>CM035227.1:62033956-62457552 GCA_020226215.1 Sindora glabra
TGAAACATTTAATCTCATTACTTCTTATCTTTTTAGGGGCCTTATTGGACTTAAATTGAGTCCTTTGAGGTACAACAGTGGAATTGCTTAAGAAAGTACCTCTCTCTTTCTTATTTCTTTCCTTTTAACTTGAAGAATTAAAGTTAGAAGAGCTCTTCTCATGGTACCCTTTCTCTTGAGTTGTTATTCTACCTTAGTAGCTTGATGCACTAAGTCCTCCAATTCTACATAATTTTGCAACTCCATAACATCCTTTATGTCATTATTTAGCCCATGTAAGAATCATGCTATAATAGTCTCCCTATCTTCACTTATATTAGCTCTAATCAAGGACACCTCCATCTTTTTATAATACTCATCCACACTCTTATTCCTTTGTGTTAGCTTTTGGAGTTTGTTATGCAAGTCCATATAGTAATAGGATGGCACAAACCTCTTTCTTATCAATCTCCTCATTTCTTTTCAAGTATCCATTAATGGTTCTCCATATCTCGCCTTCTCATTTTGTAATTGGTCCTACTAAATGAGAGCATAATCAGTGAATTCCATGGTTGCCACTTTTATCTTCTTATCTTTTGTATAGTTATGGCATGCAAATAATTGCTCAATCTTCATTTCTCATTCCAAATAGGCCTCCGGATCATTTTTCCTTTTGAATGAGGGAATGTTTATTTTGACTCCCTTAATTTTGTCCTCTCTTGGGTCTCCTTCATGATCTCTTCTTCTCTTCCTCTCATATCTCCTCCTATCTCCATTTGAGTCTTCTTCACTATGATTGTCTTGGTTCTCCAATTGTTTAATTCTCCCGTAAAGCTCCTCAGTGTATTCCTTCATCATCCTTTGCATTTGTGTAGTAATAGCATCAATTAGTAATCTTTAAGCTCCATCACCACTTATTCCAGCCATACTTCAAGTAAAAATATTAATAATAACAAGAATGGACCTCGCTACTCTTCTCACGTGTTTATACTCTAGGATTTGAACTACTCGTGTTTTGCTCTCAAATAGGCTTTTATGTAATGTTCTCTCTTGCCTTTTCCTTCTCAACTACTCTCTTTAATTTCTTAATTGAATCACCAAGAACATATAAGAATGTTGAACCAGAGTTGGCTAGAAAAATAAGACAAAATAGAATGGAATTGACTCAAGAAGACTCTTAGAAAATTTATCAAATAAGAAGTGTGCAATGAGTTTTTAGGAAAAAATTTATCAAACACTATAATATTTTTTTGCAATTTTTTTCTACAATTTTTTATATCAAAACCGTGATGCTTCTAGTAATAGAATTTATGATTTTGGAATGAAACTTTGAAAATGCAGCAATTAAGAATGAAACTAGACAAAATTCCTAACAAAACAAGCTACTACTTAATACACTAAGAGCACTCAAGGCACATGAATTAAAAGGATTAAGGTTCATGAACAATGATGAACATAGGATGAACACCAAGAACACAAATGCAGAATTTTATGAACTGAACAAGAAATTGAAGAAAACAAACACCCAAAATGACAATCCTAACAAGGTAACAAGTACAACAACATAATTTACTCAAAAATTGAACTAAAATAAGTAAGAAGGTGATGCTGCCCTAGGAAAGAAGAAGACACACAAAATTGAAACATAAAATTGGAAGAACAAATTGACTTTAAGCAAATAATTAAAATGGATTCCAAATAGAATTTAGGAACAAATAGAAATTGTACAATTCAAATTTAGCAAACAGAATTTAGGGGTTTAGGATTACCTAAAATGTAGAACAAAATTGAGTTTTGAACAAAAAAATCTTGTATATCGAGTTATAGAATTTGGATTGCAGCATTTCTAAAATGATATGAAAGAAGAGATTCTGAACTTCAATTTTAGCTCAAGAAACATAAAAAAAGCATGAAACTCGAGATATGAATGAAAGAAAAACTAATAAGTTATGCAGGAAATTAAATGATTTCCAACTCTAGAACCGAGCTTTAGATACCAAATGATACGATTCCTCTGGCCATGATTTAACTCGGATTTTTCTAAGTTATATACTTTATGAGAAAAGGATAAAGAGAGGCACTATAATTCAAAGAATTGATAAGCCTTAAGGAACACTACAAGAATCAACACCTTCGATAAGTTTGAAGTGAATTTTCTTAAGAACCTTAAAGAACAAAGTCTCACAAGCCAATATGCTCAATTGTGAAATCTGTATTATTCTCTTCAAATGCTATTTAGACATGTTTTTATGTAGTAATATCCCTTACCACTAGGCTTAGTAAAAACCTAACATAAATTAACCTAATTAGCTTAATAAATAAAACCATTAAAAATAATAAAACTAAAACTAAAATAAAGGAAAAAAGGCTTAGGCGTGCTATAAGTACAGCCCACCTAAAATCTAATTACAACCTTTATTTAGCTTAGGAAATGGGCAAAAAAAAGGACTAAACAAAACGCAGCCTCTAAGCTTTATTACATCAATTATTTTGAGTAAAAATAAAAATAAACTAAATGAGATGCAACCTTTTCTAGTTCTCATGGTCTTCAATTTGAATGCAACAAATTAATTTAGGCTTTTCTGCATCCTATTTTGGAGCCTCCTTTGATTAAATTTGTCATTATTTGATTTAGAGCTTCTTTGCATTTCTTGACTTTTGCTCTTGTCATTGGTCCTTTCAATCTTTGGATGTCCTCCTTGCTGCCCTCCATCATGCCTTCTCCTATGTCCTCATCATAAAGGAACATGATTACAAAGCAATTGTATAATTTTATTGAGAAAAAAGTGTCTTGGGAAGTGTTATTCACTAAAAGGGAGAAACTAATAACTATTCCATAGCCCCGATGGCCGGAAGATTTATGTTAAAGACACTGAAGATTCTTTAGTTTAGGTAAGGCACATATTTCTTTAGGTGTCACAAAAGTTAAGTTCCTATCAAATGCTTAGAAGTTAGGAAAAAGAATTCCACCATATGGCATGCCCTGAATCAAACCTCAAGAATGAGATTCTGAATTCCAATGCCTAGCTCTAGCTATCCAAAAATATTACTTAATTGGCTACTCTATATAAGTTAGGAAAATAATTACCTCATAGATCTTGTGTAATAAGGACTCCACATTTTCCCTAACACTTCTTTCCTACATAGTTAAGGTAAATGAGAGCTTTCTTCATAATCCTAACCTTTATAGAACAAATGTGGTAAATCAATTTCTAATTAATTATAATTTTTTTTGGAAAAAAATTAGATCAGATAATCCAATTCTAATATTTGACAGCTTATTTAAACTTGCTAGCATCAGAGAAGTCCTCAAGAAGGTAAAAGTTGTTATTTAGGTTCCGAAGAATCAATGTACTATCCCATACATAAACAACAACTTAGTCGAAAAACACATAGAAAATTAATGATTGGGAGGTTAAAGTTTCGACACTTGAGATTGAAGATTAAAATAATGTTGAGCACTTATAGAGCTCAGAGCAGTAAAAAAAAGGCTCTAAGAAACACAGTGAAATGAAAAGAGAGATTATGAAAAGTAGATTTTGAAGACATAATAGAATGAATGAGCCATTACCCTACTAATTTGAATTATCTTAACTTCTAACAAACCGTTCCACCATCTTTGAATTGAGCAGTATTAGTCACTACCATTTAAATTGCTATATAGTGCTAAAGCATTGTAGTTGTATAGACCTCTACCGCCACAACACACTTTCATAGCAATTCTAGTAGATCCCATAATAGCATTAAGCAAATTTTAGAATAATTGTCTGTAGTGAGAGATTGTATGATAGTATCTTGAAAGATCATGATAGAGAGGATGTTCACATGCTCAATGTAGTGCACTACTTCTATCCATTATGTTTGCTTAATCAATGGTTTTTAGTTCTAGTGAAGTTTATGTGATATAACCACAATGCAAAAGTGAAAGGAATAGTTTGTTGTGTTAAGTGTAAAATGTGTTTATCCATTATAGATAGCTAACCTTATCATATTCTTCCTCTATATACACTTATACTTTGTTATGGCAATTATATTTGTGCAAACATATTAGCCTGTATAGACAAATGGTTTAACACAAAAAATGCAATTGTAATTATAGGTGATACTAATAGAATCTTACAATCTCAATTGCCTAATAGTGATGCTAACTACAACAAACATGAACTAATGTAAAGGATAGATATATATAAGAAAATATATAAATAAAAGAACAAATGTAGTAAAGAGAAACACAATATGAAGACACTAAACCCAGGATCTTCTAAAATCAAGCATCAAAAATCACAATTTCTTTTGAAGGAAAGGCATGCCATATATTACCTTGCAAACAATTTCAAGTTTTTCCAACCATGGTTAGAGTATTCAAATGAAGTTTTGACACTAAAACAATTATACAAAAAAGGGTGTCAGGACAAATATATAAGCATTTTAATTATTTTCAGATTTCCCCCCCCTCAATCATGGCCAGAGTGAGTAACAAATGAAGATGATAAACCAAATGAAGAGTAATCCACCATGCTCATGGCCAAAGAAAAAAATTCAAATAGGAAATCCAAATTCTCTGCTTTGCAATATATATATTTTTTAATGGACTCTTTATTCTTTACGATACCTTGAACAAAAATTTAGAAATCTCTAAGATTGTGCCTTTTAATGATAGAGAGATAAATTATATGCTTTAAATCCAGTAGTAAGCAAGCAATATTAGTTATTTAAAGTTTCAATAAAGAGAATAAAATAAAGAAGCTATATCACAGTGACTACATCTAATCCAGAGTTAAAAACAATGCAAAGCTCATTTTCTTTAACACGATATTTTGTTTGTGCATATGGAAGCCTTTAAAACAGTAAAACTATCTCTGTCCAACCTTTCCATCCATTAAATCATCTTATAAAATCATGTTTCCTTAATCAAGCAATGTGTCAAAAAAAGACGCAATCCTGTGCTTTACCATGTCATGCATCGCAGGCAAAAAAGGCACAAAAAGTAATAAAACTTGAATCAGCCAAGGGCCACGAAAGTCATGAATCAAGGGTTGAAAAGGTTACCTCTGGATGTCAATATTCCTAGAAGGCCTGACAGTAACGGGGAAACAGGAATAGTTGTGGTCAAAATGAATGACAATTGCTTCCTATTGTGTCCGTTGTTGTTAACCTGTTAAGCTGAGAAGATATCCATTACATCAATTATAAAGTAGAAAAGGTAACTAATATATTTCTAACAATTAATTCTAGATTTAATCCGCACTAAATACTTTGTCCATATTCTCATTCATATATAAAAAAAAGATTAAACAGTGAATATGCCCATCTGGCATTGTTTATGTATGCTAACTTTGTAAACTCTCCATGTTTGTAAAAGACTGCTTCACATTCTACGTATTGCCTACTAGCAAGGAAATAAACAAATATATTTGAAAAGGTCCCAAAGAATTGGCCCATTTGAGTAAAGAAAATAAGAAAGGGTCATTAAGTGGCCCATTTTGGCAAAGCAGTGGGCAACCCAGGAGCATTTAGTATGATGGTAAGAAATTGACACATCATTTGAAGAAAAGAATAAAAAAATGGAAAACTTGAAAGCTTGTTTTCTCTGTAAAAAAAGGGATAGAAAGGGGTTACGTTGTGATTCACATATTGGCTTCTATATGAGCCATTGTCCTTTTTTAGGGAACTAAATTTATTGAAGGCATAGTATTGGAAGATTGTAATTACAAGGCACATAATGCCTTTTGTGAATATGTGCAATCTCAGAATACTTATCAATTTGCATGGTTTCCCTCTTTCTGTTGTTCTCAAATGTCTTTCAGATTCATTGATGGTTCTTCAATGGAATGAATTTCCAATTAAATCTCTGCCACACTGTGAGGAGCTAAATAAACTTGTTGACCTGAAGATGCATGGAAGTAGAATCAAACAGCCGTGGAATGGAACTCATGTAAGAATTTTTTTGTTAATAGATTGTATGCATTTAACTAAAATTATTAGCGCAAATTTTTTATGGCTAACTAACTATTTATTTTCTGCTTTCTCTGCTTTACCGGAATTTTGAAGATCTCAAGTTCATCGATTTGAGTTATTCTAAACATCATTTGTTCTCCTAATTTTGTTAAGTTCCAAATCTTGAAAGTTTGATTCTTAAAGGGTAATCAAACCTTGTCCAGATTCATGAGTCTGTTGCACAATTCAAGAAGCTTGTCATCTTAAACTTGAAAGATTGCATAAATATTATATATCTTCCAAGTAAATTGGAAACAAAATCTCTGAGGGATTTCATTCTTTGTGGATGCTCAAAACTTAAAAGGCTTCCTGAGTTTGATGAGGACATAGAAGGCATATCAATGCTTGATTTACGAGGCTGCAAAAATCTTGATTGCCTTCCAAATAGCATTTAGAATTCCAAACATCTTAAAGATCTCGATATTTCTGGTTGGCTGCTCAAGATTAAGCTACTAGAAATTATGAATGCAAACAAGAGTTTGGAAAGGCTTGATATGAGTGAAACTGCTATACAAGAAGTACCTTCATTCATTAGCCGTTTCCAAAATCGGGAAAGATTATCTGTCCGTGGATGAAGGGGCCCATTATCAAACCTACAGCGGAAGTTATGGGAGAATTCTGGTTTATGGAATTGAAGTTTCCTCTTCTCTCTAGTTTTCCTATGCTGAGAGAATTTGATGCAAGTTAATGTAATATTAAAGATGGATCAATTCCTGATGATCTTAGATGCTTATCATCGTTGGGAAGATTAAATCTAAGTGGGAACAATTTCGTTACCTCACCTCCTAGTTGCATCTCCAAGCTTGGTCGACTGTGGATACTGAGATTAGAAGATCGTCCAAAGCTTCAGACACTACCTATGTATCCACCATCTTTAGGTATTGTCAGTGCAAGAAACTGTGGTGCAAAGGAACTTTATCCAGACACAGAGATAGGGGAGTTGTTGAAGATGTTAGATAATAGATATTTGTGTTTGGGATGATGAGAAACAGCATGGCTGCTCATGGTAGCCTGAAGAAATAAAAATAAGTAGGTGTGGGTTGTGTGTGATATGCAATAATGAAGTGTGACAGGAAGCATTAACTAATGATTTTGAGATTCCCCGACGTGATTCCCATCACTCCAATGATTTCAACCAAGGTTCGAAATTGCGGTTGTCATGACTTGACTGTGACGCTTTTCTTGCCATTATAGATGCTGTGGAAGTGAAAATGTGGGTCTCAACAAATAAAGACTAACATAGATGCACTGTAGCAAACGATGGTGTGATAATTTGGAAGGAAAAGGCATAATTGTCTTATGGACAAACCAAATCGGGCATCATCAGACGTAACGGAGAAAACTCAAGTGAAAGATTCATGGTAAGTTTCGTATATCTGTCTGCTTACGTGATTCATATGTCCCCAGTAACTATTAACCAAATTCATAGACAGAAAAATGGAATGTCAATGTTTCCGATTATGGTAATATTGGATAGTGGTTGCGCTTCGAAGCTGATCAATAGATTAGTCCAACGTATTAAGTAAAAGAAATAATTTTAATTATTTGAAAATTAAAAAGTAGTTAAAGCAGCCACATCTTTTCTTCTTTTATTTTTTTCTTTCGTCTGTCAGCTGCTTGACCTTGGCAGGCTTAGTATGCATCCATATATCTGTTATAAGGTTGCCATTTTCAGTTAGTCATCACTAATGCATGATCCATGGTTGTAATCATTTTTATTTATGCAGCAATTCAAGTTTATGCTGGGAAAACTTATTAGAAATCCTTCATGTTGTGTGAATTAATCTTTTAGAGGGGTTCCGAATTAAGCTAATTAAATTCTCACAAGGATAAGATATACTTCGTTAATGTCAAAGAAATTATTTAATTAATATATTAAGTGAAAATAATTAAAACTTAGCTATTTTGAATTTGTTCCTCGCTGTTCTAAATTTTCAATCTTTTGAACCACTTAAATTTTCTTTCAGCAGACCTCCTATGGGCTGAATTGAATATGTATCCCCTAATATCTACAAAACCTCAGTGTTCTGTTTTGGTACTGTATATTTGTAGCAGCGTCATGCATTTTGTTTTTTATATAATTTTTATTGTTTTACAATGATGAGGTGACATTTTATTATAACAAGTTTCAACTTATATAAATTATTTGTGAGTTTAAATTTGATTTATTGTCAATGTAAAATATTTTATACTATCATTAAATAAAAAAAAGATACATCATTATAAAAGTAATAATAATTAATAATTGAGTTTACATTTAATCCAATGATAATCTAAAATATTTTATACTATTAATAAATAAGATGAAGACATATCATTAAAAAAGCAAAAATAATTAAGAAATTTTGATTGCATAAAAAAGTGTTAATTATTTTTTTTATTAATATGCTAACACATAAGTGGGCAATATTGTAAAGATTATTTATACTAATGGTGGATTAAATTTAAATTTTTAATAATTTTTAAGAGTAGTGAAGGAGTTTTAATAATTTTTTATTGGTATAAAAATATATAAGTGGCTGATAGTATGAAACTTATTTACATCAAATTTAAATCCTTATATAAATGTTGCATTAGTAACACTTGTTGGTTATTGATAGCGGATCATAAAATTTCTATTTTATAATTTAAATTTTGTTGGAATTTATTGTGGGTTCCCAAGTATTTTTTGCAATTTTCCCAAATGCTCAATCTCTAACGTAGGTTTTAAAAGTTTAAGGAATTACATTAGAGAAAAACTCATTTTTACCTCTCCTTGAAAGCAAAGTAGTGTTATTCTTTATGGAAAAAAAAATACTAGAATGGTTGTTAAAAATTAAGAAACTATCACAATTGCGCTAAGCTTCCAATCATGGTAAGGAAGAAGACAATATCTGAGGAGGCTAATTTATTATGAAGGAGTACTAAAAAGATCAAAGGAGTTAATCATCGGATGGAAGGGGAGAGCAAAGGACTAGTTTTGTAAGGTGAGGATGGTATGCTAGTTTGACAACTTGCTGATACTACTGTTTAGAAACCAAAATCCTATAAGGATTGTATTACTACCATTTTCGAAACTAAGGTAGTGAATGTTGATCAAAAGATAGGAGAGGAAGCATATAAAGAGAGAGGAATATGATTTTAGTGGCTTTGAGATAATTGAGAAGCAAAACAAAGATAAGCCTTGCCTAACATTCCTCATTTTAGAAAAATAAGAAGAAAGATTAAGCAAGCCTTGGCAACAAACTTTGATCATCAATTTTTTGGGAAGAAAAATAGGGTTTAAAGCTCTAGAAAACAAGTTATATTAACTATGGGCTAATTAGGACCCTTGAAATTATTGACTTAAGTGATGACTTTTTTATAGTGAAATATAGCACATACTTGGATTATGACTTTGCCCTTATAGAGACTATGAATTATTTATGATCACTATTTGACACTATGACAATGGGAACTAGATTTTTATCTAAAGGAAGCTAATATCGAACAAGTGGCACTATGGATACCAATTCCAAGCCTCCCAATTAGACCTTATGATGAGAAGTTCATGATCTTTTTAGGAAATAAGGTTGTAAGACCCTAAAAGTTCACATTACAACAATTGAACAAGTGTGTGGAAAATACACGAGTATGCATGGCAGTTAATCTTAAAAAATAATTATTTATGGAGTTTTCTATTAAAAGAAAAATGTATTATATTAAGTACAAAAGTATCCACATAATATGATTTAATTATGGGAATTATGGTTATTATGCAAACCATTACCTTAACAAAATTAAAAATATTGAAAATGGACAAAAGGATAATCCAAAGCAAGAAAATAAAAATAAAGAAGTGGCTAGTAAAAAGAACTAGCCTTCGGATGGGGTATGGATGATTACTCAAAAAAGATAGTGGCCTTAAAATAAAAAGAACCTATTTGCAAACAGTGTGGAGAATAAGAACAAACAAGAAAAAAACAATAGCAACTGGCTCTCGTCATAATGCTCTTGTGAGGAAGGTTGCTACTAAGGATAGTGATCAGATTTTGGCTAGGGTTTGGAGTTTAAATGGAAAATTTAAGAATGAAATAACTAAAAATGTACAACCAATCAATGAGGAAGCCTCGAGCTAATGGTGATAGGAAGTAAATTCTAGTTAAAGAAACGGCTACAAAAAATAAGGCTTTTATCCTTGAGTTAATAGAATAGTCAACATGGTCAAGGAAGGAGAACATTGATATCAATAGAGGTGTAGTTATTCATTGTAAAGAGCTTAAAGGTGGTTCCTACTCTAAGGGATAGTATTATGCCACAATAAACTTGACATTTGCTTCATAAGTCTCTAGAGTTCCAAAAACATAATTTCAAATGGAGACTAGTACACAATACTAAGTGACGAAAGGTATCAGAGACGGAATGGAGATAGACATTTCTCTTAGCCTAAAACCCTTAAATGAAAGGATGGAAAGAATGGAATAAGTAATAATGGTCACCAATGCAAAAGTGTAAAAGATCAAGCAATATAAACAGTGTAAGTGGACTATGAAATAGGTCTTAGAGGTATGGAATTTCAGTGCCAAGGGTGCTAAGTCTAATGCTTTTCTTTTAATTATGTTTTAATGTTGAAAAGAATAATTCTTTAAAATTATCATGGAGCTAGACATGAAGACTTTGTGTCTTATGTTGCAAGTATGATAAGAGGTAATATGCTAGACCTTCTAGTTCTTATGGAATCTAGAATTATTACTAAAAAAGGAGCTAAGATCTTAAAAAAGTGTGGTTTTGATAAATGGTTCGTAATTTGGGGGAATGGTTTTTTTGGTGATATTTGACTCAAGTGAAAAGGTGACAAGGTTACTTTTGAAGTTTTGAGATAGAATTTCCAATTTATACATGTTGAAATTATTCTAAAATGTAGCAATGCATGGTTTTTTTTCCTACATTAGTTTACTCTAATATAAATAATAAGTTGAAAGCTAGTTTGTAAAGAAGTTTAATGGAAATTAGTAATGGCATGGAGGAAGCATGGTTGGTTAATAGTGATCTTAATGATGTTAGAGGTCCTTTTAAAAAGAAATGGGTGCTTCGTTCAATTGACAAAGAGCTTAAAATGGTAGAATTAATGATAGCAATTTACTGGAAATTGATTCTTAAAGGGGAAGATTCATATAAAAAAAGGCTAGCCATATAAGGATATGATCATTTATTTGAAAGATTAGATTGTGCTTTATGTAATATAGAATAAAGGAATTATTTTTGTAAAGCTTTATTAAAGTGTTATCACTTGTGTTTTCAAATCACCATCTAATTTTGATCAATATGTACAAATGAATGGTGGATTCATCTAATCATCCTTTTTGGTTTGAAGTGACATGGTTGACTCATAATGACCTTACAAAAATTTCTAAAGATGAATTGGAGAAATGATTTGGATGCTAATAAAGCTTTAAAGGATTTAACTCTAAGGCTATATGATTAGGAATAAAAACATTGTTAGTCACATCAGGAAATGTAAAAAAAAAAGCTTCTAGCTCATATAAATGATATCTAAAGAGCTTTAGAGAAAGGAATGAATTATTATCTTAAAGTTTTAGAGAAAGATTTGCAATTGGAACTAACTAGAACATTAAAACAATAAGAAATTTTATGGCGACTAAAAATCACGGGTTGAATGGCTAGATAAAGATGATCAAAATACTAAATAATACTATACTAAAATAATGTTAAGAAGGAATTGAAATAGAATCTCTATATTGAGAAATGCTAATGGTGTTTGGATAGAAAAATTAGGGGATTTGTTAACCCTTATTAGAACCTTTTATGAAAATGTGTTTTCTTAAGAAGATACACTAAGAAGAGTCATTCAAATGAAAATGCAATTTCCCACCACTAGCAAGTGTCAAAATTACTCTCTCACTTTGCCAATCTTTAATACAGAGATTAGAAAAACAATATTTTCTATTAGAGCTAATAATTCATTAAGTAATGATAGGTATCCTATGCTATTCTACCATATCAATTGGGATGTTATGGGTGAAGATGTTTGCAAGTTTGTTAAAGATGTTTTTCCAAAGGTGAGATATAGCAAATATTAATAGAACTTTAGTTTGTCTAATTCCTAAAGTTAAAAATCTAGAGTTTATAAATTAGTTTTGGCTTATTTCGCTTTACAATGTGATTTATAAAAGTGTGATAAAGCTAATTGTTAATAGATTAAAGCCTCTATTGCCCAATCTAATTTCTCTATTTAAGGGTAGCTTTGTTCTTGGAAGATGGATTAGAGATAATATTATAATTATATAAGAAATAATTCACTTGATAAGGAAAATAAGAAGCAATAGATGTTTCTTTGCTATCAAGGTGGACTTGAAAAAAGCTTATGATAAGCTTATGATAAACTTAATTAAGACTTTATCCAACAAACTTTAATAAAAATCCATATGGATAGAAAGTATGTAGACTTAATTATGAAATGTATTTCTTCTCCTTACTTAATGTTTTATGAAATGGTAACAAAATGGAAAAGTTAAAGCCTTCTTATGAGATTAGACAAAGTAATCTACTCTCTCTTTATATCTTTGTTTTATACATGGATAAATTATCTTATGTAATAAGTGATGTGGTTGGAGAAAAAATATATTTTTCAATGAAATCTAGCAGATTGGGTCTTTTAATCTCTCATTTAATGTTTGTAGATGATTTATTGTTATTTAGGGAAGCTATAAAAACTCAAATTACTGTTATAATGGAGTGTTTGAATATGTTTTGTTAGATATTAGGATAAAAAATTAATAACTATAAGATAAATATCTTCTTTTTAAGAAATGTGAAAGTAAATATAAAAGAAAAGAATATTTAAAAAAATAATTTTAATCATTTATCTGATTTTGGTATGTATCTGAGGGTTTTTTTAGTTCATAAATGAGTTTTAAAGGCTACATATAGGCATTTGGTGAAGAAAATTCAAAATAAACTCTTAAGTTGGAAGTCTAATTCTTTTTCTACGGTGAGGAAAGTAGTTCTAGCTAAGCCAATTATTCAAGTTGTATTAGTTTATATGATAATAGTGGTTTAATACTAACTTCTACTTATTAGAGATTGAAAAATATGAGAAAGCTCTTTTTTAAGGTTACAAGGTAAATAAGAGAAAAGTTTATACAATTGCATAGAAGAAGATTTGCTAGGATAAAAGTAATAGTGGGTTAGGGTTTTATTCCTTGAAGGAAATGAATATAACTTGTTTACTTAAATATGCTTGGTGCTTGTTCTTAAGTTGCATGGATTTATGGGCAGAGGTTATAAAGCATAAATATGGTGAAAGTTATGATTAGTCAACTAATATTGTATTTAAAAATGATGACTCTTTGTGGTGAAAGAATTTCAGTCTTTTATGGAAATACATTTTGAATAGTGTTACCTAAAGTATTAGTGATGGATTAATGGTGAGTTTCTTTAATAATTAGTGCTCCAATTTGCATCTTAGGTATTATGTTCAAAACATTATTCCTCCAAAGCTAGAATGTGTTACTGTGGCTCATATGGTGACACATTTAGGAGAATGGAATTTTGAAATGCTTAGAGATTTGCTTTCTAATGATATTTTGCAAAAGTTTTAGGCTTTTCTTTTGCCGAGCGTAGATGCTGGTGTGTATAGAAAAATGTAAAGATAGAGCAAATATGGACTTTCTTCTATTAACAATGCTTATTATAATGTCTTGAAGAGTGATAATGGAAATGTTAATAGTCCAATTTGGAGAACTATTTAAGGTGATCAGGTCAAAAAAATTAAAATAATTTTATGGAAAGTGTGTAATAATGGCTTATTTATGAATAAGGAACAAATTAAAAGGAACATAGGGAAACCTCATTGTCTAAGATGCTCTTCTTCCTATGAATGCATCCTTCATATGCTTAGGGATTACCCTATATCTAAACAAGTATGGCTATCAATGTTAGAAAGTCATGTAATGGGGATCTTTTTGCTACTGATTTCATTCATGGTTCAAATATAACTTGATAGAGTTTGGTATTTTAGAGATAAAGAAGAGTGGCTTTTAATTTAGGAAGTTAACATTTTGTTTCCCTGGTATTAGCACAACAAATGCTTGTTTAATGATAGTTTCTTCTTCCTGAATCATCTTAATCATGTTATATTCAAGTATATGCAAGACATGAAGCAAGTTGGGCTTTTTATGCAACAAAAAATGCAAATAAAATCTACCATGCACAATAATATAGGTTGGAGCTTTCTTGGTGATGGATAGATTAAACTTAATAGTAATGGTGCTACAAAAAGTCATTCTGAAGTAATAGGTCATGATGGGCTTTTAAGATATATGTATATAGTCAGCACCTTAATAGTATAGTGACACTTAATGTTACTTTAAAGGTTTTACTCTGTGTTATATCCAAATCATATGTCCACATCAAGACTTCCTCCTAAATGTTATCCTTCAATGCCAAAGGGACATGCTTCTAATGTGCATAGCATATTGATACTTTGAACTGAGTTGCCAATTTAACATAATTATTATAGGTTAGTCTATATTCTCTTTCTACCTATCCTTTAGCAGCAAACTAAACAATTAACTTTTAACCCATAGCCCACATAACAACAATGGCCTTTAATATTATAGGACTTTTAGTATTCCTTTGGATATGAGTAGCTATCTTTTTAGAAGGATTCATATTCTGGATATTAAAAAAAAATAATGTTAGTCATGTACAATAATACATAGATAAAGTTAAAGGTTAATATTAGTTAATAATGAACAAAATAATAGATATAAAATTTATCCACACAAATAAATGTTGCATGGTGGGCATGACAAAATACATAACTTGTATGACAAGCAACTAAATTAGGATTACATTAGTTATCATACTTTACAGTCTTGTCTATTAATTTACATAACTAAAAAGTAAACATAAATCATTCTATCATATAATATATATGATGCTTTAAAATGATTTAATACTATGTAAGGCAACAAGTTAAAATAGTAGAGGTATCATCACTAGACAAAGCATAACCATAATCATATATCCTTCTAAAAGCAGTACTAAACATAGTAGATAATATAATTATAAACTTAGTGATGAATAAGGCTGTTACAATATCACTATATACACATATATAAATCCGAACTAGACAAAGCCAAATAATCTCTTAACATTAAAAAATATAATGAAAACAAGACAAGAAAACATATCTAAAAATCTTCGTGATAATTAGGAAGAACATAAAGCTAATCTAAATGCACTTGAAAACATTATAGGGGTTTGCCAATGAAATGTTAATAATGGAGGTTGTCATTAAAGAAATTGGTTTCAAAAGGCAAAAGTGATACAACATAGGTATTTATGCAATTAAAACATTTACACGTTAGTTTTTAATTTGACAATTGATGTTTTATATAAATGAAGTTAGATTGATGCAAAATAGACATATAAATTTATGACAAAATTTACAAAAATACTACCACATCATCGATTTCAACATCAATTAAATAAAAAAAAATTGACATCTTAAGTCCACTTAGCACTCGTAGACTAATGGTTTGCATTCATTTTTGACATTGATTAGGTATAAAACTAATGTTTTAAGATTCCTAGTATTTTCTAATTGCCTAAGTAAAGAATCATTACAAATAATAAAGAAACTAATAGGAATTGGAGTTTTCCTATTTTAATTGTGTTTTTTTTATAGCCTGGCCAAATCGGTACCTAGAGGTGGTTTTGTGTTTGAAAAATAATTTTAACCATCATTGTAAATTTTTCATAAATTTAAAAAATGATACTACATCAAAATAGATGTTGGTTGTATTTACTAATTGATATCTTATTTATTTTAGTAATTTTAAAAATGTCACCATATTAACAAAGACGTCAATTTTGCCTTTAATTAATGTTTATCAATTGACATAAAATTGTCATTCTATAATAGTGCGTATCTGCATTTACTATTAGTAACACAAATCCCATTTTCAATATTTAACATACATAACTCTAAAATTCTTACTATCAAAAGGCCAACATGTAGTGTCTTCTAATATAATAGCAAATTGATAGTCCTGTGCAGATACAAATGTGTATGTAGCTATTTTTTTGGAAATACACTTGGATTAATCATATAAATTATAAAAATATTATTTGAAAGTGATATCTACCAATTAATTAATTTACTATTAGCATTTGAATTGAGATTAATATCATGACAATCTAATCTAACAAAAAGATAGTTTTAACATACACTAACCTAGTACAATTTACTTCATTGAAATGACTCTAACTTATATATGGTTATCTCATTTTAACAAGTTTAGGCATGCTTAAATTTGAAAAATTGCTCTTACTAAAGTTATCTTTAATCAATTTTGAAGTCATTACAATATTAATAGTTGTCTAAACAATGTTACAAAGAAATTTAGTAGAGTTAATAGTTTGATTGTCATAAAACTTAATGTTGCAATGATATTTGATATTATTTTATGGGTTTTATCCCTATTATGTTTTAGTTCAAATCTAGAATCTTACATATATGTATTAAGTAGACTACTATTCTTATCATTAAAAAGAAAGATATGTCTCTATGGGAAGATATTATCAAAAAAATTAGAAATATCTAGCAAAAAATATCTTGAACAAATTGAAAGATAAGTTACAAAGGATTGAAAGATGCTGACAAAAATAATGTTTTTAGATATATCATATTTTTTCAATCAATAAAAGAAGATTAAGATAATACAGATGAAATATTTCTAAAAGTTATTTTTTCAATTGATAAAAGAAGATTAGATGATACAAATGTCAAAAAATTGTTGCTATAATCCTTAAAATAATGATACATAAGTGAGAATGTCGGAATGACGACATCAATAGATGAGAAGATGACTAAAATGAAAATTCTCTTAGAAATAGTCCGTTAAAAAAAGGTAAATAAAATTCATGAAAATATAAGAGAAATGCTTAATAGTGATCTTTGTGTTATTGATTCGAAAGAATGAATGTAATTTTTCAAGGTACAATGACAACCAATAACCTAATTAACCATCCCTATCTAATAGGATAAGATTAAATTGTTCCTGTGTGTGTATCATATTTAATATTTTTAAGGTAAATTGCTTCTCCTTTAGGGTTTGGCTTAAATACATGGGTACTTTTCCTTTTTTTTCTTAAAAAAAGAAAAATTGGATTATAGAATTCTTAAATTTCCTTTTGATAATAAGAGAGTGGGAAATTATTTAATATGTATGTAACATCTAGAATTTGAAATGAAAACATTAAAGAAAAAGAAATCCTTAGATAATATCAAATATTATTATATTATTAATAATGTTAGTGATAACGTTATTACTTTGGTATTATACTTACATTGCCTACCCTTGTGTCATGAATTGGCAATTCAATGGTTGAGATGTGTGGTGCTTAAAACTTCACTACCTAAGGAATAAGCTAGCTAATTGGTTAACATATTATCCAAACTTAGAATTAACGGACCAAATACTCAAGCTTAGCACAATTAAGGCCATCAAAAGCATATAAGTAGCATATATAGGCAGCTAACACACAAAAAAGGCCACAATAATGTAAAATATATAATGTAAACAAATGCGGGCAAATGCAACCAAAAGTGGTGAAAATTTAGGACATCATGTTTAAAAGAGGGGCTATTTGTATTATTAATATAAAGTGTCATTACAGTGTTAGAAATGTGTAAAAGAGACACCAAGTCACACAATCTGAGCCCTAACTTAATGCCAATGTCAAGCAACCACTAAGGTCACTCAACATTTTTCCTTTAAAGAGCATTTTGAACAAAAACTCACCTGATAGGAGTAAATGTACTTTTTCCAAACTATCATAAGGCTTTTTTACCATGCTTCGAGTGGAATTTTCTTACCAAAATATATCGATAGAAAGATAAAAATCCAAGAATTACAGCTATGTACTTTTCACTCACATTGGACAAGTTACCTTGATAAAAAATATAAGAAAACACCTAAAATGGGGAAAATTTAGAAAAATAATATACAAGTTAGATTGGTTCCAAATTTAGTTACAAGACTTTTATCGTATGCTTGAGTTATTTGCCAAGTTTTGTCGCAAATAGAGACTCATTTGCCTAGTCATTTAGTTTAAAAAATTGAGTTATGATGTCTTGGCACTAATATTCCTCTAGCATGTTTTACTAATAATTGGATTAAATGGTCAAAATGAGACATCATTAATTTTTTATCACTATTAAAGTAAATTACATTGAATTTTTTTTTAATATTTAACTTAACTATAAACAATAACATGAGATGTGATAGAGGCTTTAAACCCTAAAGAATTACTACTAGAGAAAAATAGCAAGCAAAAATGCAAGTCACAGTTCATTACGATTTGTTTTTTTTTCCTAGGAGATTTTTTTTGAAATTTTTTTTTATTTATATAAAGTAAAGAAATAATATATTACTTATATGTTTTGATTGAAAAATATTGATACTTAATGGTATAATAATAAGAAAATAACTTCTTTTTTAAAAAAGAATATATTATTTTCTACCATATTTCTTATATTTAATATAAAATAAATATAATATTTTTATCATCTTAATATTTTACAATTATTTTTAAAAAAATATTTTTTTTATTAAAACAAACATATCAACAAACTTATGCCACAGTTACTACCTTTTCTCTTTACTTAAAATTAAAATTTGAGCAACTTTGATTTTCTCAATTTTAAAGAAAACAAATGCTGAGAATCACTTTAAATTTTAAGAGGTTTTAATATACTACATGAATAAATGAAAATTCTTCTTTTACCTAGAGTAATAAGCTTCAAAACATATTAAAAAATCATTTATAAATACTTACTTAAAAAACTCCAAAGCACAGAAGAACTTTGTATTACCTAAATATATTCCACTTTTGACTTTGTAGATATTAGAATTTTTATGTAATATACAAATACAATTTTTTTTGGGTGATTATATACAAATACAATTTTAAAATGAGGTATCAATCATTCATCTTTCATAAGTTAGTCAAAAAGTTAGTGGGAATATAAAATTTGCAATATCTCTTATTTTCATCATCTTTGTAATACAACATGCACTTTTTCTCACAAAAATTTATTTGTGTCCAAGACCAAGATTTGGAATTGCCTTTTTACTTTGATGTAAGCCTTTTGCTATAACATTTCCAATCAGATTCGTTTCCTTCAATAGCTTCATTAATTCATTAAGACAATTTTAGAGTATAGTATAATCAAATTTGATGCTTATTATCCTAACAGCAATAACTAATTTTTTTATGGCTATTACAATTTATCCATAATGGATGCTAAGCAAATTAACATTTCATAAAACTTCTAAGCATTTGAGTTTGGAAATTCCTTCATATTATAATTATATTCATTTTAAAAGTTAAGCCTAATAGCATTAAAAATCATATTCTCAATATAGTTGACTTTGTGAAGTTTATTTATTTATGTACTTATTTTTCTCAATTGTTGCATCTACAAGTAAAATTAATGCCATCTTATTATTAGGGTTTTTCAATTTTTATTTAAAAAATAAAAATTGAAAGAATCAGTCTTATGAGTTTCCCATAATTTTAATCACTTTATTATATTGGATATTTTATTTAGTATTTCTTTTTATGATCACAACAATATAAAGGGGCTAAAAAAGATATAATTAAATCTAATAAAAAAATAGTAAACAAAGTAATTAATGTAGGTTTCAATATTTCAATAGCGGTAAAACTTCAAACTTAATGGGGACATTTTAGATTTTATACATGATAACACATAACAATTTTAGAAGTTTAGTACGAGTACATGCCTATTCTAAACTGCATGTGGCTCCACCACTAAACTTGAAGCATGCAATTGAATAGTGATTGTTGATGCATTGGTGCATCATTACACCACTATTTTCATAGTGCATCTTAAATATTTCTTTATAAATAATTAAATTTTAAGTAATTATATTCCTACCCTAAACCATGGATAAATATAAATAAACACGTAAATAAATAAATAAATAAATATATGATACCATAAATTATAATTAATTCAAATTTAGCTAATTATATTCTTATCTTCAACTATAAATATAATATATATATACACACACACACATACATAAAATATATAATATTATAAAATATAATTAATTATTTTTTTATAAATAATTATTAAAAAATTATATAATTAAATAAATATGTGAGGTCATAAAATACAATTAATTAAATTTTAAGTGATTATATCTTATTTTCACATCTCAATTGTATTAATATAATATAATTTTTAAAAATATAAATTAATTTAACTTATATGTATATCTATTTATAATAATATATTCCTTTATGTTATTTTATATTTTTAATTAGTTTAATAAATAATTTTATAAAATATTTCTTATATAATCAATTAATTTATCAGTTATTAGTTATCTAGTAATTTATCAACTACTATTATGAAACAAAACTTAAGCAACTATTTATTTTAAAAAAATATTTTTTTGTAAAATATAATTATAAAATATTAAAGATGAAAAAAAATAGTTTACTTGTTTAATGTTAAATATAAATAATTTAAGAAAAAATAATATCCTTTTTTTCAAAGAAAACTTTGCTTTCCTTCATTAAATATGGTTCTAAATATTTTTTTTTTGTTTTCACTTAAGTATTCCCATACTTTTGATATAAAACTATTTTTTAATTACAAATAAAAGTGACATATTATTCTTTCATTAATATATATATATATATATATATATATATATATATATATATATATATATATATATATATATATATATATATATATATGACATTTTCTTAGAACAAAGCTTAAGATTCATTTAGTTCACATAATATGCAAATTCCTGTAGGGAGTTGAGCTTTCTAGGAATTGACACTTTTCATAAATTAATTTACTATGTTTTATTTGATTTAACTTGAAACTCTTAAAAAATATTATCAAAATAATTAATATATCCTTTACAATTGTAATAAAAAATAAAATAAGAAATATCAATAATTTTTTAGCTTTTTTAAACCATATTTTTTATTTTTTATTACCTTAATTTTTTAAATTGGTAATTTCTTATTTTTTTAAAAAAGTTAAATATGTTTATATAAAAATTTAAAATATCTTGTATATATCTTAAATTATAATTAATATAAAATATCGAAAAGGTCATCCTCTATTAAATTATAATAACTAATTCTAATATCAATGTATATTAATATTAGAATATTTGTTCAAATGCATATGATACTAAAATAATTTTAAGAATTATAAAATTAAAAAATAATTATTTATAAAATTAGGATTTCAAAAGAAGAGAGAAAATATAATTTAAAGATTCTAATTGCATAAATTTGCTTTAAAATGAGGGTGACAATTGACAAATACAAGATAATGATGAAAAAATAATATCAATAAAAATAATATGATATAAAATATAAAAAATTTGGCAAATAAATGAATAAGTCAAATTAATAATATACAAAAAGATTAGGACTGATATATGATTTATTTAAAATTTAGCAATAAATAAATAAGTAGATTAATAATAATCTATCTACTTCTAATTCAATTCTAAGGCATTCTAACTCATCTGTCTATCACCCTTAACATTGATTCTAAAAATTGTTGTTAGGATTCTTATTTTCTCCCTTTCGGTATCATGATGATGAGCTTCTTTTCACAATGCACTAAAAACAACTCCCTCTTGAATCACTTGTAAAATTCCAACAACGTTTTAGTTCCATTTCTTTGAACGAAAAATATTTTTTATAAAATATAATTATAAAATATTAAGATCATAGAAAGTATTTTATTTATTTAATATTTTATTATTTTTTAATAATAAATATAAATAGTATGTCATTGCTAAATTTATATACATACAAATAATTTAAAAAAAAATTTTTTTTTGACGAAACAAACGAAAACTTAATACTTCTAATTTTTCTCTATTAAAATACGATGAACCTGCTTTATTATATCCAGCTATACTACCTTTCCTTTAAGACCCCAATCATCCAGTAATCCAATCATAGAAATTCTAAAAAATTTGAAAACTTGAGGCGCTCTTCTTTTGGAGATTAGGTG
Organism: Sindora glabra; assembly: GCA_020226215.1. NCBI lineage: Eukaryota > Viridiplantae > Streptophyta > Magnoliopsida > Fabales > Fabaceae > Sindora > Sindora glabra. The sequence goes on from CM035227.1 coordinate 62,056,014, forward strand.
GTCATAAATCATAATATCGTAATACATTAATATATTTAATATATTAAAATTTTTATTTTTATTTAATTAACTAATTTTAAGATTTAAGAAAAAGATAATATAATGGTGAAAATATTCTATCTTATACAATTATCATTTTTAAAATATAAATCCACCTCTATAAAATTAAGGTACCACTCCATTGTATTTAGTGAGAAAATACAATGAAATGTAGTAACTTACGGTTTGTTTATTTTTCGTTTTCAAAAATAGTTTTTTTTTTGTTTTTAAAAATAGAACAACTTATTTTCAAAATCTATTTTTAAAAACTATTCTCTAAATGTGTAACTTAAAAATAGAAAAATAGAAATAATTTTTAATTATTTTCTAAACTTACTTTTTATTTTGAATGTTAATTTTGTAATTAAATAAAATATTTTCTTATTTACAATATTTACCACCCTCTAATCTTAATTTTCCTTTAATCCAAAAATAATTTTTTAGAGTAAGAAAATAATTTTTTAAAAATAGTTTTTGAGAACAATTTTTAAAAATATAAAAATAAAAACATGTCTAAATACATCCTAAATTCCTTTCGCTATTTACTTGTTGTTGGTCCATAAGATATGTATGCAAGCTTTAAGATTAAAATAAATTGTTTTACCATGTTATTTTTACTTGAGTTTTAATTTTAATTTTTAACTTTTATTTCAATCAAATTTACTATTTTTTTGGTAATGATAATACCACAAGAATGAGTAACAAAGAGCAAAAGAGCAATTTGGGGAGCCTAATTAGGAAAAAGTGTGTTTCCCACATTTAGAGAGAGATTAAAATTTATCATCTAATCTACACATGCATTGCCTTCTTTATCGTGTGGCTAAATTCCACTTCACACTCCCATTTGAGCATTTCTTATAGGATAGAAATCAAGTGGTTACCTTTATGATTTAGGTTGGATAAACACATATATAAAGTTTTAGAATCGCATTTTAGATAAATTCTTCTAAAACTAGGATTTCAAGCAGTTTTGAGATCACAATTTGCTCCCTAACATTTAGCTACAAATGCAAAGTAGTGACTAACAGACAGGCATAATCCATTAACCATCTTCCATTCATACCTCACAATAATCTTCCATAATCAACTAAGTTGGAATTGCCTCTAGATATCTTATCTAAGTTGAGTTTAATCTAACCTTTTGTTAGTGGACACTAGCTAATGTTAATTTCCCCCCATGTTTGAGTGTTTCCAATTTCTATCTCCTCATTGGCTTTTAAAATTTCTCAAGCAAAATGCATAATAAAACTCACAGGATTAGTAGGTTGTTTGTAAAATGATTAATATGCTGTGTTATTCCACTAGTGCTAGAGATACTAGTAACTGACGACCTAAAGAATAGACCAATATATTCTAAACTCAAGTATGCCACTACAGTTTTATGTTAAATTTAGTTGCACCCATTTAAATAGGCTAATATTGCAAAAAATTGCAATCCAACGTGGTTGTATTATGCTTTTCCACATTCGTCATGCTAATGGACAGTCTGCAAAACATGGAGGCATGTTTCCACCTTTACTTGATGATGTTTATAACATTTAGTGCCATATCCCTATCTACTTGTAAAAGAGTTGGTCAGTAGTCTATTATAGTAAATTTGCCGTAATAAGAATTTGATTCTTTATGAGGCAATAAGTGTCCATATTCTCTTCCACGTGCTATCAATGAAATTCAAAGATGCAGCCATGAGTTAAGTATAGGCACATTTCACTGTGAAGGTTCTAGTGGGACGATCTGACAATGTTAAAGAGTTAAGCCTAACATCAATATTAGGGTGATGCACCATTTAGATAAGGTTGATAATATTAGTTAGAAGGAGCAAATTTAATAGCTTTCGATCCCAATCATCCTAGACTATGAAATTATAAATAACTGGTTTTTTTTGTTCCTTATCAACAATATCCACTGCATGGTTAATTAACGGTTCTTTCAAGCCTAGTCAATTATCTAGCCAAAATTGAATAGATGAATCATCCTTGAGTTGCTATTTTTTAAATAAGTTTTTCCAAACGGAAGTTATAGCTTTCCAAGTTAAAAAGTCCCTATTATTCACATTGACCTTAGTAGGCCATCTTCTTTTATGGCCATACTTTCTTTTAAGGACATTAATCCACAATTTAGTCACCCCATAGCAATTTTAAAATAAGTTTCATCAAACATGCTTCATTCATGCCTATCATACTTTGAACGCCTAGACCTCTAGAATTCTTGGGTTGACAAATAGCTATCCAATTTATGCTATGGGTCTTTTTAGTTGAAGCGCCATGGCCCCATATTAAATTCCTTTACAATTTTTCTATAGCTAGACATACTCTTCTAGGTATTCTCTCCACTTACATATTATAAATAGGTATTTTTGTTAAAATAGAACTAGTTAAAGTAATACAGCCAGCCATGGATAGAGTCTTCTTCTTCCATCCAACAAGTCTATCATAAATTTTTCTAAGCAACTCATCATAGTTCCTCTGTCTTGAAGAAATCAAATTAATACCTAGGTATTTAGCTAAGTTTAAAGTTTGAGAAAATTTGCTACATTAGGAAATTGCATTCTTTAAAAAGGAATCTACATTTTTTAGAACTAGATTTTTTATTTCACATTGCTAACACCAAAAAGCATTGTAAAATCTATCTAGACATTTAGTAAGTCATCTATAAATAAAAAATGTGAAATTTTAGTATTGAATCTCCTAGCTTTGATAAGTTTTCAATTGCCTTAAGTAACCTCTTTAAGTATTAAGTGCGAGAGTTTCTCTATACACAATACAAAGATATATGGTGAAATGGGATCACCTTCTCTAATACCTTGAGAAGGTTTAAAGTTAAATGTTTTAGACCTATTTCATAAAACATTCATAGTAGACGTGGTAATACAATTCATAATTAACTAAATAAGGTGGTTAGGTGTACCTACCTCGCTGAGTACACTAGATATAAAGCTCCATTTAATTTTGTCGTATGCCTTTTCAAGATCAATCTCGATAATCGTAAAGGCCTTGCCACCTTTTATCTTTTTTATTAAATGGATCATTTCACTAGAAATAAGATGTTATCATGTATACCTCTTCTTAGAATGAAACTTGACTAAAAAGGTGAGACCAAAGATGGCATCAAGTTGTTAAACCTGTTAACGATCACTTTTATAATGCATTTATAACTTACATTATATAAGGAGATTGGTTTAAATCGGTTCACAAATTCTAGTTGAGAATCCTTTGAGATGAGAGTGAGTAAAGTTTGTTTTACTAATTGAACGGGTATTTTACCTTCAAAAAAACCTTTTACAAATGAAAGGAGATCATAACCCACTTTATGCTAATTAGCTTGGTAAAAGATAGTGGTAAAACCATTACTTCCTGGGGCCTTAGATACACCTATATTAAATGCAGATTCCTTACCTTTTGGAAGGTAATTTTATTAGATAATTTGTAGAGGTCAGTTTCCTTGATGGCTAAAAAAGAACACTCTATAATAAAGGGCACATAGTTGCCATATTCTTCTTGAAATAAATATTTGTAGTACTGAACAATCATAATAATTAAAAGGAACTTATTGTCAATCCAGTGATCCTTTGAGTTTCTCAACACAGTTACCTTGTTACTTTTGCTACGAATAATTGTTTTTATGTGGTAATACCTCATGTTTTTATCTCCATCTTTGATCTATTTAGCTTTAGATTTCTGATGCTAAACTACTTCAGTACATTAGTAAGATCATATTAAATTTGCTTTTCAATTTTGTCAATGTAAGGGTTCCATCTTATTTCCATGACTAGTTGAATGCCTTTAATTCTAGTTAAGAAGGTATTTTTCCTCCTCTTTATATTTCCAAAAGAATCCTTCTTCTAAGACAATAGTTGGTAAGGAAGTTGTTGTAAATTGTAGACTAGTGAGCAAGTGTTATCCTAGTTTTTACCAAGGAAATGTTAAAAATGGTCATGAAGTAACCATGCAGCTTCAAAGCTAAAGGTTTGTTCTTATTATCAATTTTTGCACTAGCCAGATAAATTAATGAGGGATAATGATCCAAATAAATTCTTAGGAGGACATAGACTATGACATATATTCAAAAGTTCCCCTCTAGATATCCTTGTATAGAGCCCTATCTAGTTTCTAAAAAATTCTATCATAACCCTCCCGTGATGGGCCTCTCTATGTAAATCATAATCCCTGCTAACTAGATCAAGAAGGCCACATTAATCGATTTAATTGGAGAAGATAGAACATCTATTTACCCCACTTAGGATGCCTCTTTTTTTATAGATGAGCTATGTCATTAAAGTCGCCTACGAGAACCCCAAAAGCTAAGAGTGATCTTGAAAATTCAAAGTATATGTCTTTGAAATTCTCTTCTAACATCAATGTAAAGGCTCATGTAGACAAAGGATAGTAACCAGTGACAACCACTATCCTTATCAACTTTAGAATGAATGTATTAGGATGAGCTTTCAATCACACTGATATGCACTCTAGTATTTTCCCAAGCAATCTAAATAACGCTAAACAAACCTTTACCTTCTTGTATATGAAATTTTGGAAAATTGAGTTTTTTGAAAATTATACATGCTTCAATAATAGGGGCCTTAGTCTCAAGTAATGCAATCACATCAGGATTATGCTTCAAGATTAAGGTTTTAGCTTGCATGAGAAAATTTGGGTTGCTAACTCCTTAACAAGTCCATGAAAAGAATTTGTACATAATGACAATAGCAAAGAATAAAAGAACATAAAACAAAAGGAATTAGTTCATATTTCTATATTAGTTTAACCCATTTCTTTATAAGCAGAGTCAATTTGCATAACACTTGTATTTCCAATAGGAGGGGTATCCTCCCCCACAGAATTAAATATTAATAATGAGGAAGTGAGAGCACCTTCTTTAGGATTTGGTGGTTCTAATGGATTGATTATCTCATCAATATACATTGTGGAATCATTATTAGTCATTGGATTCTAGGCAACTATGATATTGTGTGCAAGAGAAGCTCCAATTGTAATGTTAACATTTTCCTTAACGATTGATTATTGGGGTTCACTTCGTAATTCTCTTTTTTGTCCTGTAGTTTTGTGTGCCAAGGGTTGTGAACATGCTGGAGGTATTTTGTTTGTTAGGTTTTTATGTGCTAACATATTAATTTAATTTAATTATTTAACTATATATTATATTTTTAACTCTTATATTATTTTATAACTCATAATATTTCCTTTTTTTATATTCATTCATATTATTATTTAATAAAAATAGTTATTATTTGTTAGTGTATTTATATTAATTGTTATTATTCATGTTAATAACTATGTATTTTATTTTACCAAAAATTATAAATATGTTAGATTAATTTAATTGAATAATTTAATTACATATTATATTTTTAACTCTTATATTATATTATCACTCATATATTATTCTTCTTCTTTTTGATATTCATTTATGTTATTTTTAATAAAATAATAGTTATTATTTACACTAATAAATATGTATTTTATTTTATTATAAAATACTATAAATTAGTTATTAATTTAATTATTTAACTACATATTATATTTCTAATTTTTATATTACTTTATGACTCATATATTATTTATCTTCTTTTCCATGCTCATTCTTAATGTTATTTAATAAAATTTAATTATTGTTTGCAGCTATATTTATGTTAATCATTGTTATTTACGCTAATAACTACATAATTTATTTTATTATAAAACATTATAAATATACTATTAATTTAATTTAATTGAATTATTTAACTACATCTTATATTATTTTATAATTCACATACTATTTCTTTTTTTTTGTACTCATTTCTATTTTTATTAATAAAATAATAATAAGTTTTAGCTAAAAGTTATTATTTATGCTAATAACTACATATTTGTATTTTATAAAAAATTATTATAAATAAATTATTAATTTAATTTAATTGAACTACTTAACTAAATATTATATTTTTAATTCTTATATTATTTTATAACTTACATACTATTCCTCTTCTTTCCCCTATTCATTCTTATTATTTTTAATAAATTATTAGTTATTATATGTTACTATATTTACACTAATAGCTATTATTTATATTACTAACTACATATTTTATTTTATTATAAAATATTATCAATATCTTATTAATTTAATTTAATTACTTAATTATATATTATATTTTTATTTTTTATACTATTTTATAACTCACATACTATTTCTCTTCTTTCCTATGCGAATTCTTGTTATTATTTAAAACATATTAATTATTATCTATTATTGTATTTATGCTAACAAGTATGCATTTTATTTATTAAAAATATTATAAATATTTTATTTATTTAATTTAATTGAATTATTTAAATTTATATTATATTTTTATATTATTTTATAACTCATATACTATTTCTCTTCTTTCCTATATTCATTTATAGATTTGGATTCCCTCTTATAACTACAGCTGTAATTAGGGAAGGGAATCAAGTGCATGGGTTCCATGGTAAATTAAGGATCACTTCTTCCAACTATAATTGTAGTTACGGGAAGTGATCTCAATCCATTTATTCATGTTATTATATGATAAAATAATAATATATCATGGCTACGGTGTAATTCCTTAACGTTGGGCTCTGGAATCGGGACACGTGGTAGCTTATAATACTGCCAAATGAATATGTCTCCAAGCAAAATTCAATATATCTTGTATAAAATATTTTAGGAAAAATTACAAAATTAACCCCAATTTAATTGCTCAAGAGAAAAGCGAAATTTCATCATCAATTATGTTAGTTCCTTTCTCATCAAGCCATTTTTCTTTCTTATTGATTATGGGTAAAAACAAGAGTCTTGAAGACCAAATAGAGGGAAGCCAATATTTAATTTTCTTTCTATAATTTTGACATTACATTAATTCTTATTACTTTTATTATTTGCAACACATACAAATATATATAATATATTAAATATTTAAATACATTTTATATTTTTAAATTATATTACTTAATAATTCATATATTATTTTTTATTTTTATTTATTTTATTACATATTTTTATATGAAGTCCTAATGTTTATAGCTAAAGTGTTAATGTCACTAATAAATATAAATATAACATAATATATTTTCATTTTATAATGAAATATTCTAAATAAATTAAAGATTTAATTTAATTGAAATACTTACAGATAATGATATTTTTTTAATATCATCTAACTACATATTATATTTTTAAATATTTTAATTCAATTCATTATCAATATAAATTAACATTATAGTATCACCTAATTATATGATGTCGTATGCATAAAGAAATGTTAAAATTTCATTATGACCATTATAAATTCTTAATTACTATTAATTTTTAATTAAATTTCTTTTTATTTTTTTACTAATGATGTAAAATATTTTATTCTATTAGTAAATCAAATTTAAACTCTATTTTTAATTACATAATATTTCATAACATATCATATCACATTCTTCAAATTGTTTGAATAATCCATATTATTTAACTAAATTTATATATCTTAATTAAATTATTTAACTATATATTATATTTTGAATCTCTTGTTTAATTCTCTAAATCATGTAATTTATTTTCCATGCATCACTTTCTTATGAGATACTTTCTCATCTAAATTTTTGCCACTTATGGTTGCTTTTGTAGTGTCTATATAATAATTTTTTGTTGTTGGGTTAATTCTTTGACTTGGTTATTCTTTTCCTAATTTTTGTGGTCGTTATTTATTATTATAATAATACAATAAAAGGAGTTACTTTTTCAATTCTGAACTTACTTTTGGAGTTTTTTTATAATAGAATATTTTAATTTTTATAATTTTTGAATTACCTTAATTCTTATAGTTTTTATTATTTGTGGAATATGTATTAATATCTTTAAGTAATATATAGATTTAAATATAATATATTTTTATATAAAAATATTTAAAATACATTAAATATTTAATTTAATTATTTAATTACATATTATATTTTAATTCATATTACTTGACAAATCACACATAATTTATTTTACTTTTATTTATTTTCTTATTTTCATTTTTTTAAATTCTTTATTATTTATAAATAAAATACAAATGTCATTAACAAATATTCTATTCAACAAAAATACCTACCACACATTTATTTTTGGGTTAAATCTATAATTTCACAAAATTATTATCCTCATTATTGATTTTTCCCAAATATCAAATATTTTTTTAAATGAAGGGTTGAGATCACAATAACTTAATCTAATGGATAGTAATAGTCTACACTACCCAAAGTTCTAAAACCTCACAGAACCTTAGATTGAGCTTATTTATATTTGTTAATGACATTAGCATTTTAATTATAAATAATAGAAAAGCACCAAAAAAAAAGAAAGTGCATAATAAAGTAAATACAATTACGAAAAAAATGTATGAATTGCTGAGTAATATGAGTTAAAAATAAAATATATAATTAAGTAATTAAATTAAATTAAAATTTTAAATTATTTAGATATTTTATTATGAAAGAAAAATATATTATGTTATATTTATATTTGTTAGGGACATTGAAACTTTACCCGTAAACAATAAGAATTCACATGAAAAATGCAATAAAATAAATAAAAACAAAAAGTATGTGATTTGTTAAGTAATGGAATAAAAAATATAACATGTAATTAAAAATTTAATTTAATTAAATATTTAATGTAATTTAAATATTTTTATATAAAAATATATTATATTTATATATATTACCCAAAGACATTAAATTGTGTTTTGTATGTAATAAAAGTAATAACAATTAAAGTAATATAAAAATATTGTTAAGTAATTTAATAAAATAAAATATTAAAATATTAAAATAAGCATTTTTATTTGTTATTAAAATGTGAAAATGGAATTTTATTTATTTTGAAAATGCAAAAAAGGCATGAACAAAGCAAACCAAAGAAATAGATAAGTCGAATGATCAAATCAAATAAATCAAGAAAGAAGCAAATAGCTGTAATCTACACCTAAATGGAAGAAACATACAAAACAAAGCAAAATTTAGGTGGGAATTGAGAAATTAACAGTTTGACACGTGTTGGCAAATTCACCACGTTTAAATAATTAACTGGTTAATGATATAAATATAAAATTTTTAATAGACTAATGATTGTAATATTATTATTTTTACGTTAAATTATTTTTTTCCTAAAAATATATTGTTTCTTTATTACAAGTTGTTTTAAGTAAGTTAAAAGTTTACTATAAGATTTATACTGAAGATTGAATTAGCTGATTCAAATAATATTTATTAATAAAAATATATAAAAATTAAAATTAAATTTATTTAAATTTTATGATTTTTTATTTTAATTTTCAAGTATTATATGTCAAGTATTATATTTCAAATTAAATTAAGTAATTATTAATTTAATTGAACTATTTAACTACATAGTACATTTTAACTCTTACATTATTTTATAATTCACATACTATTTTTCTTCTTTTTCAAACTTGTTCATATTATTATTTAATAAAATAATAGTTATTTGTTGTTCAATGCTAATAATTATTACTTTTGCTAATAACTATGTATTTTATTTTATTTAAAAATAATATAAATAAGTTATTGATTTAATTTAATTAATTTATTTAACTACAAATTACATTTTAACTTTTATATTATTCTGTAAGTCACATATTATTTTCCTTATTATTATTTAATAAAATATTAATTATTATTTGTTACTAAATTTATACTAGTAGTTATTATTTACATTAATAATTAAGTATTTTATTTTAATATAAAATATTATAAAAATCTTCATAATTTAATTATTCAACGGCACATTATATTTTTAAGTTTTATATATTGTTTTATAAGTCATATACTATTTGCCTTATTTCTCATACTCATTCATGTTATTATTTAATAAAATAATAGTTATTATTTATTATTATATTTATACTAATAGCTATATATTATGCTAATAACTACATATTTTATTTTTATTAAAAAATTATAAATAAATTATTAATTGAAGTTAATTTAATTATTTAATTATATATTATATTTTTAACTCTTATATTAATTTATAAATAACATAACATTCCTCTTCTTTCTTGAAGCCTAGTAATTAAATTAAATAAAATTAAAATTTTCACATATTTTAGATTTTTTTTAATATGTGCACCACAAATAATAAAATTCATCAAAATTAAAGAAATATAAAGTTAAAAAATAAATTTTAAAAATTACATAAAAAGCAAAAAAATAAGGCCTATATTTTATTATTTTTTTAATATTATATATTACTAATAATATTTTATTTTTGTTATATATATCAATATTGTAATTATTATATCATATTTTGTATATATTCTTTGGTAATAGGCGCATTTGAATGGTAAAAAATAGAAGTAGGAATAAAAATAAATAAAATTAAAAATATAAAATTAAAAAACATAATTTTATGAATTTTAAACCAAAGAGAATTAAAAATAAAAATATGATTAATTAATTTAAATTAATTAAATATTTAATTTATTTATAAAATTTTTCATAATGAGAGAATATATATATATTGTACTATATTTATATTTGTTGAATGTATTACCATTTTAACCATAAATAATAGGAAATCACATAAAAAAAAGAAAACATGTAATACAGTAAATACAAAATTCAAGTAAAATAGTGTGTGAATTGTTAAGTAATGTAAGTTTAAAATAGAAAATATAATTAAATTTTTTATTAGATTAAGTTTTTAAGTTATTTTTAATATTTTATTATAAAAGAAAAATATATCATATTATATTATGTTTGTTAGAGACATTACATTCTATTTTGAAGGCCTTGATAAGAAATATGTAGTAAAGTTGGATTGGTGTGGGGTAATGATAATGGGTAAGCTTTAGTGTTTAGTTGGTTAAGTTTGGATACATTTGATTAGAATATATACCACTTGTAACCAATCCAAACACATAAATTTGCTTAATTTTTCATTTCATTCATATCGATTTTTCTTCGTCTAGTTTATGCTTACCAATCATTTTGTAAGATTAAAGCTTTGTTAGGCCATCGCTAAATATATGAGATTTAACATTCCCAGAAAAGATATAAAATATAAATTTAAGAATTTTTTTAGTTTTTTTGCTTATTTTTGTAATTTAGTTTCTAATTTCATAATCAACTATATTTTATTACCTATCATTTTGATGCAACTTTTATAAGTAAGAAATATAATTTTATTAATCTTTTTTAGCATTTAATGATATTATCTACTATTTGTTTATATAAAATATATGTAATATCATATATCATATTTTAATAAATGGTCGTTACATTTGTTGGTACTGGATTCAAGAGTGCTTTTTAGAAATGCAAACCTCATATATTGAGTACTAAGTATTAAGATAAATTTAGTAAAGTACCTATCTTTTATTAGGATATTGGATATATCCTTTTACTATTTTTAAACTTTTGTTATTAAATTTATTCTTTAAAATTATTGAAATTAGGATTTTGTAGTGTCATAAGAGATGTTGATTTTCATTTTTGGTTAAAGTATTCTATAAAGAGGAATACACAAGGAATTAGGAGGACCAAAGGAGGAGGAATAAAGGCAGTGGGTTAGGGTTAGGATGGGGGTATAACATGCCTTGTCAATTATTTAAAGAAATTGATATGGTGTTAAAGGCATTACAAGTTAATTTTTTTATAAAAAAAATTGAGATGTTATGTTATTTCCTACAATGCTTAAAAAAAGATGATATCCATTATTTTCAATATAATAATTGATGTTATTATTTAGTGTATGACATTTTTAGACCCAATGTTAAAATTGATATATAATAATGCTCAATTAAACATCTATTACAACCTATTTGCGACCATAACTAGTTTCACAAACCTTTCTAAGCTTATTTAATTTGTAAACACATGTATTAAAAGATATGATGCTAGCAATAAGCTTTTCATTGATGATGTAATAATATTAATGTTTATCCAGTTAGTTTATACCAATAAGGAAAGTTAGACCTACTTATAACTCCTAACACGATCTAGTATAAGTTAGACTAACTCAATCTAATAAATATAATAATATACCCTCAATATACCTACTTCTATTGTTCAAGCCCTAAAATATATCTACAAATAGAATATCTAATCAATGCCCATGGTCATGCCAAAAAGGAGTTCTTGAAAAGCCTATCCTTGTTGCAGTGGTTGAGGAAGCATATTAAATTAAGTATTTACATTATCAAACATAGAAATCTAAGTCCAAAGTTTAGTGAATAATCATTCTAATAAAAGGAAATCATGAAAATAATCTATATATTATTGACTAATTTATCCTTCTTTATACATATCTTAGCTCTTATATAATTCACAACAAGTCTTATTAGCAATCATATTATTTCCATTTGCACAATAAAAAAGAAATGCTATATCTCATGTAACTCATTAATTTCAAATCAATAATAATTTTAAAGAAAATAGTTGAAAAGGAAAGAAAGTAAATTTTCTTATAACTTTCAGCATTCTTATTCTTTACAAGCATATCCTTATCCCTCTAAGTTAGTTTTATCCTTTACAAGCTATTATGGCATTATTGAACAATTCATACCAAAATGACCAACCTCAACTAATTTTGGATAGTTGAAAGCAAGTATGGCATTGTGATCAGGCAGACTCAGGCAACAATTGAAGAGAAAATTCAGTTCTCAATTATTGCTAGACTATTATACCTTAACCAATGTAACTCAAGATTTAATTGAACTTTGACAAACAATAATGTTTTCTTCCCAATCCTTAATTTTTTCTATGTGTTTTGTGTCTTTGAATCATGCTTATCAATGCTTTAATTTTTATCTTAAATCTAACAGAGAGTTACCAATCTTTCCACTTCAAATCTTGCCTCCCCAACCTAACTCATTGTCGATAAGCAACGAGGTATCCACCACCATCATCAACACAACTCCTTTAAAGAAAATTGATAAATTAGTGTAAAAGTTAATATGTGTTATTGCTTAAGGTATTTTCTAAATTTTACACATTTTTCTTCTATATAAATTCATGAAATGATATGTATTTTGTTCTAATTTTTTTAGTTTCTATTTTTTTTATTCCATTGATTTGTTTATTTATGGGTTTCATTGAATGGTTTTTTGTTTGGAGTTCATTTAGTCTTGTGTTTATTCCTATTTCCAATAAAAAATATTTGTCATTTTCATGAAATAGTTAAATTTCTATTCCTTGCTTATTTTTGGAATTTATATGAGTTTAATTCACTAGGATTTTGAAACTATTTTTTCACTAAAGCTCATGAACTAAGATGGATCAGCCATTGATTCTATTTTACAAGGCTACTTCCTAATGCTTATTAGTTCATCTTATTATATGTGTTACTATTTAAAGTAGTCATTGGCTTTGTTTTAATGGCATTTGCTTAGTTTTTTTCCTTCACTTGATTTGAGTGCTTGTATAAAGGACTAATCAGAGTTTTAATGAGTAGTGTTACTTTTAGCCCTTTTAGCTTTAGGATAAAAAGAAAAAGGAACATAGGATAAATAATCGAAAGTCATGATAAACTATCTAACTATGCAACATTTAGTCTTATTTGGTTTGAGAACTAAGTTTGGCTTATTTTGGATTGAATATTTGCAAATTTTTTCAAGCTCAGTCAAGTCATTAAGCTATCCTTAACTACCCAGGTCCAATTGATGCCCAACCTTAGCAAATCATGTTACAAATTCACATGTTAACATCACCATGACTTTTATGCATAACCTTAGGTGTTCCATCAACATCATTTATCTTATTTATAATCATTTCTATAAAAAATTTTAAGGTGCAATTTCTATTCATGTATTTAAAATGGATAAAATTTCCATTATCATGTTTACAATTTATTTCATATGTAAACATACACTAAGATATTTAATTACATTAAATTTTAAGAGAAAAACATAATTTTTAACTATGGAAATTGATTTAGGACCTTAATTAACTTTTTGTAATTCCTGAATTGATTTTGAATTTAATTTTGGATTAAAATTTCAGTTCTAGAAGCCTAAAATTGATACTATGCAAGGGTAACTACTTTCTACCACCCCCTGAATCAATTTTGGAATCAATTCTATTCCTATAAATTTATTTCTAGAAAGGGTGGATCGATTCCTAGCCACATTTTTGACATTTTGGGCTTAAGGAATTGATTCATAAATGAATATTTGATACTTTTCTAGAAAAATACTATTCACTAGTGAGGAAATCTCTTGAATTTATATATATATATATATATATATATATATATATATATATATATATATATATATATATATATATATATATATATATATATCTTAATTAAAGCACCATTCAATGTATAAAAAACTTCATAGGCTTTCAAAATCACTAGAAAATTCATAGCAAACACTATTTTGCGCTACTTATCCTCAAATCAAACATTTCAAAGAAAAACTAACCTAACTTGAAACAAACTTATATCATTCATGCAATAGTAAGTAGCATGTTCACTCACAATTACAAGAAAGTTGGTTGATAGGGAAATTGAAAGTTAATTTTCTCTTAAACACATAAATACAAAGGGTTTTAAGATTGGAGCATAAAAATCCATTTTTTTATTCTAAACTTCAACCTTTCAAAAGAGAGGAAGAAATAAAAGAGTAAGATAGTCCTTACCTTGTTGATGTTAGAAGAACAAAGAGATGAAGAAAGAGATCATATTTACTCCTTAAATTTAGAGGTTAAAAATGAAGATGGAAGGCTAAAGAAGTTTGGAGAAAAGTGAGGAATAAGGTTGTTTGAAGAAAATATGAAGGGTATAGGTATAAAGATAATTTGGGAAATACTCTCCTCAACCTCCTCCATCTCACTTATTCACCTTTTAATCATACTTAACTCTAAGTCACTTTTTCTTTTGAATGTTTCATAACCAATTTTTGTATAGGTATATTTTTGTTCTTAAATATTTTTTAGCTATTCATTCTAAGATAAAATATTTTATATTCCAATGAATGTAACAATATTAGTTAAAAATTGATGTATTATTCTCTAAACATTTGATATTTATTTGCAATTTATAGCAATGTCAGAGTGGAACATTTCAGATAGAGTTAACTTTCTTATTTGATTAGTACTAAAAGGGTCCCAATTGGAAAATTTTGGATAAGGGTAGATTAATCTTTCTACACCAGTTGAAGGTCTTTGAATGGATAGAGTGATCATTTAAAGTAGAAGTCCGCCAACCGCCCTCCATCTAGAAAACTTTCCTCTTATAACTAAGCGGTTTGGCTGTTTTAACGCACTTGTGATCAATCAACTCTCCCATGCATTCTAAGAGTAGGCTATCGTTTAGCTGATCTGGGATGCTGATCGATAGGTTGGTGGACCAACTTTTTATAGGCTAGTCATTCCATGGTGGGTTGATCCTAAACCAAGAAAAGGTATTTATATTTATCATTTAGCCCCCAAAATTGTTTAGTGAAGACCGAGCAATTTGTATAACGTGTAAGAGACATAAGATCATTCTTCATGCGAAGGATATCTACGTAAGCTTCTACAACTATTGTTTTTTTATTTTTTATTGTTAACTACTTAATTACGTGTTCACTTCAATTGAAGTAACAATAAATGCTTTTCCAAGATTTATGCTGAAAATGATAAGACCTTGGAATCTGCACATGCCCTTATTGTTACTATTGGATTTTAAATTAATTCTCCTTTGCATTCTTGGTTGTCAGATTAAGTATTGATCCAAGTAACCACCCCGAACATCGTTAGATGTAAATACAACCTGATGGCAATCCGAGTGTTAATAATTCTTGGCAGTTGGAAGAAGGATAACATTTTTGCATCTCTGGGAAGATCACTACCAGTAGGCTATCGAAAAAAGCCCAGACATCATTCTACTTCTACATGTAAGGTATCTTCTCCTCATCTTATGATTTTTTAACAGCATACTTCAACTTCTGTCATTGTAAATTCCCGCAGTTTGGTATTGTTAGATTTCCCATAATTAGGTTAATTTTTGCATGACTTTGCTCATGCATTAACATTACTAGATTTGTTCTGTTGTTGAAAACCTTCTTTTTAGTTGATTTAAGACTATTTTGCATGGAATCTATTTATAGAATTCTACGGTATTTCATGGAAGCATGATCAAGCTTTTAGCGATTCTCTATTATGAGTATGGTAATGTTATGAGTTTTGGGTTTTTGACTTCATTTACCATTTTTGTGATAACAGGTGCGTTTCGTCAATTCTTGATTTTTCTTTTCTTTTATCTAGTCGTGTTACCACAATGCAATGTCGAGGGATCAATTGGGCGACTTGGTCAGACTGAGCATAATGCCAACTTTGAAATGCTGTAATTGCATAAAAAAAGTACTAAAATGAATAAGGGTACTGCTGACCATTCCAGCATCCTTGGTCAAAAGCTAACCATTACAGTAAACCAACCCAGTACCTCGAATCAAGAGCTAAATATACTATACTTTTTTGAAGGAGGTCTTCGATGGGCCCTGTCTATGCCATCTACCACCTTATCGATCTCGATATGATCAAAAGGAAGATCGATCCTGCTATACCGAAGGCTGTCCAAAGCTTATCAAGTGGATTCATGCAGATGTCAAATTATGGAACACTTCAAACGAATGGTTGAATGCCAAAAAGATTGTTGATCTCTACAAGAGAGGTTATCCTCCTTTTAACTGGACTTCAAACCTGATTTTTGAGCTTGCTGAGGAATATAAGCGAGTGTGCAGTTACAATTCTGATCACTTTTACATGTTTTACAGGGTTTTTGTCGAAAAAGTTGGAGTTAAACTGCCATTCACCATTTTCTAATAGGTTATGCTTTGGAACTTAAATGTAGCTTGTCGCAGATCATTTACAATGGGTGGTCACTATTGGTTTATTTTGACTTCCTCGTGGTTGGCATGAGACTAACGATTAACAGTTTCCCTTATTTTTTTCACCATGCTTCTAAAGTAGTGGGTCATTGATATATATATATTACTTAGAAAGAAGGAACGCATGTACTTTCCCGCTTAAATTCTAGTACTCATCGATGGAAGGAATCTTACTTCAAGGTTGTTGCTCGGTCTAGCCAACGCCTAAGTTGGATCCATCCAAATAGTAGGGCTTTATTTGGCAAAAGTATCAATTTACTATTTTCTCGCAAACTTATTTCCGTTTTACCATTATTTGAAATATACTATCAAAAATACGCATTTAGGGCGGAGGTGCCAGGCCGGAAGGCATCCTTGGAGAGGAGGCGCCAATCTAAATGGCGCCTCCGGAGTGCTTTGAGGGCGCCAAAATTGAATGGCGCCCTTACTCTGTTGTTTCAAAATGAAGATTTTAAAAATAAATAATATGTGAATTTGGCGTCCTTACTCTGTCATTTCAAAATGAAAATTTTAAAAATAAATAATATGTGAGTGTGATTCAAAATAAATTTTTAAAAATAAATTACTCATTTCATAATTATATTTGATATCATAAAAAAATATTTTATTCCACTTTGATATTTAATACATTAATTTATTATAGGAATCAAATAAGAAAGTAGTTAATGATAATAATATATTTAATAAAAATAATAAATATTTAGTAAATAATTGAATATTATTAAAATAAAAGATAGGATTAATAAAGAATAATTACGTAATTTATATTAATGTCTCTCAAATTTTAATCCAATGACACTTAATATTTATCATTTTTCGGAATTATACACTTCTACCATTCGGAATTATAATATTACAAGTAATTATTTAATACTTTATTACACATAAGCAAATTTATTGAATTATTCAATAATATTCTTTATATACGAAGTTGAAGATTGTTGAAAATGAAAAGAAATATAATGAGATAAATATATTTCCTTTTATTTTGTATTTATTTTAATAATATTCTTGCTACTTTGAATTTATTTCAATAATATTATTTTTATTTTGTAACAAAATAAATACAAAATAATGAAGTTGAAGATAGTTGAAAATAAAAAAAATGTGATTATTTCATTGCAATAATATTTTCATTTTGTAATAAAATTAAAATTATAACATGAATTAATTTCTTTTTATTTCGTCACAATGATAAAATATTTTAACAATGAGATGTGGAACATGGAATAATCCTTATCATTAGAAAAAAATAAACACATATTGTTGTAAAAAATTTGTAATTAATTTATATTTGTTAATAATTTATAATAATTAAAGTTATGAAAATAAAATACCAGAGGAGAGAATAAAATTCTAGTTAGAAGGATGTTATTAGAAAAAATTGCATATTTGATGTGTTTTATGAGAATTGAATTGATTGTGTATTTGTGAGAAGATTTGGTAATTAAAATTGATATAAGTACCTACGCAAGAAGATAAAAATATCGTAATAATCAAAACCATCCTAAATTTTGATGTTTGGCAATAAAGTAATAAGATAGATGTGCATAAATATACAATAAACATGAAAAAAAAAGCTAATGTCTACGTAAGTGATGTCCAATTCCACATCCAGGATTGGTAATGTGGTGGTCATATCTACTAACCCTCTACGCAAGCTTGGGAGTCACATCTCCGGTGTCTGTGGCTTCTCTACCTCCAACTCCCGCTCTGCCTTTATTTTTGGCTCCCACTCTGCCTCTGCCTCTATCTCTATTTGTAATTACTGAGTCATCTGTCATCATGCCACCAAATGCTGATCCCTGATCCTGAGTATATAGATCAAATGCAGGACAATATGACTGTGATGGACCAGCTTCACCGGAAGGAAAGACATGGAATGAAGATGAAACTCCTGGTATATGTGAAAATGCCTAAAATGAGGATGAAACACCAGAAGTAAACTAGTACATCTGGGATGATGACGGAGCATATAGTGCAGCCGGGAACATGGTGGAGGATGAAGGAATATCTGGTGCAGTAGGGTACATATGAGATGAGACAGTCATATCTGACATCATCATCATGGTGTCTTGGGCAGTCGATGATAGAGTCTGTTGCACTGTCGAAGTGGACGGAAGATCAGCCTGTGACGTAGGTCGTGGACCAGTGCAACGACGTCGATGAGTACGAGGCTGATCATAGTCACCCTCCGTAGGGTTAGGAATATGATGGGCATGAGGAGCTGGCTCCACATGTGAGTCAATAATCATATGATCAACCTCCTGAATGACATTAAGGATGAAGTCCGTCACTGACCTAAGCGTATTAAAGGTGAACCTAGACTGCCCCTCAGGTGTAGTGAAGTCATGTAGTGTGGACACCTTATCTATCTATACAAATTTTTGATATTAAAGTTAGTTACAATACTAATGCATAGGAAGAAAATCAGACACAAACAACTAGCATGCAATATTACCACAAGGTCTAGTGCTCCCCCAACGGGTGTAATAAATTGCCTAGTAATCCGTCTATACCATGCCATGTACTCGGACCGTGAGCCTAAGACTAATCGTGTGGTCGGTTCGGCGATAGCACACAAGTCTCACCGGATATCCCATCGTGCAATGTATGGCTGATGCCGAATGTGCCACTCCTCATCATGCCAACCGGACAAGTGAAGGCAATAGACCTCTGCCACCTGCCTTGGTAGCTCAGGAATAGGCTGGCGTAGTCCAAACTACCGCAAAATCCTATCTGGCTGGTGCCATTCGATAATCTGAAAGTGTATGAGTGGCACTACTGCTGTCCACATGTTACTCCCGTCAAAACAGTACTAAGAAAGTGATGCGGTGACCACCTTAGTGTACGGGATCTAAGTGATCTAAAATTACACATTTATGTTGTCATTTAAATGCGACAATGAAATGGACAAAGGAATGAAATAAAAATATACATTATCCCCTTCATACTTGGTCGAGACGAAGACGGTCCAGCACGTATCTATAATAGGATAGGCTGTGTGCCGGACTATCCTGGAACGTCTTTTGATAGTACGACCTATCAAGTACAATAACTAAGTTAAACAACTTAGAAGTCAATTAAATTACAAGTATAAATTGAAAAATTTTCTAACCTGCGGGCTAGGGGGCCAATCCCTGCATCCCCCTCTAATATGTTTGAAACAGTAATCGCGGGGGCAATAGTGGGAAATCTATCCTATGCCTAAAGCTGTAGTAGTAGGCAACACCCTCCTATCTCCCTATAATCTGGAGCAATGGCCTTACAGAGCTCTCTGTGCAGATATGTCAGGTAGGCAGATCCCCAACTATACGTCCTAGCCTCGTGGAAGTCTTCGAGCAAGGGTAAGTGCATGAGGTGGACATACATGCCAAAGTGGTCGGAATATAACATCCTACTAATAAGACACAAAATGTAGGCTCAGGTGAATCTCTGCACTGTCACCTCATCCACATCATCTGGAAGATGAGTGAAATGCCTCTCTAACTAACTCATCCCCAATTGCCTCCCTCTGATAACATTCTCGTCCACCAGTAACTGTAATCCCAGGTACTCCTCTATCAAGGCTCCCCATCCCCACATAGTGGGGCCCGTCACTGCTCAACCGTCAATGGGTAGGTCAAGCTGAAAAGAAATATTCTGCAATGTAATAGTGGTCTCCCCCTACGACATGTGAAAAGTATGTGTCTTCGGCCTCCACTGCTCTACAAAAGCACTGATCAACTGATGGTCAATCGGAACAAACTCACACATCGCCAAGCCATAAAAACCTGCCTCTCGTAACAAGGGGACAATCAACTCCAGCGGGTGCTGGTGATGGTAGTGATGAGCCCATCAAATCCTCAGCACATGGTCAGGCTGTAAAAAAAAATTAATTATTGCATCTGATAATATTGAAAAGTATAACCAACTTTAAGATCTAATTATTTGCATACATGGCCTGCCCAAATCGACTAGGATATGTGTGAGTCTTGAGCCGTCAGAAGTGAAGGATCCCGTGATCCAAGATCGACACGTCAGGAAGTGGATGCTATCTGCCATTAACTGAATTCCATTAGGCTGGAATTTAAACACACACTAATATAACATACGTGTGCAATTTAACTACAAAGATCCACACAAGAATTTATAGCACTTAGACGATTAAAGTAATTTGTTAACATTACTAGTAATGGGGTCACATATATATTTATAATGGCATGCAATTTTACAACAATCAAACAAATCACATCATCCGACTATTACACTTATGACATTGGTTAACATACTTCGTAACATATTTACAAAAGTAAAAATCAAAATTAACGTGAAGAAGGGCTTTCATCTCCATAGAGAAGTGGGCAGCGCCTACGATTATGACCTTCCATCTTATAAAGACCGCATTTTTGCCTGACACCATTCTCTTGAGGCCAATCCATCTCATTCCTGATCCATGTCAACTTCGATCATCCCTTTTCGCATAATCTTCCATAATTTGGAACCAGGACAGGAAATGGTGGTAGGTTATTCTATTGTGACCACTCCCCGATCGACCACCACTCAGATTTGTAACAATTAAGTAGGGTGTCAAGTCTGTATACAGGATCGACATATAGTTCCCATAATGTGTTAACTGAGGCACAAGCAGCAATAATATAAGCGCAATGATACCTATATGCTTGGAATTGTCCACATTCACATTGGCCTTTGTCTAATAGCACTTGGACAACCTTTCCACATGATCCCCTGGCCATGTCAAGGCCCTCCATCACTTCAAACCTAGTTTCTTGTCTATTATACGCATGAACGTGGTAAGAAGAAGCATGTGACTGGATAGTCGCAAGCTCCTGTCTGAATCTGCTTGCGTATATGTGACCTTGTTGTAGTTCAGCATGTGCTTCTTTTGCCCTTTCCACAAAGTACTTGATACATCTATAGTGTGTTTATTGAACAAGGCCTGTGATTGGTAGCTTCCTTAATCCTTTGAAGATGCCATTAATGCACTCTACTATATTAGTCGTCATATGACTATATCTTCTTCCCTCATCATAAGTGTCCACTTCTCCATCGGAATAGCAGTAAACTTCTTGTGGATCTCCTTATTAACTTTACTTAAGTTGTCCAATCTCGCCATGACCTTTTCTCGATTTGGCTCATAGGTTGAACACAAGGAGATAAATAGTTTAACCGGATTGAACTACCAGATAGATAAATTTACAGATTAAAGGTTCAATAAAAAAGTTGTGCTATAAGGCGTACCAATCTTAAGGACAGCTTTCTTGACATTGTCATCCTTGTATTTCTTGCGAACGTTGCTA
The DNA here is from genome assembly GCA_020226215.1 of Sindora glabra. NCBI lineage: Eukaryota > Viridiplantae > Streptophyta > Magnoliopsida > Fabales > Fabaceae > Sindora > Sindora glabra. Next base: position 62,078,244 of record CM035227.1, read on the forward strand.
GCAAATGTTTGATACAGTACTGATGAAAAGCATGAGGAGGCTGCCATCTTAGACCTTTGTTAGCTACAGCATCTTTTATAGCTCGGCATCAATCTGATATCAAGCATATTCCTTGCTGGTTTGTAACATTTACCCATAATAAAGCTAAAAATCAGCTCTAGTTTTTATAGTTCTCCTTTACAACAATGACAAAGGCAAGAGGTACGGGACATTTGTTATCGTCTTGGGTCACAGCAATTAGTAGCACACCTCTGTACTTGTCATACAGAAACGTTCTATCAACTTGTATGAATTGCTTGCAGTAGGGAAATGCGGCAATACATAGCTTGAAAGACCAAAAAACTCGGTTGAAAACATGTTTTTGTGGATCAACATGGTTGTAAACTGTGACGAATTCTTTTGACTCTAACTTGAACAGAACTTAGTCACAATAGCCTAAAATGTCCAACCATTTGGAGAGCACTTCATATGATTTATCCCAATCTCCATACACCTTGATAATTACCTTCTGTTTTTCCTTCTATACTTTTCTGTACGAAATCTTATACCCATACATGCCTTCCACCCTCTCTTGTATAAGCGAGATTGGAACATCTTGCTTCACTTTAATCATCTCCAGTATCAAGGAACTAATATACTCGGAGTCAAGAGACTTATGATCTTGTGTTAAACTGGCATTAACACATGTGAGGCCCTGAAAATCTAGTTATTATCCAAGTGTTAGAATTCTTCAGATTGGTCACTTTAAGACGGAATTTGCATTCATCCCCATAATTATCACACTTCACACTTAATCTTCTAGTATCCGATTCCTCCACGTAATAAGTATGATGCCTTCTGATGTAGTAATGCTTAGTTGCAGCAATCAATGGTTCCTTGCAATCAAACTCTTGTACAATTTGTAAGTCCTCCATGCCGTAATCATAGCTTGGTTTCATTATTTTCAAAAATTCATTAGCATTCCTTACGGCATTCCAATCAATGTAAGAGAAGACAGCAGCTTGAGGGACACCACATGATGTCTGTGCAGCATTGTCACTCCTCATACACCGAGCTGCAACATTGTCATCATGTGTAGTTGCACGTTTTTCATCATCAATGTCATGATCATCACCGCTACTACAAGACACCTCATCATCTTCAAAACCAGACTCAAGGTGGGCATCCATGATTATAGGATCAATGGATTCTTCCTCTACGATTGGTAAGGCACTTGTTGAACCCATCATGGTATATGATATATTTCTCGGGAAAACACCTGCAACAGATGAGTCCAATGCAGGAGTATAACTATAAAAAATGTGAAACTCAATTCCACCTGTGTAAGGAGAGCCTTCCCGCACCATCGAATAACTAATACTGACATGAGCTATTGGATCTACAGGTGATCTAATTATTGGGACTCTTTCTTGTGAATCAAGGTTGGCAGCATGCAATTCGGATGTGATCACCTCCACGTACAATTCCATTACTGTCATTGTCGGATGTTATTCATAACTTGCTATGACACATGCCAAGTCTTCATCGTCGTCCAATTCGTATGCCATATATTGAGCCTCTATTTGATGCTGTGGAAACTTATAAATAATTCTCTCAACAGCTTGATCTTGGTGAAGCTTCAGTTGAGCATGAATTTTCTCTCGCAAAACATCCATAGTGCTGCATCCTCTCAATTTCAATGCCTTTGGGGGAGGTCCATCGTACATTACCCCCATTGATCTCTCAATCATTGTACCATTTGAATATATAAAAGCAATTAAACTTTTCTTCATCTTGTTACTTTTAACTGTAAAACATTCACTGTACCTTCACAATTGACACATATTATCATATACAATTTTTGTACTTATAAATGAATGAACTAGTATTTAATATTACAAGTAAAAATGAACGATATGTATTACTATTTTTGTAAGGTATATATTTAATAGTATGTAATAATTTACCCGCACAGGCCAAACTCATTCCAATCTTTACAGGTCGACATTTTTTTCTAACAAATATATTGCTATTTTTACACTCATTCGTAATTTTACATACTTCATAAATTTTTAATGTTCATTTGCAAGTGTGATATAAATAATTTAATTCTAATTCTTCTTTTTTTGCATAATTTTTGATGTAATATAAATAAATTATTACAAAAAAAATAAATTTATATTTGAAACAATAATTTCAATTTTCACTTACTTGTACACAATTGAAAAAAAGCTTAATTTTTAAATATTATTGCATAACAATTTTTCATATATAATAAACATATCATATAATAGGATAATTTTTTTCGGCCAAATAAATGTTATTTCTTTTTAAAACTAATATAATGTTTGGCTATATAATCTTATCTATATTTTAATTTATCTTTTTTAATTGTCATTTTTTTCATTTATTCGGCACAAATTATACTTATTAAATTGTATAAATTTTTCAATACACTACATTTATTACATGACAATTTTCTCCCTTCACACCTATTACTAAATAGCAACAAAAAATATTTACACATTATTATTTGTATATTTTTATGATTATAATCATGAATTCTTTTTTACATACATTGATTTCGTCTAATACTTATATTACAATACCTCCTTATATATTTTAATACTTTTTGAATAAACCTATGTATAGTATAATTTTTCTGCTACGTTTATTATTCTTGCATTTATAATATTTACTATTTAAATAGAAAAATATTCATATTTTCAATAACAATATCCTATTTTTTAAAGCTTTTGGTTACATCCACATATCATAAAATTTTATTTTCATTACTTCTCTTATGATATATTAAAATTTCACATGAAAAAATTCTCTAAATATAACTTTCACCTAGGTTCTAAAACCTATTTTAGGACACCTTTCTTTATCTCGTTTGTTCTTTTTTTAACAGCACAACCTATCACAGTACATATAAATTTCTACAAATTTTTCATAAATCATAATTTCACATCATAAATCATAATAATTAATATAAAATAAAAATACTCATATTATTTATATCATAATATTCTAAATAAAATTCTTTACCACTATAAAAAAATATTTTCATAATGACTAATAAAAATTATAATATAAGTACAAAATTTATAAAAATACTAATCGGTAAGTATTAGGAAAAGCAAACAGAAAAAACCCTCTGCATGAAAGAAAAAATTATTAGATATTTTAATAACTTTAATCTCTAAGTAAAAATTATTAGATATTATTGTATCATTAAAAAAATTATGCAAAAATTATGCTAAATTAAATATATTTTACAAAATAATATATAAAAGGAACAAAAATAATAACATAGATAAAATTTTATTAATGTGTATTTAATTTTAAATATAGTGCTTAAAATTTTATATCAAGAAAATATTAATAAATTTTAAAATAAAATTAATTTTTATTCTTAAATACTTTTATTAAAACTGGAATATATAAATAATTAATTCAATTAATGCTTCCCATATCATTAATTTTTTTAAATTATTTTAAGATAAAAATAAAATGTTACATTATGTCAATATTATGTTATTATCCTAATATTTAAATCATAAATAATATGAGTCAATATAAAAAAATTATAATAAAATAAATTAAAAAAGGAGAAATGCTATGTGAAAGGTAAAGTAATAAGTGTTAAAAATTAAATATATAATTAACTAATTTTATTAAATAATATATTTGATTATTAAAAATAATTTTATGTCAAAAATAAAATAAATTTTATTATATTTATATTATTCAATATATTGCATTTGAACTTTTAATAGAATGATTGAAAAAAGAAAGAAGAAAAAATTAAACACAGTAGATGAAATGAAGAAAAAATAATGTACGAACTGTAAACTCTTGGAGAAATCTTAGTTGATGTATTTTAAATTTAAAACATAATATTTAAAAATTATTATCAACAAAAAATTAAAAAAATTTATATAAATAAAATTTAATTTAATTACTAAGTATTTTTTTAAAAATATAATATAAAATTAATTATTTTTTTAATAAAATGTATATTAAAGCTTTAATTTATTTAAAATATTATAATAAGCTAAAAAAATATAACTTATTATATTTATGTTAATTAATGATGTTGATGTTTTAAACCATAAACAATACGAATAGATATAAAAAGAATACAATAGAGTAAATAAGAAATAAATAATACGTAAGGTATAAAGTAATAAAAAATTAATTGTATAATAAATTAATTAATTAAATGAATTATATAATATATATAGAATACATTTATAATAAAAAGATTGATATATCTTACTGCTAAAAAATATTGGTGTATATGATTTAAATACTATGAGTTAACAAAAAAGAATCAGAAAAATATACAATAAAAAAGATAAAATAAAGAGAAATAATACATAAGATATCAAGTTTTTACAAAAAATTTTCAATTCATATTTACTTATTTTGACATATATTACTTCAAAATTAATATAAAAATATTGATCAATAGGACAATATATTCTCATAATAATCAACATATAATAAAAATAATCTTATTTTTATCATATTCTATATCCTAAAAAATTTTATATTTAAAAAATTTCTAAACATAATTTTTACCTAAATCATAAATTTTATTTTAAGATATTTTTCTTTATCCCCTTTGTTCTTCTTTTAAAATCACAAACTATCATAGATCATATAAATTTGTACAAATTTTTTCTAAATCCTAGATCATAATTTCACATCATAAATCATAATAATCAACATAAAATAAAAATTTTTCTACCACTATAAAATATATTCTTATAATAACTAATAAAAGTTATAATATAAATACAGAAATTATAAAAATACTAACCAGTAAAAATCACAAACTATCACAGATCATATAAATTTTTACAAATTTTTCCTAAATCTTAAATCATAATTTTACATCATAAATCATAATAATCAACATAGAATAAAAAATTTTCTACCACCATAAAATATATTCTCATAATAATTAATAAAAATTATAATATAAATACAGAAATTATAAAAATACTAATCAAGGAAGAGCAAGGAAAGAAGAGCAGATATGAAATCTAAAGAAGAAAATGTTGCCTGATGAAATGCATAAAAGTAAGAAAGGATAAAGATTTGTGAATGGAAAAATGGGAAATGGTGTGAACAGGAATAGGTGCGAACGGCTGCGAAGAGTGAAGGGCGAAGAGGGGCTACGAAGAGTGAAGAAAAGTGAAGGCCGAAGAGAGGTTGCGAAGAGTGAAGGCCGAAGAAAAAGAGTAAAGGCCAAAGAAGGAAGGGCGGGGTTTAAATAGGGCAAGAGGCGCCATTGCATTTGGCGCCTCCCAAAATTGAACCAATGGCACCACCTTGAATGGTGCCTCCAAGGTTCAATGGCGCTAAGTTGGATGATGCCTTCAACCTTGGAACGGCATTCAATCTGGCGCTCTCCAAGTTGAGGCTACTCCAAAGGCGCCAGACAGTGTGGCGCCTTCCTGTGCTGCGGATGCCCTTTTGAATGGCGCCCTGCATACTTTGGTAATATGTTTCGAAACTATGATAAAATGGAAAAAAAGTTTATAAAAAAATCATATATTGGTATTTTTTCCGCTTTATTTCCAGTGACTTGGTTTGAGTTGAAGCCATAAAAGAATATGCCAACCTTGATCGAGTTGAGAAACTAATCATTGACAAGGTGAAAGAAGTGGCAAAGCGTGGTCCCTAAACACACCTATTATTCTAAGTGTGTCAATGCTTTGAATTATTATCTTTTCAGCATATTATTTTTTAAACTCTAACACTCTTTTTGAAGATCTTGTTAATGATAAGTTAAAAGAGTTACTTAAACAAATGAAGCCTAAGAAAAATATCCCAGAGAAGTTGATTCAACCGAAACAACAATCTTCACAAAGTAAAAGAGGGATCGGTCAACCCCAACTAGGGCTTCAAAAAAGATGTGCCACGACAAGCAATAGCCAAGTGACAATTCTTAGCTTGGTTGCTTTGAGAGAAACCGGTCATCTCATTCGGGACAAAACAAACAAATCCAGGCAGATCGATCTATCACGCAATTGCAAAGTGTTCATGAGAAAGGAAAAGATAAAGAAACTTCTTTGGATCACTTTATTGGGTAGCTAGAATATATTTTACAACTTAAGAAAAGCAAGGCTAAAGTATCTTCTTTGGTAATTATTTCTAACCCTAGCAAACTAAACTTTCTATTAGCCCTAAGTTTCATATGATGAGTTTTGATGATAATGAATGAATATTATAATAGTATTGCATGTCTTTATACTAAACTATTATAAGATCTTCAATAGATATCCTACATTATGGTTACAATAAAAATGCTTAATTATCTACTAAAAGAGTTATATCTTATATAAGCATTATTAAGTATATGATCGATCAAGATACACGATATAATAATTATGCATATTCTTGTACTAATTTGTTATATATTTTATATATGAATCTTGCATATCAATAACTTGCTATATTACATTAGATTAATCAAATAGCTTGCAAAGTCTATATCCATTTTATAAAAAAGTACAAAATGAAAAAGAGTGAGCATTAAAGTAAAGTAATGCAAAATCTTGTCATACTTAACTCAAGAGTAAGGAAAAAAGGCAAGAAAGAAGATATAATCTAAGTATTGAAGGATGACAAGATTCAAGTTTTAAAAGCTTGGAAGCATTAAGAAAAATTTAAGAACTTTATAGTATAATTTTTCATTTTAGGCTTAGACTTTCTTGCAAAGTAAAGTTTTTAATGATATAGAGCTGAAACATATTTTTAAAATCTTAGTATGTTCAAAATATTATAAAAAGATAACTCATAATCATGTTTTTACAAAATAACCTATAAGACACTTCAAAAACTAAGGAGATATAAGGTTTTGATTTTTTTTCAATTCAGACCTTTTCATATCTTACAAAATCCTTGTGATTTGATTACAAAACTTTTACCATATGAAAATAAACTTAAATAGCTTTCCATAGATATGTAGTTTACTTATAATGATCAAGATATGGAAGAGTTATGATTTTTTCAAATTGAATTTAAAAATTAATTTTTTGCATTTCAATTTTTTCTGACCTTTGCTCATTATTTTGCCTATATCTCAAAAATTACAGATGGTATGAGCATGAAATTTTTTATATGAAAATATACTCAAAGAGACTTCATGGAATGGTCATTTGCTTAAAATGATTAAGATATGAAAGAGTTATGAATTTTACAAAGTTGAGTCTCAAAATTAGATTTTTACAATCCACTATTTCTCACTTTTTCACATTTTTTTAATCATATCTCAAAAATTACACAAAATATGAGTATAACTAGTTGCTTTTGAAAGTAAGCTCAAATACTTTTCCAATAATAGATCATTTGCTTAAAATGAATATCAAATGAAGAAGTAATGACCTTTTAAAGTTAAGTTTATAATTCTATCTTTGAGAATTGATTGCACAATCAATTTTAATAATTTAGAAGTTAAAATTTTCATCAAAATTAATTGCACACTTAAGTTTTCCTATTCTAGTGCATTAATCATAGCCATAAATGGCTAATTTTAATTTCCAAGTGTTCCAAATGACTAATATCCCATTAGCTTCTTATAAAAGTTAAGAAACATCAAATATAATACATAGAAAGCATGAACTTCATCTTTTAACATCATTTTACTCTTTCTTTCATCAAAATCATGATTTGAACTCTTCTTTGTGAAATTATTCAATTTAAGAGCTTCATTTATTTTATCCACTTTATGAGAGAGGTTATATAAAGTTATAATAGTAAAAGGTGAGTTATCCCTTAAAAAATATTAGAAAGGGTAAGGTATCCTTTGTAAAAAGGAAATTTGCTTAAGAAAGAATAATAGCATTGTAAGACTTCTTCAAATACCAATTAAAACTTAAACGTATAGTAGATTGAATCACAAGCTTAGAGAACCTAGAAAGTAGATGTACACCTTAAAGAGGATATTCAGGAAGAAGCCACTATAAATCTTTGTATTTAATCTTTCTGTCCTTACTTTATTTACATTTGTTTATGTGCTTTATTTTTATTGTTGTTTCTATTTGTTGAATATATTGTATTTCAATACTTATGTTGATGCTTGAATAATTAAATGATTAAAAGGGCTATATAACTATATCTATACATATGCATCCCGATAATTTGTCCATATATGTATAGTTGATAAAATTAATGAATATATTGTGCTTTAATGTTCATCTTAATGCTTGGATGATTAAATGATTAAAAGAGAAATCTATCTATGCATGTACTTCTTGATTCTTTATCTATGTATAGTTGAACGAGTTACTTTGCACAACTGTATCAAATTGTTATATATTGTGTGCAAACCTCTTTATTAAATTATTTTGGATTTGTTTCTTGATGATTTGTTTTATATAGTTGAACAAGTTAATTTGCACTATTCTTTAAATTATAATATTTTGAGTACAAACATCTTTATAAAGCTTTGTTGGAATTATTTAAATTAAAATTATCCTCATGCCTTTCCAAGATCAAAAGTTTTTCAAAAAGGATTTTAAAAATGGCGAAAGTTCTAAAAACATTCAATTCATCACCTTTTGGATGTGGGTTGCCAAGACCTACACTTTCCATAAACACCTTCTGGTTATTCTCAAAGGTCTATTTCTATACAAAGTGCACCTCTACTCGATTGGATCAATCTACCAAATGAGAACTATGTTTTATCAAAAAGTTAAAATTATATATAATAAGTCAAAAGCAAATCTCCAATTTGCTTAATTTTTAAAAAGTCACATAAGAATAATTAATGAGACACAATAAAATGATCATGCTTCTTTTTTAAAATTAAGCAGTTAAACATTTTTTATTGGATTTTTAACTTCTAATATTTTAATTTTATATATGTTTCAATATTTTTTTAAAAACAAGTTACAATGTCTTTTAGACATTTATATATAATTATTGGGAAAAGAAAGGACACCATCAAATTAAACTCGTGAGAAAGATTTGATATTTTTATTGAAAATTTTAACTTTTTGATAAAAAAAATAGTTAAATACATTGAAAATTATAAGGTATGCATTTAATATTCGCATTAATTTAACTTTTGACTTATTAAATATATCTTCTTTCAAGATATTTCAGCCATTAGATTAAAATACAAGATAAATTAATTATTGTAATTTTGTTATGAAGTCATGGTATTAATATCCAAATTTAGACATGTAAAATAAGGCCTGTGACTATAGGCAATGTAGGCAACCCGTAGTCACAGGGCCAATGTAGGTAGCCTAGTATAAAGTATGCATTTAATGCGGGTTTATGCAGTTAAGTTCGCATGATCACAGGAAAAAAATATTTTTTCTTATAATTAGGCCTAATATATATATATATATATATATATATATATATATATATATATATATATATAAATTAACCCAATTACTTTCTAAGAAACTTAATTCAATTTCTAAACATGTAAAACCTAATTACAATCATCTTATAATTAGTTCCTAGGACACACACATTAACAATGATACTTTGGGATCATGAAAATTTTCATTCTTCTTCAGAGTCCAAAGTCGATCCTTACACTTAAGTGATTGAACAATCATTAAGATGCTCAATAGATGTGATTTACCAATATAAAAGGATCTTTTTATTTTGATTGAAGAACAAATGTTTCATCATTTAAATGTTTGATCTTCAAGCCAAGATAAAATTCAATTTTCAAAATCTTTCATTTCAAACTCAATTTTTCAAATACTCTATCACATTTGGAAGTTTTTCAAGAGTTCTAATAATATTTAAATTATCAATATGTGTAACAATTCTCATTTAGATAACAACATAGGGGATTATATATATTTAACAAATATTCACTAAGATAATTGTAAAATATCCTTCCTAAATTCATACAAAGATCTTTGTAAATGAATTGAATGTATTTTTCAAGCATTCAAATTGCATGCTTCAAGCATCTAAAATCTTTCATGAAATATAATATCATTGTTAATTTTCACATGTGAAATAGAATATAATTAAATCCATCATATATATATCAAGTTTTGATATGTTGCTAGAAAAATTACATCACTCACATAAAAATAAATATTTCTTACAACCAATGACGATAATTACAAAAGTCCTTATGTTACAAATCATGCTTTCTCTTCACAATTAAAATTTTCTTATTATCTTGGTATAGTTATACGTTTGTACCCTATTAGCTTCATATCTTTAGGTGTTTATTGGCTTAACACTTTTTTGGTATTTCTGCACTTTGCAAGTAAATTTTAATTTTGCATTTCCATTTGAATTGCATTTTTTCTCTTTACCAACAAATATAATCATTCTATAAATTGAAGATCCTCACTCATTATTATTTTTCATATTTTTTAAGTTTTACCTTGCATATAAGTGTAAAGGTTGTCAACAAATATTTCCTTTTTGGTTCCATTGTTCTTGTTAGATATTTAATTAATTGGGATCTCTTTATTTTCATAAACTTCAAGTACTTGAACTTTTTCTAGAAGTTTATCATTATGTCTTAAATCTTTACAATAATATTTGATACCTTAATAAGGTTATTTTATTTATTTGCTCATTCCTTATTTTGAGGATATTTTGATTCAAAACAAATGGGTTTATCATACTTCAGGCATATTCAAATGCTAATTTCAAAAATAGATTGTCATACTTAGAGATTAATTTGAATAAGAATATTTGCAATCAACATATATATTTACTTATTCTATTTTGTTCAGTAATACATCTAGCAATTTTCTATACTCTATAAATTAATTATCATATAAATTTTCAGTTCTTATCATTTTATTTTAGGATTAAGATATTTGTAAATCATATTATTTCTACAATTATATATTTTCTTCCTCTAATTTTAGGAATATAGTTTCACATATAAACTTATATTCTCCATCATTTTTATTTTTCAAGATCATATAGTGCATTGTGATGGAGTAAAAATATCTTGCACATTCAAAAAACTTTCAACTTCTAACTAAAGCTAATTATAAGGGGTAATTATAATTTTTTGACTTGATGCATATAAGTATTGTAACATGTAGAGTTGCATGTCTCTCAAGAAAATAATAAAAGTAATCTTACTATCTTGAACAATAATATAACTAATAACTTGGAACATTAAAATTATTCTAAATAAATCATTTTATATGTGCACATACTTTGGGATATTCAATAATCATTCCCATTGAAATATGATAATCCTTAAAGCTTTATATATAAATCTAATAGCATTATCAAAACATATTATCTTAATTCCATTATTAGAAATTTGTGTTCAAAGTTAAATTATTTAAGCTAATAATCTTGCAAACATCAAGTTGTGGATTAACAATAAATTCATATGTGATTAAAATAATAAAACACTCAAATAGTCCATAAAATAGACAAATTAGTATATATTACCTTATACTCATTCCAAAAAAATAGGAATTTAGTTCTAAATTTAGCTGGCAATAACCTTAATACCTTATAATTAAATTTCCTTAAAAATAAGTATCATATAAAAATTTATCAAATTAAAGAATCTTTTGATTCTTCAGTGAATAACTTTGTGAATTTTTAATAACTTTTTGCATCATTATTGATCTAGGATGACATATCTTATCATCTTATAGCAAAAATAATAATAATAATAATAATAATAATAATAATAATAATAATAATAATAATAATAATAATAATAATAAAGAGAGAGAGAGAGAGAGAATATTTTGGTTAGTGAACTTTTGGTTCATACTTTTTTCAATCAGCTTTGTATATATATACTATATATATAAAAGATGATGGTAACTTTTCTAACACATTTTTCTTATTTAAGACAACTATTATAATATAAAGATATTTAATATCTTATCCTTTCAACATGGTATCTATTTCATCATATGTCTTTAAAACTTAGTCAATATTTTCAATGACCATAATGCATTTATAAGCATTGTGTCTCTCTTGACAAAATTATATTAGCCCTTTAGGAGCATTCAATTAACTTCGTACTAGTTAATATCATATTAACATAATTTTCACTAATTATTAATTGTAAAAATTATTTTCTATTCTTAGGAATGATGTGCATTATTATATACTTTAATTATTAATCAAATTATCAATTCTTTCCTTGGGATGTACAAAGAAATATGTCATATTGAAATGTACTATATCATAAGAATTATGGTTGAGAGTATCATTCTCATTAACAAACTTCGTTTATCCTTTTATACTACCTTGGTAGCATATACTTTCAGAATTTCTAATAGCTTTTCACATCACATTCACCTCACATTGCTAGCATGTACTTTCAAAACCTTTTAAGTTCATATTATATAGTCATTTCTCATTATATTCTATCTTCTAGTAGTGAAAACCAATCTTGTGATTATTTGTACTCTTCTTATAATTATCATAATTGCATAAATTAATTCAACCTTTTCTGCATACACAGTTATAATAGCTACCTCATCCATATTTAAACCTTTTAATCATCAAGGCTTTTACTTATAGAAATGTTGTAAAATTAATTGGACAAATTTCATACTTTTTTATTAAAAATTTAAAACTTTTGTTTAGCCGCTAGAAGGCATGAAATCAATCATTTCAAGAAATATAATAAAATTAATTGCATGGATTTCATATTTTTCATAGAAAAAACTTTTAATTATTGATGCATTCACTTCAGGGAAGGCAATTAGAATAATTGGATGGATTTCATATTTTTCATAGAAAAAACTTTTAATTATTGATGCATTCACTTCAAGGAAGGCAATTAGAATAATTGGATGGGTTTCATATTTTTTTCATTGAAAATTCGATATTATATTTAGTCACAATAAGACATAAATTAATTTCATGATGATAAAAGAGAAAGAAAAACATATGATACAATTAATAAATAAGAATAAGGAAATAAGAATAATAGATGAAATTTTATTTCATCAATTATATTCATCTCTCTACTTAAACTTGTTAAAAAAACCAAGGGATCTTACACGTTGAGATATTTAATTTTCAATATTTCATGATGGTAGTGATAAAGAACATTGCCTTTTAGCCCTAAATCTTTCAATCAGTGCCAAAATCATTAGTAGTTTGAATGGTATCTCCTGGGTTCACGTCCGATGCACAAATATTTTCCAAGTAAGACCATCACTATAATTCCAGTGCCATTCACCCCCACCATGTTATGGAAGATAGCCACCATCATAAACTATGCATGCAAAAAGGTGAATGGTACAAACGGTGGTAGAAAAATCTATACATTTCTTTTGTTTCTTAACCAAATCAAATCTATACATGAGTTTCATCTGAGATATTCGAGTCCCCACAAGTTTTGATAAGAACACAACATGTGGAAGATAATATAAACATTGAAAACAAACAATTTGAGTAACAATAAGCCAAGGGTCCCATACATAGTGTGACGACAACAAATTCTCAAGAAGACTTTATTTTTTTATTTCTTCCATAAAAAAATTTCCTTCTACATTGAAAACCCAAATCTCAAAAGATGTCAACTATATATTATAGCTACTCCCATGTCTCCAATAATTATTTACAAGTTACAGCTTTTCAAATATCAATGATTGAAATCATAATTTTTATCCTCGATTGAGTAAAGAAAGAAAAAACTCAAATTTTAAAAAGCAATTTCAAATCCCAATTAAGTTTGATTCATTCGAACAATTAAACCCATAATTAAGCTTAGAAGCCTTAACTCCATAGACGAAGCTAAAAGCATGCACATCAAGATTCAAATCTAAGTTCTGGAAGAATAAAAGCTAATGACAAAAACTAATAAAAAATGATCAATAAAAATTTAATAATTGAGAAAAGGTTTCTACTTGTTTCCATTGAAATTGTAGGACAATTTCTACTTGAAATTAAAATTTGAGAATGTGATAAAAGTAAAGGATATATAAATTCATTAAAAAAAATCAAAATCTCAAACTGAATGAACTTTGTGCTACTAATATATTATGAAAATAAAAATAAAATAATAGAGAGGTAGATGAAGAGAATAGAATAATACAAAAAGAGGAGGAAATTCTCTTATTCATGAAAGTGTAAAATCCTTTATATGACATCCATATATAAAGATATGATATGAACGCTCATATAAATAAAAATTTATAACAAATATTAAATTTTAATCAATCGCCTAAAATGAAGTACTATTGTAATTTGCATCTTAAATTTTACAATTTAAATTTTGATCTCACTATTTATTTTTATTGTTTTTCTTTAATTATAACACTTGTAAATATATATAATTTTGTAATTTATTTATATTAATTTATAATGATATCATTGAAGCTTTCTTAAAAAATTAAATTTTTTATAAAAAATTACAAACATAAAAATAAAAATATTGATATAACTTTTGTGTGAATTTAAGCATGACACAAGAAGAAACAAAAAAGCAAAGGAAATTGAATACAAGGAAAATGGATACATGCTTTTGAGAAAGCAAACATAGTTTATTTTCATCTTCCTCACCAACTAATTATTACCCTGTTGTTGTGATTAATGATTATGCTTCTTAATCTCAGGGCTTGGAACTTCAATGAAAATAAGATGATAAACAAAATAGCTGCACATATACGGATTTGGCATACTTGATTTTCCCAGATATATTTTTGATGGCCTCGTTGAAAAAATACAAACGAGAGCGCGTGGTGGTCTCGTATTTTAAATACATTAGGCTGGATTGAAAGAAAAATATCCCTGTGTGCAAGATCCTCATAACCAAGCGCACAGGACTGGCTAATTTCTTCATATACACCAACAAAGGATCATTCTTGATTGTTATAGAAGAAATCATAAGGGTTACAATTTTTTTTTCCCTTGTAATCGTTACGTTAAAACTCTAAACTTTTACATATCTGGGAACAAAGACTCCAACCATATCCTGAAAAACTAAATTATTACACTCTTTAGGAGGACTGTTGAATATTTGTGTGCAAGAAACTTCATTAATTGTATGACCAAACTTAGCAAGTTGATCTGCAACTCGATTTCCTTCCCTGTATGTATGAGAGCAGAAAACAACCCAATCCCAACTAAGAAGAACGCGTATCCCATCAATTAATTGAGCATTAGGATGAGAGATATCACAACCATCTTTAATATGTTGAAGTGCAATTGTAGAATCCAGTTCCAGCCAAACTATTCTGAAACCACATTGCCAAGCTAGATCAAGCCCAGTAAATACACCCCATAATTCCGCACTCAGAGGATTGCCAATATTGGTGTTACTTGAAAATCCAAGTAGCCATGATCCGAATTCATCACGTAACACTCCCCCACAAGCTGTCCTTTGACCTCTACATGATCCATCGGTATTTAGTTTTATCCAACCTAGTTCTGGATGTATCCATCTCACCATTATCATCTGGGGAGTCATTTTAATTTGACGACTGTCCAATTCCATGAACATATATTAGAATAATATTGTTTTGTTTGAACGGAGCAGTAACGATCAATGAGAAATTAATTTTCTACAAGCAAGTAGTGAACAAGTGAGTAGTGAAAGACTTGTTTATTAAATAGTTTCCGTCTTGGTTTGTTTAAGTAAGGAAAGAAAACTTGCGTGGAAAGAAATTTTCAAAATTTACTTATCTAGTAATTAATGCGTTGCGAGAAAGTTAGAAGTTAAATAAATTGCTTTTTATTTATGAAGGGTCATGGTATAACGGATATATTGCGCCGATTCGCTAGTGAGATACAGAATTAATGGTCTCTGATTTTCTTGTGGTTTAGAAGCTAATACAGGTCAGGGTTTTTGAAAAAATGGGAAATGCGCCGGAGTGAGATAAAGAAGGACATGGCACTTGCCTTGTAGTAATTAAATATTAAACATAAGCTTTCATTTTTAAAATTTTCTTTATTTTCTTATAATATAATTTTTGAATTTTTTTTTTTTAAAATAAGAATTCGGAGTAGAGTATTTTTAACATTCTAAGGGTTACTCGTGATTTAATGTTTTTCAATTTTATATATAGTTTAAAATTTTCAATTTTAGAATTTAAAATTTTGTATATTAATTTTTAGAATTTGGAATTTTAGAAGTTTTAGAAATTGTTATTGCTATTTTAGTATTTAGTTTTATTTTATATATAATTTAAAATTTAAAATTTAAAATTGTTGTTTCCAGGATTTTGGCAATTGCCGCGTTGCTTGCTTCACCGGTACCAAAATTCGCAGTCCATACCATAGGCGCTTTTTCTGTGGCTCGGACACGTTTTGGTTTTGATTTTTGTTTTCTGGGGTTTCATCTTCTGTACTGGGAGTTGGTGGAGGTTTGTTTTTGCCTTTGGGGTGTGGGTTGATTTGGCGTTGGAGAAAATTCCATTCTTTGTCTTCCTGGTATGTGTCCCTGGTGTTTTCCTTGTTTTGATTTAGTTGCAGGGTATTTTAAGGAATAAACGACTTATGATTGTTTGATTCCTGAGATTTACTTTTCACAATGAGACGAAGTTGATGGTTTTGTTTACGCCGTAATTGTTGGGATTTTCTTTTAAAAGGTATGGTGAATTCTTATGGTGTTTTAACATAATTTTGTGGTTTTATGATTTCCGATTTCTTTTATACACATATATATATATATATTTAGCGTCTCTCTGGGTTTGAAGTTGCTTTTGTGTTATCAGCATGATTAGTATTTTGCATGCCGGCAACAAATATTAAATACCTTTTATTGGTTACTTTCAACAACAATGATCTTTTTTTGGATAAAATGAAGGAGGTTTGTATCTTTATCTCAAATTGCTTGATGAAATAAAATTACAGAAAACTGTTTGATTTTCTCTTTTCCCCTTTTTTTTTATTTTTTTATTTTTTTTGAGGGGGGGGGGTGGTTTACCAGACTAGGCTGGATCACAATGTCTGGTGTGGTTATGATAAGAATCAGGTGTTTCGTATTTGGTAGGATTGGAAGGCCCAAAGTATATCATCTTGTACGATTTTGACTTCTGACTAGAGTCTGTGTTGGGTAAAAATATCTTTTTTCATTTGTAGTGCATACACTTTCAGATACAAGTTTGGGCAGCGTAAGTGCTTTATGAGGTGGTCTCTGTGAAACATTTCGATGTTGTTAAAATACATTGATTCTCTCTTGTACAATCATGAAATGATAAACATATTGTCTGTCTATTAATGAATTTGACACTTTTGTACCACTGATAGTGTTATTGTATTGCCTTTGTTGAGTAAAGCTTTTCTTGGCCTTGTTAGTACAGGTTGGCATATAAATTGCATTGATAAGTGCCCTGTTGTGAATACAGGCTTCCAAGCTAATTATTTATTGTCAAATAATTTTACAGGAATTAAGTCTTAATTCTGATACGATTTGTCTAGATCTAATGATTTCCGTGTAAAAAGTTGCACTTCATATGAATTTACTCTGGATCTTACCGTTCCTTTTTAAAGTCAAAGATCTAGTGGCAATGGAGTTTGTCTCCTTTGAAATCCGTGGGAATAAACAGGATTAGTATGGATAATGACTGTCTTTATTCATCACTACGATTATAATAATTCAAGCCAAAGGGAAAAAAGAGTTGATTTTGTTGATCAAATTACATATTTGTAAAGTATTTTCGCTTACTTGAGTGATGGGCCAAATGCTCTTATGCTCATTTAAAAGAAACTTTAGGATACTCAACAATTCAGTATATAAAATATATTTAAATAATGGTTTTTCCTTTCTATTTTATTTCTGGATGTGGTTTTATATGAAGACTTCTCACTTTGTGTTTTCAGTGTTAATCTATTTCTTGTTTATGGATTGTCATGCAAACATTGTTAAGCTGATTAACCTGCTGATTATCTTGATCTGCCTCTGCTGGTATTAAATCCCTTCGTTTCTATTCAAATTCATGCTGCAACTTTCCATTTTGGGCGAAGTTCCTACTGACTAATATATTTAATCTTTTAATGGATCTTTTGATCATATTGTTACTTATACCTCTATTCCCTTGCTTCTTTATCTTCTCAACTGTGCTAGAATCAACTTTTTGACACTTACAATTCACCAACTTATAAAGATTTCCATCCTCAATTGATGGCCTCGATCTAAGTGTTGAAGCATGTTGCTTTCCTCTTTTGCTCAACATGCTTATCATGATATCCCCGTCATCTTATGTAACTTTATTGCCCTTGGGGTTCTCTTCCGATATGAAAACCTAAATTCATTTTCACAATTGTCATGTTCATTTGCATGATTGTTATTCTTTCTGCAGACGAAATTTGTTCAGCCATCAGTGGTGACACCAAGCTAGAGTAAACTGGCTTGCACTTTTGCAGAGTCTCTTTATCTTAGAACACTGACTGGAATTGCATCTGCTGATGGACTGAAGAATGTTAAATTGGATGCAAATCTGAAGGATGAAGGACATTGTACAGTTACGTGGTCTCAGTCTTCCGGCAAAGATGATGATGAAGAGCTTCAAGAAAGAATGGCCATGGACGCTTTGTTTGCAAGCATTTAATGTGCTAAAGCAGCATATGCTCAGTCGGTGAGTCTCCTTATGATCCAGGTGGAATTCAAACTGCTCATTTTGGCAACACAACCCAGGGAAACCGTTTGAATGCTGGTGAATTCCTGGATACAACATTCTTCACAGCAGTTGCTGAAATGGTTAAGAGGGTATGGTTCCTTCATTGCTTAGCCTTCTCTTTTGAGCCCCAAGCTTCAATCTTTCAAGTGAAGAAGGGTTGCAGATTATCTGATTTGTACATGAAAAGTGATAATGATGAAATGTTTCTCTCATCAGATCAGACAAGGGAAACAGACACACGATTTGCTTCCCACTGTAGTCCGAGGCTTCAGGATTGGTAAAACTCTGATACGGTGCGAAGTCTAACTCTCACAGGTCCAAATCCAACCCAAGGTAAATAATCACACCAGTACATAAAAGGGCCAAGTTTGCTGTGGGGACTCTAACTGCTGCTAGTTAGGCTCAAATGGGGGGCATCTTTGTCCATTTGTATTCTGGCCATTTTGGAAAAAGAAAAGTGGGTGGAATGTTGCATTGAGAATAACCCCTATATCTTTAGAATCTTTATTAATTTATGTGGTTTTATGTATCAGAGACATGTCCCAAAGACAGGGATTGTCTAGCTCTTATGCACCTTTAATTGGACACTGCTTGATATAATTTGTACATAATGATATATGGCGGGATTCTATAATTGTTTTCTTCTATATCAGTATTCTGTGATGAATACAATACATTCGTATTTTGGATTCCAGAAACCTGGGTAGCTGGACCATAAATATTGCTGACACTTGGAAAAAGAAAATGTCAGTGTGCTCTGATTGTTTTTTTCACCCTGCCATAGAAGGAAGGATTATCACTGCAATTGGCACATTTTGTGTGAAAAACGTTGAGGGTTGCAGGTGCTAGCTAGGATCTACTGGATGCTTATGTTGGTGACTACTGCTGACTGTCTTTGTGTTTGCTGAGTCAGTGTTGAAGGGTGTAGTTTGTCCTCCCCTTCTCGCCATAGACAACAGTTTTATCTTTTGTTGGACTGTAATTGTTGTTGAAGAGCTGTAGAAGATGGCATTGAACTTTGATTGGGCTGGCGCTGCAAAAATGGTGAGTTGTTTTGATATATGTCTTAGTTTACTTATTTTGCGTAATTGGAAACCCTTAAACTGTGCAATGTTGTCAATGCAGATAAAGCATTATGACTGCCAAGATCTTGATTACCTAGTGAATTTTTTCAGCATCAATTTAGATCTAGTTATATTGTTTAATTATCATAAATTGGTAGTTAATTTGTTTCTGTTTTGTCATGCTGCACAAAAATTTGGTTTTGAATCTTTTGATGGCAAACTGGTGGTGTACTACACTTGTTTCATGGCATAGGAAATCTTGACAATGGTTTGCTGACATACAAATGTTGAGACTGTGAGCATATAATGTTTACAGTAATTTCTAGATAGCTTCATATCATTAAGCAGTAACTCAATGCTTTACTGGCATAACTAACTGTGAAGAAAATGATCTCCATTAGTTTGAGAAGTCTGATAAGAAGATGAAAATGAAATAGGTACATGACAAAAATATAGTTGATTTACTCCCTTTTTTTCTTTTCTTTTTACCTATAAATATCAATTTAAAGCATTAGAATTCTCTTTGGTTTATCTCTTTCATGATTTTATTTTGTAAAGAAATTGAAGTTCAGAGGCTTGTTGTTCTTAGCATGTTGGATTGCGATTTTTTAATTTGTTACGACAACCATCTAAAGTTCTAAATTATAACCTGCAAGATGTTTTTGAAGTAGACTAATTCTAGTCATAATACCATATTCATTGTGATTTACTCAATTTCACTTGTTGCAGACTTGGCAAAATCTGAACAAATGAAGTCGGTATAAACTATAACTTGCAATAAGAACCCAAATTTGTCATAAATATATCCCAACAAATTTGAGTCAAACCAACATGTCATACTATGCATGTTGTGGATAATGACAGAAGGCAGTGCAATGCTACTGTTAGGTAATTCTATGTAACAAGCAGGCAAAATTTTCATGTTTCCCAGAGCTTCAGCAGTGTGTCGGAAATTCAAACAGTGCATGGCAGTTTCAGCCCATCCTCAAATGGCAGTAGAAGTATGGCAGAGAAGACTCAAATGAATTAGTGCTATGTATTTTTCATGAAGTTGGCAGCAAAACCTCTTGCTGAATAATAACCACCTATTTGCAAGAGAACAACTCTTTTTTGGGGTACTCTTAAGTTATCCCTGTGTAGATAGTTTACAATACATGCACCAATTTTTGTATCATTCACCAGGCAAGAATTTATATTGTGATGCTAGTTTCGTCTATTTAGAATGTTAAATTAATCATGACCCTTTATTTCTCTTGTTGTAATTTTGTAGGCTTGCCAGATAGTTTTTGTGCAGCTACAGCACATCGAAACTTTACACACTTGTAACGCAGTAATCTTTCATGCAAAATGCTTGAAAGTTGTGTTCTAAGGCTATTAGTTATTGTCAAGAACTGGTTTTCCACTTGTTAAATGACTGGCATCTCTTGATTGGATAAGGCGTCACGGCGTTGAAAGGAGAGAATGAGAGCGGGGAGTATGAGAGGCGAGAGAGCCATAATATTAAAGTCATTGTCTTTCCATTATGAACTCCATGTTAGTTTCTAAGTATGAACAAAATTATGGAAAATCGATAGTACACATTTAGTAACATGAATTTATAAAGAGACGTAAATTCTAGTAAAGTTGTTTGTGGAAAGGTGTTTAGGTAGTTTTTATCACCCATACTCTCATAAATAAGAAGTCAAGGTTAGATAATTCAAAATGAATAAATTATATTAAGATTCTAATATTTAATTCATATTGTAAGTATAATAAATTCTTATAATTATCTTTACGGAACATGTTGTGCTTTGATATTAGTCCTTGAATTTATATATTGCATATTTTGATGTCTTTTTTCCAAGTTCCTCTTCCAAATCTCTTATCAAATTTGGAAGTGAATTTTGTATAACTATTATTTTCAAAGAGGAAATCAAATTTGAAAACATAAATAAAAAAATAGATGATTGGAAGATGCTAAATATTCCAAACAAAGAATTTTATTTGATTCAAAATAAAAGATTTTTTAGCATATCTAATTATGTAATCAAAATTGTTAAAGAAACTGTTGGAATAAATTTAAAAATGAGAACTTCACTCTCATTTCAAGTGAAGAAGCACTCAAGCTTGGAAAGAAATACAATTATATATACATTAGATGTATCCAAATAATAGCTAAATCCACTTTTTGAAAAGGATTAAATAATACTCTCCTTATTTGTTTCTGTGATGAAAGAGATACTGATTTCAAAAACTCCCTTTTAAAAGTAGTAGAAACTAATCTATTACAAGGACCAAGTCTATTTTAACTATTTTCCAAATTTGGACATGGTCCTTGCAACAAACTAATTTTCAAAAGCTCTACTCAAAGTTCATGTTAAATTATATGGAGACACCATGGAATCTAGACAAATCCCAATGGCAATCATTTATCAAATCTATTACAAATTACAAAAAGATCAATTTATTAATTCCTAAAAAAATAATTAAAATAGTATAAATTGGGCTAAAAATTAGGGTTTCAAAGGCATTGTTAAACTCTAAGAAATCCCAGTAAAGGATATATCGAGAATAGAAATCATGCTAGATAGTTCTACCTCTATTTCTTTTTCAAATCACAAGAAGCTAAAAATATAGGAGATTGGACAATCCCTTGAACAAGTAAATTTTAGAAATAAGGTTGTTAGATGAAAAAGATCTTTCTCTAGAAGATTTAATCCCAAGAGAAATTCTAGGCTTGAGCCTTCTAGAAGATCTACATCATCTATTCGATCAACAATTAATGTTGATCTGAGGGGTATTAAAAATACTTCAAGGGTCTTAAAACCAGTATATGATCAAACTATTTAAATAAAAGATAAGAAGGATGATAGATTAATAGGAAATAATAGTGATTATGAAGGATCTGTTAATTTTATCGATTCACCTGCCACCTTCCAACTTTATTCGGATGATAATCCTATACTAATATGAATTGTGAAAAACAATTTCAAATTGATAAGGATTCTTTGAGAAAAGAATTATATTCTAAAAAATTCACTCCTTAAAGGACCTGATTTTTAAATAAATTTAAAGGAGAATAAAAAACAAATATTGAAGAAAAATATTACAACTTTATGAATTTGAATCAAACAAATATACCTTTCTTTGGATCAAAGCATATCCTAAAAATAATTAAATAGACTATCCTTTAGAGAAATAAATTTAGTCAATGTAGTCACTTTAAAAACCCAAGAATAGGTCATAACTAAAAGGAATAGGCTCATCTTTGAGTTGCCACCTAAAGTAGCATTTCAAATGGAAACAATAGACCCCAAGAAGCTTATTATCGCATCTCTTTTAAAAAAAAAAAGGAAGCTAAAGAAGGTGAAACTACTTAAGCAAAGGATATCATAGCTATAATGGAGTAAAACAATTACACAAACAGGTATCTTCAAACTCTTGGAAATCATATATTATTTGTTAGCATTCTTGAAAATTTTGTAAGAGAATCATTTAGCATAAAGAAGGTTGAATACCCTTTATTCAAATCTTACCAAATTCTTTCCAACAAATAAATGACCTTGTCCAAAGATCTAGCTATAGCTAGGATAGATTAGATGTTAGAAGAACTAAACCATAAGCTAGGAAAGGTGTATGTTAATGAGTTAGAAACACCCCCATTAGCTAAATTTGTTACTAGTCATATGGTAAAAGCTTTGGATGTTAGTTCTAAAATATCATTAGAAAAATGTTAACAGCTAAATCCAATAAAAAGGGATCGTAAAGAAACTAATTGGAGATTACCTCAAAAGCTATACTACCCAAGGGCTTGTTATTATGATCAAATCATAAAAAAAATCTCAAATTATTTAGAATTCTTATAATGGGAATAACATCTATAAATAAAACATAGATAGAAAATCTGAATATAAAATCCTTAATACCCTCTAACAAATAACAATGGTTAGCATAGCTTACCAATCAACCTATAGATGCGATGATACGATAGCACTTCACTACCTAGTTTAGGGTTTATTGGAAAACTTAAAAGATGGTAGGATGAATGCCTTACAAAAATAGAGAAAACCTAAATAGTTGAAGTTGTTAAACGTGATCAAGAAAGATATTTAATTCCTAGATTCAATGGTTAACCAATCCTAGATGTTGTAAATACTTTAGACCTAATATTTCATAAGTGATCCAAACCTTTGGAAAGACAAATCTATTGAACTACTATCAAACTTTTAATGTAAATTAATGTCTAATTTTAGATGGTATAAAGATATGTTTTTTAACAAAATTCATTCTAGGTTAGATAGTAACCAACCCTTCTAAAAAGAAAAATTCCTTACTAGACTTTCCAAATCCTTAGGAGATAAGGTAAAGAAAAAAATTAGAAACCAATATGGTGGACAAATCCTTTATAAGCAGCTTATTTATAGAGAATTAGTGAGTTATGTTCAAAAGACTGCCTTCAAAATCTATTAAGATAACAAAACTCAAAGATAACTAGCTAAAGAGAAGGTCCAAAATAGGAGAGAATTAGGAATCTTCTATGAACAATTTGGCTTTACCTATCTTAAATCTTTTAAACCTAAGTAGGGGCAAAGAGCTATGCAGCAACAAATTAAACCAAAGTTTTAACCTCCACCTAAACACCAATCTAAAAGATACTAAAGGAGGAAATTCAAATGCACATATGCTCAATCTCTTTATCAAGTGCAAAATATTAGGTCAATGTACTACATGTGTAATAAACTTGGGCACATAACCAAATAGTGCAAATTGAATAGGAGGATTAGACAACTAAATTTGATGAATCCATTTTGAAACAATATAACTAATCTTCTTACCAAAGAATCTTCACAATCTAAAAAGGAATCTAAAGGCGAAGAAAACCAAGTACAGCAAATGTCCCTAATTGCCTGAAGATGATGAAATATCCTAAAAAAAAAATCATCTTTTGAACATAAGGTAAATATGCTCAATATGAAGCAAAATCTATTTCTTGACATTATTAGTGATTATCTTGATAATGAAAAGAAGCAAGAATATCTCTAAAAACTTAAACAAAGTCTAGATAAACTTTCATACAAAAGGTTTTTCTCAACCAAATACTTATAATTTCAAACAAGTTTTGGAAATATTTAAACCAAAACAGAGTAAACCTATTACATTACAAGATTTACAATTTAAGATAAATCTTCTCAAAATAGAAGTAAATGAACTAAAATAAATTCAAAAACTCCAAAGAGAAATACTTTTTGAACTTCAAATTTCTCTTAAAGGATAAGAAGAAATTAAAATCAATAGGGATGAAGAAAATAATTTTTTAGGATCTATTTCTAAGGCTCCAGTACCAAAATATTATATTCCAATCAAGATAGTAAAAAATAATTAGGAATTAGAAATAGTTATCTTATTTGATATAGGAGTAGATATCAATTACATTCAAGAAAGCCTAATTCCAACTAAATTTTTTGAAAAAACTAGAGGCAAAATTCTTTTTGCCAATGGATCCTCACTTGAGATTAATTTTAAACTTTCTAATATAGAAATTGTTAACTTTTCTTATCAAACAAATCAAAGTTTCTTGTTAAAAATTTATTCGACTAAGTTATTCTAGGGAACTCCTTTTATCCAAACTTTAACCTCTTATAAGGTTTCAGATAAGGGGATTACCATCAAAGTTTTTAGAGAGAAAATCACCTTCCAATTTGTTAAAAATTTTGAGAAGATTAATTTGATACATTGTAAGGAAGCCCAAATCAACTATCTTTTTGAAGAAGTATCTTATAGAAAGATAGAATGGTAATTAACAAGTCCAATTGTTCAAGAAAAGATCAAATCTTTAGAAAAGAGGATTATTAGCAACATGTGTACTGACCTTCCAAATGTTTTTTGGAATAAGAAGCAACATATGGTAGAATTATCATATGAAAAGGATCTTTTAGAAAGGAAAATCCTAATTAAGGCAAGGCCTATCTAGATGAATTAAGAACTTCTGGAGTATTGCTAGAAAGAAAGAGCAAATCTCTTAACGAAAGGGATCATTAGGAAATCCAAAAGTTCTTGGTCATATGTAGTATTTTATGTCAATAAGAGTGTTGAAATTGAACAAGGCACATCAAAGCTTGTGATCAATTACAAGCTATTCAACACTACACTTCAATGGATTTAATAGCCAATCCCTAATAAGAAGGATTTACTAAATTATCTTTATTTGACAAAAAATATTTTTAAAGTTTGATATGAAATGTAGTTTTTAGCAAATTCAAATAAAACTTGAGGAAAAATATAAAATAGCCTTTACAATACCATTTGGATAATATGAATGGAATGTAATGCTATTTGGCCTAAAAAATATACCCTTAGAATTTTAAAGGATTATGAATGATATATATAATCCATTTTCCAAATTTATCACTATTTATATTGATAATATTTTAGTATTCTCAAAAAATATTGATCAATATTTTAAATATCTCAATATTTTTCCTTGATGTGATTTAAAAAAATGGTTTAGTCATTTCAACAACCAAATATTCTCTTTTTCAAACTAAAACTTAATTTTTTAGTCATTATATTTAGCAGGGAATTATAATTTCGATTGAAATATTAATTGAGTTTGTTGGTAAATTTTATGACCAATTAATTCAAAAAACTTAACTCTAAATTTTTTAGGATGTTTAAACTATGTCTCAAGTTTCTTTTCAAATCTTCCAAATCTTATCAAACTATTGAATGAACGTCTTAAGGAGAATTCTCCTTCTTGAATTGATGTTCATACCAAAATAGTTAAACAAGTCAAAGCTCAAGTTTAAAGTTTTCCTTATCTGTATATCTCAAACCTAAATGCATTTAAAATTATTGAAATTGATGCCTCTAATTTAGGTTATGGAGGTTTCCTCAAATAAGTTCTAAATGGCAAAGAGTATATGGTTGTATTTGCATCAAAGCATTGGAATTATGCGCAACAAAATTATTCTACTCCAAAAAAGAAAATTTTGGCAATTATTTTATGTGTTCAAAAATTTCAATTTGAACTTTTAAAATAAAAGTTTCTTGTCAAAGTTAATTACAGTTCTACTAAATTTGTTTTAGAAAAAGGTGTTAAAAATATTGCATTAAAATAAATTTTTGCCAGATGGCAAGGCATTTTAAGTGTTTTCTATTTTAAAATTGAATATTTAAAAGGCTTTTCAAATTCCCTTCCATATTTTCTTATAAGAAAATTTTTGCAAGGAATAAACTAGTGATCATGTTGTTAAAGAAATCCAGATCCTTTTGATCCTCCCTAAAAATCAGAACTAACCAAACTAAAACCAATTACAGAAGAAAAAAGCAAACAAATTGCCTTTTCCTTCAAATCTTCTACTAAATCTAAATTTAAATCCTTAACTCCCTAAGAACCAACCAAACTAAAATGAACCAAATCCAAATTCAAATCCTCTTAATCCTTCCCAAAAACTAGAACTAACCAAACCAAAACCAACTGTAGAAGAGAAAGGCAAACAAATTGCCTTTTCTTCTAAATCTTCAACCAAATCCAAATTTAAATCCTTAATTCCCTGAAAATTAGTGAAATGATTTCTCAATTGAGATATCATAAGCCTTTACAACCTTTCTCCAAAAACTTTTCCAAAGTTGCAAAGAAATCATGAGCAAACATTACTAAAAAAAAGGAAGAAAAAGAAAGTTAAGTTAGGAACTTATCCTTAGTCAATCCAAAATTCTCTAGGCTATTTCAAACTAGAAGAACCAAATCACAATAGCAAAAACTTCGTCCAAAGTTATTATTCCTAAAGAACTAAAACCTATTAAATTTATCACCAAATATATCAAAAAACTAAATCTTCAAAATATTCTTTATATAAAATCTAAATATTGGGCAAAAGACTCGAAAGATCTCATTCCAAAAGTCTTTTCCAAAGGGTGGCATTTCATCCTTGATACGCCACTCCATTCCATAAATTTCTATAAGTATATTTTAGTTGACCCTAGCTCAATCAAAATAGAATACCACAAGAGTCAAGATAATCCAAATTTATCGACTTATTCAAGTTTTAAAATTAAGAAAATTATTACTTCAATTGAATGAGGCTTAGAACCATTTAGAATGAAGAAATTTGAAAAACCTTTTCATCCAAATTTATTAGAGTATTCTTACTAGGATTACCAAAAGCCTAGATAAATACTCTATATTTTTAAAATAAAAATTTCAAATATTCTTGACTGATTTATTTTCTTCATGATGTCAAGTATCGAATCCCAAATTGATTCATTAGGTGGTAAGACATCTTTAGATCAATTGAAGGAAATTTTCCCTCAGATATTAAAGAAGGATGGGAAACCTTCAAAAATCGCTTTGATAATAAAAATCATAGCAATCTTCCTATACTTTTATAATTTTTCTCAAAAATAGGTCTTTTAGTTATTTAGTTAAATCAATGATTCATTATTAGAGTAGATAGTAACAACCATTTCATCTAGTATACATGATTTTCCAATGAATTTACATATTAATGGAAAGTTTTTTTAATTAGTGAATAATAACTCTAGTTATAGGTATATTTTTAGGAATATCATTGGCTAGAATCCCAAAAGTAGCTATTCAATTCTCCAAAGGTGAGCATCTGTAAAATGGTAGGCTAATTTCAAATAGTTCGTTAATACAGAAAAAGCTAGAGTTTAAAAATAGTTTAATAAGTTTCCACAATTCAGTAAAAACCCCAATAAGGGTATGAATCAATTCCTCTGAAATAAATCATAATTTATGGCAGCATTAGCTTCAACTTCAACTGAGGAGGATTTTAGTTCTTGAATTAAAGACATCTGCCTTATGCTTAAATCCAAATCACAAGCTCAGTCTCAAGTGTCTAACAATTTAAAAGAAGACTTTAAAAACTATGCTCAATCAAATAAGGATGACTATTTTGGTATTGATCTTGAAGGAGATGGAATCTTCATAAATTTTGAAAATCTAACTTGAAATATCTAATGTAAATATAGATTCAAATTTGAAGCAAATGTGGTTTTCAACATAAAAGGATAAACCCACTACTAATGAACTCCTTAGCAGATTCTTGGTAGGATAATTCTAATTAGAAAAGAAAGCATAAAGTAACAAAATAATGATATTATAATGTGCTTTTCTAACTATAGTTTCAAATAGAGTAAGTGGTGGCTTAATTTTAACTTAAATTTAAAAATGTAAAAATAGCAAAGTGTCAGCCTCTGCACTTTTTTTAATTGTAATAATGATAGAGTGACGACCATCTTTTGACTCAAATGTAATAATAGAATACTGGAGAACTATTTAAGAATCCTGTAATATTCTTCAAAATTGCCCATAAAAAGGCACCCTTTAATTGAGAAAACTAAGCTTTTCCTAAACGCCCTTCTAAGCTCTTAGGTAGTTAGTTTTCTATCTTATTTTTCTTCTCTTGTGTTTGTAAGTTCTCACATTTAATACAACTCTTATATTATGTAGTTCATCTGCAATCTCTACTTCTGTTTTTGCATTTTCTTTCTTCTATTTAGGGGTCCTTTGAATTTTGCTGATATATTAATATCACTAGTTTTTAGATCCAGAGGATACATGGGTTAACATTAATTCATGTAAAGCTTACAAATGAAATTATTATATGGAAAATATTATAGGTATTGAAAATGAGATTTAAAATTGAGTTTCAAATATTTTATATTTATTAAATTGAGCTTTATAAATTTATTGACCATCTTGTACTTAATGATAGCTTTTATTTTTCATTTAGAATTCAATTCCAAACTTCATTTTGAGTGTATATAGCATTACTATTATATATATGTATTCAATTAATTTGGTATATTCAAAGAAATTTTTTACATGAATTACAAATTATTTTAGAGGTTGCAAAGTTGTGTGTCATGTGTTAAAGCCACTAGGCTAAGTAATTTAAGGAGATATCAAATAAGGATATTTGGCATATTATATCTTAATACATTTTGTTGAGCTACTTGATTTTAAAAAGAATAACCAGTCCAAACTTTTTGAATCTTCAATAATAAGAATTAAAATATTTTATTAATATTAACTCGTGAATAGAACTAGTAAAATATTCAATATTAAAAATTAAACTACATTTTAAATATTCAATATTAAGAATTTAAGAATTAATGAATTCTAAATGAGTTGTTAAAAGCTTGTGCAAGGTAGTGTAGTATTCATAACTCTTTAAATCTATAACTAATATTTATAAATTTGAAACTAGGATTTTTTTCATTCATTTGATAAATCATTGTGGGGTTCATCAAAAGAGTAGTTAGGCTAGATTATAATCCTAATACATTACCAAGGATAATTTAGCTAATTAAGCTTCTATAAGTTTACTTTTATTAATTGATTGTAAGAGACCATGGCCCTAAATTAGTTAAACCAAGTGCAACTTATCAACATAAGTTTGTATATAACTCTATCCAAGTTTGCAAAAGAATGGAAAGATCCTTTAGGGAAGGGCTTTCAACTTTCTATGATAGAGGTGGTGCATTTGCTTAAGTATCTAAAAAAGAAACCCTTAACATAGTAAGTCTACAAATTTATTAAGAAACACTCTACCTAGGTTTAAATATCTTAACAAAATAATTAAACATGTATTATAGGGAAAAACCTTAAGAGTTCTTTTAAGTTTCCATAGGAAATTTAACCCTTAGATATGCATTATAACTTACTCACAATGTTGCTTAATGCATTTAATTCAATTGCAATTATTTAAGGGTAGCACCTATCACAAGAAAGAGTTTCCTACATGAGGAAGTTTATAAAACTTAGATAATAAAATTTAAAAAAAAAATCCTCTTTTGATTCTTTTCATCTTTATCTCTCTTAAACTTAAACCTTGTTTCTCAAAGATCAACCTTAT
The DNA here is from genome assembly GCA_020226215.1 of Sindora glabra. NCBI lineage: Eukaryota > Viridiplantae > Streptophyta > Magnoliopsida > Fabales > Fabaceae > Sindora > Sindora glabra. Next base: position 62,108,724 of record CM035227.1, read on the forward strand.
CACCTCATAAGTACATTGATCTAGAGCATTGAGCCATAATATGAACATTAATGTCTCCAACATCATCAAATCTCATTCATAAACAAAATTAATAGATTATTAATATGTTTCTTTAACTAGCACTTCAAATCTTATCACTAAATAACAATAACATTCATGTAGAAGAACAAATTCCTTGGCCTACGTATCAATCCAAATGTAGTTTGAAACTTATATTTTAAGTTTTCATTCATTTCATAATCATAAACGTATCTACCTACTTATTTCATTCTTGATTATTCATATTAAGTCTATCTTCACATCATACATATAAATGGTTAAAATGTAATTAAAATCCTTGAAACATATAAATTTTTAGAAGGGAATAGGATATAATCAATTATATAGTTAATTATGTAAGTCTAGAGAGCAACTTTGCTTGGATATAATTAAGGGGGTGTTTAGTTTAAGGGATATTTTTCACATTCCCAAGAATATTTCATGGGAATGTTACATTCTCATGTTTGATTCAATTTTTGAAAAAAATTATCTTGGAATATAACATTCCCAGGAATATTTTGAAGGCTAATTTTCCTAAGGGGGGAGGTAGGTATCCTACATTTCCATCCTATGGGAATATTGATATTAAAGAAAAAAGATAATTTTACCCCTATTCTTCTATACTCTCATTTATAAATATACATAAATAATATTTTTTAATCATTAATATAAATAATATATCATCTCTTTATAAATATATATATATAAATAATATTTTTTATAAAAAATATTTATTAATAAAATAAATGAACACTTAATTTCTTTTCTTATTTGTATGAAAAAATGGATGAAAAGAGAACATTTGAAGATAAAATATATTATTATTATATTTTAATTATTTAAAAATATAAAATTTTTATTTGCATTTCAATTTAAATTTAAAATAGATTATTTCTCTTCTTTTTCTCTTATTTTCTTTTCAAAGAAAATAAAATTTTTTTGTCAACAATGGAGAAATTACTTATTTATTTTATATAATTAATTATATGAAAATTCAAATTCAAATTTAAATTCTTAAAAATTTTAATATTTTATATATTAAATTATTTATTATATTTTAATCAAATATAATTTAAATTATTAATTTATTAAGTCTTCAAAAGTCTTTATTAATATATTTTTAATTAAATTTATAATTTATTTCAATTTATAATAAAAAATTGATAAGGGTATTTTTGAAAAAAGTAATAACATTCCTAGGAATATAAGTGTGAACTAAACATAAGAATATAATATATTTGGGAATATGAAAAAATATTCTCAAAAATATTTGTGTTGAACCAAATATAAGAATCTTATATTCTTAGGAATTACATACCTAAGAATTACATTCCCGAGAATGTACACTTTTTTGGAAATGTAAGATTTCATGAACCAAATGCTCCCTAATTATAAAGTCGATTATATAAATTTAGAGAGCAACTTTGCTTAGACATAATTAATTATCTTATGAATATAGATTTTTACACAAAAATATTATTCATTCTCCAAATTTTATCATCAGATCTCATTTCTAACATGAAATCTTACAACTAAACTAACAAAATTTAGAATAACCACTTTAATACAACATATTCCATAAATAAAACTTCATATTTAAAGCTTATAACACAATTTCATTTAAATTCCTTTAAAAACCTTATATGATCCAAATTGAAATAAATGATGAATTCAAACTAAAGTTTAGGTAGAATGCTACTAACAAGTTTTGAAGAGATGAATTTAAGAATGGTGGTTGAGAGAGTTTAAATCTCCAAACATCAAATAAGAATAGTTAGGTTAGGCCACAATATATTTAAACTTCCCTCTAATCAAAACTAAATTGAATCTTGATTAGAAAGGAGGAAATATAATCCATTAGAGGCTAAAGATTTAGAAATATCTTACCTTGTGAAAGGAGAAGTGGAAATGAGATTGAATTTTTCTCCTTAGAGGTAAGCTAGGGCTTGGAGGAAATGATGAGGAAAATGGGAAGGTAAGGGTAAGGAAATTTTTTAATAAAGAAAAAGGTGAAGGTGGGTTGCTAAGGGTAAAATAGAAATTATATAATTTCTTCTCATTGTCTACTTATTCTTTATTAACAATTCCGATAATTAAATGTCATTTAAACATTCTTATTCTTCCTATGGCTATTTAGAAGTGACTCAATAATCCTAGTAATTTTCCTTATAATTTCAAATGAAAAAAATTTAAACTTTCCAAATATTATTATCAAAACAAAAATGCAAAAAATCTTCTTAAATTTTGAAGTGGTTGTATTGTACACATACTAAGTTTAAAAACTTGTAAATCAACCTTTAAATTATAAAAACTTACAATTATCACCTATCATTTACTTAATTAATTATTTTATTAAATTATTTAATGGTTTGGTTAACTTTTTAAATAAAAATCACAATATTATTGTATGTTATTTTATTAAATAATTTTTTCTACATAATTTTGTAATTTATTTTTAAGTATTTAATTAAAATTATATATATCTAATTTAATTTCTACTAATTATGTAATATAAAAATTACGCACAAAAAATGATGTACTAAAATAACATATAATAATACCATGTTTTTATTTAAAACTTTCTATAAAAATACGTAATTTAATAAAATGGTTAATTATGCAGACAATGTGTATTAATTGTAAATTTTATATAGTGTGAAAGTTTAATTTATAAATTTTCAAATTTTATAGAAGTAAAATGCAACAACTCCAAAGTTAATAGGGATAGTTTATATTTTTTTTCGTATTATTAAGATCTTACTATTATTCTTTCTTTAAGTCTCTTTAATATGAGATAAATAAGATTTCTTAATTCTAGTGGGCATAACAAAGTTCTACATGTGATTTCCAATTTACTCATCTTGAAATTAAGGTGTTTGAGTTTGAGATTGAGGAGAAAAATGGATATGAGATATTTGAAGTTCTATTTCATTTTAATGAATATATGCCCAATCTCATCACATAACAGTGCAAATCACATGTGACATCTTTTTAACACTTTAAATTACAAGTCAATAGGTATCACTGTACGTCATAGCATGGATGGATAAAGTGTATTTTTCTTTATATTTTCTATATACAAAATACCATAAATAATGATATGATGAGGAGCATCTTAATTTGAGATGATTAATTAAAAATAACTATTAATTATATGTGAATATAAAAGCTTTATTTACTAATATTTGAGATTATTTATTAATAACATGGGAATTTATAGCACTTAATTCCAATATTTATTTTTTTAAATTGCTTTTATTCTTTTATTTCATAAAATTTCTATGGAGCTCTGTTATCTCATGGGAATGAGATGAATTTTGTTGCCAATAATAAGGCACAACATAAGTTAATATTTTGTTTCCGATCATGAAGCATGCTACAAGAGAAGATTAATCTACTATCATTCTATCCCATTACTATCCTTAATTTTGTCACTTTTAATTTTGAAAATTTGAAAATTAAAATTTCAAGTTATATAAAATTTGAAAATAACACCTATTATTCACTTATTCATTTCTATTAAATTATGTGATTTTTCATTTACATTTTAAATAAGAATTATCATAATATTATTATATTTTAATTTATTACATTATCTTTTCCAACATAATTTGGCAATATTTTCAAATATTTAATTAAAATGCTAGCATAATTTGGCAACATTTTCAAATATTTAATTAAAATTTTATATTTTTATTTAAAGGAGGGTCCATTGATAACAGTATAAGTTTAAATAACTTACATTGAATCTTAGTTATTAATCACAATAAAATTTAAGGGTTTAGATGAAATTCATTTTAGATAACTTTTATACCACGTATAGGTTGCTACTTTATTCAATTAATATATTTAATGAAAATAATCCTATCATCAATATATTACGGTATATTTTGGTTAGAAGAAGATTAAGTTAGAAATAGATTTTTTTTATTAGGCTAATAATTTTTGTGAGATATATAACAAAGAAATCTAATTATCAATAATTATTAAAATCAAAATCTTCTAAAAATTAATGGTGTGAGATCTTAGTAATAGTCATTAAAAAATTCTAATTCTATATGTTGTTCCTTATTTTATCAGTTACACTTTTTTCTTTTTCTATTTTTCATATAATTACAAGTTAATATAACCAATTTTAATCATCAATATTTGTTTTCAAGCCATATTTTTTATCTTGAAAAATGACATATAAGGAGACTATTAATTTTATTAATGTTTTATTTTATAATTTTATTTCGTTAAATTTTATATTTATGATACAAAAATGTGACTATTTCTTTTAATATAGAATATGAAAACAATGTATTGAAAGAAAATTTTAGAAATACATTTATAATATAAAATTAAAAATATAATATAAAAATGCATAAAATAAATTTTATTAATATATGATACACAAAATGATAAAAAATTCTATTTCTAATTTAATCATTTTCTAAAATAAAATTTAAGTAAATTAATGATATCATGTTTTCATTTAATGCATTAATTAAGTTGGAGAACAAGTTACATGTGGTGTAAAAATTATCTAAAATGAATTTCACTTCAAGCTTTAAATTTTATTGTAATTGATGGCCAAGATTCAATGTAAGTTATTTAAATTTACACTAATATTAATAGATCCCTCCCCCCTTAAATGTAATATAAATTAATTATATAAAATAGAAATTATGTGTGAAATGATAAATCAATGCACAACAATATTGTAACAGTTATTTAAAAATTTTTTGAGAAAATTTATGTAATTTAAAAATATAATTAATTAAGTGAATTTGTGTGTTAGTTCCAAAATTTTATATAATTTAAATTTAAATTTTCAATTTTTTAAAATTATGCAAGCAAAATCCAACCACTCAAATTTAGTAATAGTATATTGCATTTTTTTTTATTTTTGGGAGATCAATTTTTAATAAATCTTAAATGTTTAATTATAGCATGTTTTCACTTTAATTAATTGCAGTTAACAAATGAAATGTAATTGTCAATTTATTACTTGCTTGCCACTTTGTTGCCTTGAAATTTGTGTGTTATAATTCTGATTTTTTTAATTTTTAAAATATTTAAAAATTCACAAAACTCATTTATGATTTATGGATTGAATAAATTAAGAACTCCTGTGGCGGAACACAGGATGACTTTGCTTTTGGTGGCGGTGATTGTTAATGTAAGACAGATGCTAAGGCGTTACGATGTTGAAATTCTCACCTTCTTCCTCGCTCCATTCATTTCTGCTTCCAAATCACAGCTTCTTTCAGCTCGATAGAACTCCCCATTCGCAGGAAGCACAGCAACTCCATGCTCTATCCCTCAAAACTGGAACTTTCAAACACCCTTCAATTTCTTCACGAATTTTGGCTCTTTACGCAAATCCCAAGATCAACGACCTCGAACATGCTCGATCCGTTTTTGATAGAATCCAAGAACCCACTTTGGTTTCTTGGAATTTAATCATCAAGTGTTACGTTGAAAACCAACGTTCAAATGATGCCATTCTACTGTTTCGTGAAATGGTTCATGAATTCTTGCCAGATAGCTTTACATTGCCTTGTGTGATTAAGGGTTGTGCTCGATTGAATGCGATTGAGGAAGGGAAACAGATTCATAGCTTAGTGTTGAAAATCGGGTATGGTTGGGATAAATTTGTGCAGAGTAGTTTAGTTAGTATGTACGCTAAATGTGGTGAAATGGGTTTAGCTCAAAATGTTTTTGATCGAATGGCTGATAAGGATCTTATATCTTGGAATTCTTTGATTGATGGTTATGCTAGAAATGGAGATGTTGAAGTGGCAATGAAACTATTTGATGAAATGCCTGATAGGGATACCTTTACTTGGACTGCTTTAGTCGATGGACTCTCAAAAAGTGGGAAGGTTGAGCGTGCAAGAGAGATATTTGATCAAATGCCAAGTAAAAGTTTGGTTTCTTGGAATGCTATGATTAATGGGTATATGAAGTCTGGTAAATCCGATTTGGCTACTCAATTGTTTCATCAGATGCCAGCGAGGAATCTAATAAGTTGGAATTCAATGATAGCGGGATATGAGGTTAATGAGCAGTTTCTGGAAGCTCTAAAATATTTTGAAGCCTTGCTGGAAGAGGGCCTCATGCCAAGCCATGCTACAATGCTTAGTGCTCTTTCTGCGGTTTCAGGATTAGCTGTCCTTAGTAATGGGAGATGGATTCATTCTTTCATGTTGAAACACGGATTTGAGTTGAATGGTGTACTTGGTACAGCACTGATAGAAATGTATTCCAAGTGTGGCAGCATGGAAAGTGCTCTTTTAGTTTTTAACGCAATAGCCAACAAGAAATTAGGGCATTGGACAGCTATAATTGTGGGCTTAGGAATGCATGGTTTGGCTGACCTAGCTCTTGAACTTCTTCAGGAAATGTGCGAAAGTGGAATCAAACCACATGCTATAACTTTCATTGGGGTGCTAAATGCTTTAAGTCATGCAGGGTTGGTAAATGAGGGGCGTTATTATTTCAATTTGATGATAAATGGATATAAAATTAAGCCCACGATTGAGCATTATGGTTGCTTTGTGGATATTTTATGCCGAGCTGGGTATCTCGAAGAGGCAAAAAACATCATTGAGAGCATGCCAATGAGACCTAATAAAGTGATCTGGATGAGTTTGCTTGGGGGTTCTAAGAATTATGGAAACTTGGAGATTGGGGAATATGCAGCTCGTCATTTGATTGAAGTAGATCCAGATGCTGCTGGATGTTATGTCGTGCTTTCTAATATGTATGCAGCAGCTAGTCAATGGGATAGAGTTTCACAGATAAGGGAAACAATGAAAAAGAGGGGAATAAGAAAGGATGCTGGAAGCAGTTTAGTTGAGTACAAAGGAATAGTACACCGGTTTATTGCAGGGGATAAATCCCATCCCCAAACTGAAGATATATATGCTAAGTTGAGAGAGATGAAAGAGAAACTGAAGCTGGTAGGACATGTTCCTGACACAAGCCAAGTTTTGCTGTATATTGAAGGGGAGAAAGAAAAGGAGTGCGAATTAGAAAGCCACAGTGAGAGGTTGGCTATTGCTTTCAGCCTCATTAATGTAGAAAAGGGGAGTCCAATCCGCATTATAAAGAACCTTCGTGTCTGTAATGATTGCCATTCAGTAACCAAACTCCTCTCTCATATATACAATTGTGAGATTATAGTGAGAGATAACAGACGATTCCATCATTTTAAAAATGGATCATGTTCGTGCAATGACTTCTGGTGATTGAATTTATGTTAGCACGCCATGGGATCTTTTGTTTCTATGTCTCTGGAGCCTGACTTATATCTTTGTCTGCCATCAGTAGATTATCAGATTTTTGTAGCTTCGAGGAGGCTTCCATTTCTGGTGCTGACCCAGTTGGTTTCAGAACTGGGATATACTGATACAGTTTTACTGTCAGAATCGCCATGGGCTTTTCACTTAATAAGGAGCATAAGCTTCAAAGAATCATTTGTTAACATACCGCTGGCTAAGCCTTCTTTATGATCATTGATTGGACTGTATTCTCCCCGGAAGATATTTTTTTGGTGCAGACTTAGAAATAATAGTCTTCAGTTTTATTATGTATACAATTATAAATTCACAATAACGGTATTGCTGAATTTTTTTAAGTTCTATGTCAGGACTTATTCTCGATTACTAATCATTGAAATAAATTTTAAAATGATTGAAATTCCGTAGAAAGAAAAAATGGTAAAATAATTGCCTTTCCTTATTTAGTTGGGTTCACAAATACCCTTACCATACAGCTCCATAATTTGTTATTTTAGTCGAGGCCCTCAACGTTTTTCCAAAGGTTTAATTCTTAATTGATTTTAGTTTGGGAACGTGCAGGACAATTATGGAGAATCTAAATAATGAGAGAAAGTCAATCAAATTTTATGAATTCATGCATTGGAATTGACATTTCTAACATATAATTGTTCGCATACAGATTCTTCTGCTTCTCTAATTACATAATTAGGAAGAGCGTCGACATCATTAGAAGAGAATATAAGAGCAGAGGAATGGATCATGTTACAGCTGAAGAAACATTCATTTCAACTTCTTCATTGTCCAGGGACAAAGTTGGTGGCGTAAGCCCATGCATTGTTTGTCACAGGATCAGCAACATGGTCGAAAAGGTTCTGAATAGGGCCTTTGCCAGTAACAATGGCCTGAACAAAGAATCCGAACATGGAGAACATTGCCAATCGGCCGTTCTTGAGTTCCTTCACCTTCAACTCAGCAAATGCATCAGGATCATCAGCCAGACCGAGTGGGTCAAAGGCACCACCAGGGTAAATTGGGTCTAGCCCTTCACCAAGTGGTCCACCACCAACCCTGTATCCTTCAACAAATCCCATAAGCACAACTTGGCAGGCCCAGATTGCGAGGATGCTCTGAGCGTGGATAAGGTTTGGGTTGCCGAGATAGTCAAGACCGCCCTCGGAGAAGATCTGAGCACCGGCCTTGAACCAAACTGCCTCACCAAACTTGACACCATTCCTTTCGAGGATTTCTGGGAAGACACACCCCAATGCTCCAAGCATGGCCCATCTGCTGTGAATTACCTCAAGCTCGCGGTTCCTGGCAAACGTCTCAGGGTCAGCTGATAATCCGGCAGTGTCCCATCCATAGTCACCAGGGAATTCACCGGTAAGGTATGATGGAATTTGGTCGGAGAATGGACCCAAGTACTTGGGACGGTCAGGGCCATACCTGTTTGTTCATTGACAGGTAATATAAGTGAGATTCTGAAACAACTTTAATAAAACTCTACAATGACTTTAGTAAGTTTGTACAGGATCTTGCAATTAACGCAGGAAAAAATGATTATGAAAGGCTATGCCATGACATAGCAACTTTTCATGTCATCAGCCGGAGTTAACCCCAACTTTATTGGAATTAATAGCCATGAATGCTCACTGGTTACTTCAGATTAAACAGGAAAGTCTGGTATTGAAAACCAAAACCATCATATAGAAATTATAAAAAAAAAAAAAAAAGACTAAAATATAAAAACTTTTCTGCTTATTTTCATGAAGGTTAGTCTATGTTTCCTCTAAATTTACAAGAGGAAATAAAAATGACCAGCCTCCATTTGGAGTTCTCTTCAAATTTGTTTCGGTTTATCTACCCTCTTAAATTTGATTACTCATAGCTTGTAGACATGGTGGGGAATTGGGGAACCTTACTGACAAAACAAAAAGTATACTGATGTTCGTACTATATATAGCTTGACTATGAGAAAAGCTATCATTATTGTAATAACGAAACTAGTTACCAAATGCTTTGAGGAGCACTCTTCACGGTCCGGCGCATGGTAATACGGCCATTGCCGAGGCCGCCAGCCTTGCGGACGAGCTCATTTGCTGGCTTCAAGGCGGTCTGCCCGGCGAAAGCTGATTGTTGGAAAGCAGAGGTGGCCATGTTTATCTGTATGAAACTTGTTTTACTTTGATATTGCTCTTTCTTGTGCTACTGCTCAAGTTTATAGATGGCAGGGAGGGACCGAAATGGACTTGGCATGATATTGTGGATGAGGATATGTACAAGTCATCAGCATTCTATTGGTCACTTGTGTTGGATGTGGATTCTCAGGAGGATTTTTTGCAACTAGAAAATGGCACTCCTTCTGCCACGTGGATGTAAGATCCTCTTGCTATGATGGTGTAAGAGAGTGAATGTGAACCACAGGTATCATGCATTGCAAAATTATTTCTCCCTCTCTCTTTAACGAAGAAATAAATTTGAAAATATTGGCGGAAACTTGGGTTGGGCTGGTGCACTGATACCTCAGCGGTCAGCACAGGCCCAGTAGGCCATTCCCAATAAAATAATAATAATAATAATAATAATAAATTTGTTCTAAAAAAATATAAAATAATCCCTTTAATTTTGAGGTTATAAAATTTATTCTCTTTTATTTTTAAAACTTAAAAATCATCACTTGAATTTATTACGTATTATCAACTTAATTAATCATTTTATTAAAGTATATATTTTTAGAAATATTTAATAACAATCATAATTTCACAATTTTTTCACATATAATTTTGTAATTTGTTTTTATTATTTAATTAAAAATATATATTTAATTTAATTTTTATTGATTATATAATATAAAAATTATTTGTAAAAAAAATAAGATAAATTAAAATATTATAATATTATACTCTTTTGTTTAAAAATATCATTGAAAATTATATAATTTAATAAGATAGTAAAATAAGTTAATGATAAGTAGTAATTTCAAATTTTGTATAGTTAAACAGAATGATTTCTAAATTTCTAAAGTGAAAATGAGTAAAATTCAATTACGTCAAAGTTAAAATAGATATTTCACATTTTTTTATTTTTTTTAATGATTTGGTGCTGCTTTAAAAGGTGTTATTGGTTCCCACTCTTACAATTTTTTTATTAAAAATTATTTTATATAATTTTTTTTTTACTTTCACGAAGCCTTCAAATAATTTTTTGTTGTAATCATAAAGATTGAAGTTGTAGATTAAAAAAAAAAAAGATTGAAGTTATAATTTTTTATAGAAACATTGTAAGATTTTATAAAAAAAAATTATAAGATTATATAAAAATTTACAATTTTATATTTTAAACACTTGCAACCTTCAAAAAAAAATCAAATTTTATAAGAAAGTTATAATTTCTTTTTATAAAATCACGTGATTTCTTCCATGTCGAAGGAAACCACCCCCCCCCCCACCTTTTTTTTGTTTTTTGGGTTATATGCGAAAGGTTTTTAAACTTTATGAGTAATCTTCTCATTTGACCCGATCCAAACATGTTAACTTATTCCCAGCATAAGCAAAGAGAGTTTTTATGAATTTTAATATTTGTACAATCTTGTATTAGGCTTGAACACTAGATCGACCATAGATAACAAAAAATGATAAATTTTATTTACATCTAAACCAAAACTATTTGTTATTAACTTAATATTTATAGATGCCGCATTTTTATACTACTCTCATTCATGTCTCTTGAAGATTTATGTCTTTTGTTACATTGAAAGTTTTATAACTAATTTTTGTGAATATGTATTTAATGATTTGATTATTTTTATTATTATAAAAAATAAAAAAAAGTAACATACAAGTCTAAAAAAAGTGAGCTACTTACTGTAGACCATCTTTTATTTGAAAGATTATGTTATTTTATTCGAAAGATTTTATTCAATATTATAAGTTAACTTAAGTTTTTATCCTTTGCAGTTTATTCTAATTCATAATTATAATTTCACTTTTAAATTTTTTCTTAGTAATTAAATTTTCAAAGATATTTTAAAGATTTTCATTTATGATTATTTGATATGGGTAACATTTGTAGACATATATAATCATATTATGACATAAAATTGGAGTTATCAAACACAATGTATAAAATCTAATAATATGGGATAAACTATACTATTATGGCATATATCATGTGTAACACCCTCACTTATCAACGCCTTATTCCTTATTTACTAGATGATTATACGTACTCATTCGCCATCTACCTCAAGCTAATACGGAATATCTCAAAATTCTATACTTCATACACATGAGCAAAAGTCATATAACTATACAAAAAGAGTTTAATTTACAAAAGATACATCCATCATATACAATGTCACCAACTATATAATTATTTACAACTTCGGATATCATTGCCTTTTATCATGAGAGCCTTTGGAAGCATCACCTGGAATGGTTAGTCACAATACGGAAAAACATAAGAAACAGTTTTCCAGTAGCTAGCTATTACCATAAAAACATATCAAGCCATTCCAGATCCTTAAGCAAATAAAACGTACATTTCGAAATCAGTCAATCATATGTCACATCATTCATTACCATTGTAAGAAATGTACATCACACATAACAATCAACAATCCCCTTCAAGGACTCATATCAATATCTAGATGGCCATCACAAATAATTGTACCTAGGCCTCATATATAGCATCACGCTATCTTCCCGGGGTTCCCGAGCTAAAAAGGCCTAACACAGTATCACACTGTCTTCCTGAGGTCCCTGGCCATAGGTACCACACACAACAAATGCACTATTATCCCCGAGGATCCCGAGCCATAGGCCAAACATAGTATCACACTGTCTTCCCGGGTTGTGCACAAACAATCTCATACACATTCCATAACAATCTCATACACATTCCATACAATGGCATAAAACACAGAAAATCATGTAATAGAAAACAGCTTAAGGATAAAGCTAGCTACCTTTACAAGCTTCCAATGTGATGTTCCCTTTGCTCTCACCAAAAACTCCTTTACACTTCCTCTTGCCTTTGCAAGTTGTCACTCTTTAGTCTATACAAATACACATCATAATTTCTTATTAGAACATCATCACTTTCTCTAAACCTCATGTATTCTTTACTTTCTCCACTTAAATAAATGCATACTTAGATGCTCTATATCTTGTTTTCAAGCCTTAAAATGACATATATGAACATTAGAAAAGGATCCAAAGGTAAAGCCATGCAAATCCTAAAGAATCAAAGCCAAAATGTTAACTCAGCAAAAAACACGGGGGTGAACATGGGCCGTGTTCTACCCCGTGTACATTACTGATATTCCAAAAACACTAATTTTACATGGCTAAACCTCCTTCTCCCCTTGGCTTCTCAAAAGGGAAGTTCCATACACACTTTCATAACTCAAAATTCATCTTCCATAGGCTTTCATAACTTATAAGAATCATCCTAATTTTATCATTTTAACTAAATTCCAAACAAATCATGCCAATACTACACATGCACCATTATGCCTCTAAAACCCAAGTGTGTACATCATGGTTTCTTGCTATTTTTACACCAAACCAAAGCAATAAATCAACACAATAACATCTAAAACACCATTAGACATGTTCAAATCATCCTAAACTCCATGATCAACTACCTTTGACCACTCCAACATCAAAATCTCAAGAAACTAAGAAGAGTACATTAAAGAGCTCTTAGAGAAGAACATTTTTACCTCTTGGTACAACTTGAAAATCCTCACTTGGAGCTCCCCAAACTTAATCAAACTTGAGCTTTTCTTCACTCTAGGCACATCAATGGATAGAGCTTGATGAGAGGAGCAACTTTCCCTTCTACCACTAAGCTTAAATCTCACTATTTTTAGGTGAAAAACTCAAAAGAAACTTTCTCTCTCTTTCTCTCTCTCTCCTGCACGTCTCAAGCTTCTTTCATGGAGATTTTCTGCAGCTTTTTGAAAAGTGGAGAAGAGAGGAGAGTCTTCATGAAGCTCTAGGGGCATTCTTGCCATTTTGACAATTCTCAAGGGTATTTTAGTCCTTTTTCACCAAAAGTAAGGCTATTCTTGCCAATATTTTTCTAACAATGACACTTGTCATAAAACCATTGGTCATACTATTTAAAATCACATGTTGCACCCCAAAACTCTTAGTTATTCACATTAGATCCTAAATCCTTAATTATTTTCATTTTAACCACACCCGATTCTACACTTTTGCAAATTAGTCCATAGGGTTTCTGTCTATTTAAAATTCCTTACACTATCAGACTTAGACAACCTCCCCTTTTAGGGTTTTCCAACCTCCTCTGATCATTTATACTGCTTATGGAAATAAATTCTTTTCCCTACTATCCTTTTTCCTTTAAAATTTCATTTACCCTTACACTTAATTCCTTTCAACTTAAGATTCACCCACCAAGCTAACTCAAACGTGCTCTTCGTTTCTACGACCTTAGAATTAGAGATTCAAATAATAGAATTGAAAATTCGGGATATTACATCATGTCATCATAAGTTTGATCCTCACAGACAGCTCCAATAAAGAATTTTTCTCTCTTCATGTACCTACAAGACAAAACATATCATTAAAGAGCGATAGATAAGAATTCGCTAACATCTCTCTTATGCTTAAGCTAGTAATAAGTAGCAAAGAATGATATATTAGGTAGTTCCTTAAATAAGGCAATTGAAAATTAGTTGTTAGGTAATTGGGTAATTATCAGATAATTACCTTTATAACCCCAAAAGTATTTTTATTTATCATAATGAATTATATAACTTATCCAAAAGTCTCATTGCATACATCAAATTTCATATAAGGTTGTCCATTCCATAAAGAAGTTGATAAGAGTTTATAGAATAGTGTTAAGGAAGTGTTTGGTTCATGGAATTAAATATTTATAAAAATATGATTCTTGAAAATTTAATTTTGAAAAATGTGAAATTACCATAACTGGTTCAATCAGAAATATTTAGATGAATGTTATAATATTATATTTTAATTATTTTATATATTTTTAAAAATATTGTTACATTACTAAAAATATTCTTATTAAAAATTAAGTGGCCAACGAAGGTAAATAATGACTAGAAATAAGTAGTGGCTAACAATGGTCATAACAGTATGTGGTGATTTTAGTGGTGCGATCAATACTAGTGAGTGATGGCTGATAGTGAAACATGGTCAATAATAGTCACTACAATGGACGAAAGACAAGTAATAGGGGACAATAACCCCTGACAATAAGTAGTGGTTGATAATAATTATCAATGATAAGTGGTAACTGACTGTCACACTTGTAGAATTTTTTAAAAAAATTATTTTAAATTTTATTAGCTTATTTTAGACTTTAAGGTTTTGGGGAGGGAAAAATGGTAAACTATTGAAATAAATATTATAGGAGGTATTTGAAATAAATGTGTTGGAAACTTTATTAAAAGAAAACCTATTAAAATTTTTAGAATTTAATTGAGGTTAAATAAGTAAAGAAAGAAGAAGGACTTATGAGTAATTTTAATTGAAAGGAATTAGGAAAAAAATGAAAAAGGAATAGATAATGAAGAGAACTAATGTCATGAACTAACCTTAAGGCACATGATGGCATAGGGAGTCACTATGAATAACCATCTACTAACCTTTCCTTGACTATTTTCCAATGCAACATTTCACATGCAAGTACTACTTGATTTCAAAGGTATGCAATTTTTAGAATATACAAGATAAAATGATGAACTACAATGCTGAGTCACTCTAATTGTTCTATAACTTACCTTAATGCTATAATTTTAAAAAACAGGCCTACTTTCATCTTATTTAATGATAACTAGACACCTAATTTCTCTTTTTATTAGTTTCATATTAACTTAATTCATGGAGATATAATAGGGATCTTAAGGGATCCAGGCATTAATCATAAACAAGCAGTATTAACCATTTTAAACAAGTGATCAAACAATTATCAAGCAAACATCTTTCTTATGTCTCCTATCATCGTTATCCTTCATAAGTTCCAACCTTATACCTTGTGGGCTTGCATAGTTCTCTAATCATAACAAGCTCCAATCTTATCCCTCAAAGGCTACATGGTGGCCTAACCATAATAAGCTAGCACTCATAAGATAATGCTATAGTATACATGGATCCATCAATTTGCACATTCAACTATTATGCAAAGACATCATAAAATAATAAAGAAAACAATTAAAAGTATATAAATGTCCTTGTGACTCCCATCATCTTTATCTATCACAAGCTCCAATTGTGTTCCTTAAAGGCCATATGGTGGCTTAACTATAACAAATTATTACCAAGAATTAAGCATTTGGTTTTCATATCATTCCCTCCCATCATATTCCTAATCTTATTCATATCCATGGTATAATTCACATTTCAAGTACTTCATCTAGCACTTCAACCATTTAACATATTTATCATTTATATATATAAAAAAAGGTTCATGATAACACATTTAACATATAATATTATCATAATATCACAATTGCCTTAACTAGCACTTTAATTATTGCATTCTTTAGCAACATCCATATATTCAATATTTACAATCACCTTATGCCTTTTTGCATGGTCTTATAAATTAAACTTTAAACAAATCAATTCAACTCCATTCATGAAGTATATGCCAAGCACAATATTTTTCCAACAGAATCATAATAATGATTTATCATGTTAGTCATGAACTTTACATGATGTTTTATAGATACTCAAAATTTACAAACTTATTTATGAATCTTATTTTGTACAAGAATAGACTTAATTAACTTTTCAACAACTAGTCATTCATTTAAATTTGTTAAGGGATAATGAAGTGATGCCCTTTACAAATTAATCCTAAAAATTCAATACTTGCCAACCCTGAACTTTTAACCTTCATCCACTATTTTAGTGATATCTTAAAATTTACATAATGTATTAATTTAAGATTATTCCATTTGAAAGTAGATTTAATTACCTTTCTAATGATAGATGATTTGCTTTAAATGAGCATAAAATGAAGGAGTTATCACCTTTCAAAATTAAAATAACAAATTTGTTCCAATATAGTCGACTATAAAGGTTTTGAAAGCAATTCTAGTTCTTATAGTTGACTATTAACACCTAAAAAGCCCTTAAAGGTTCATAGCTAAATATTTTTTATTTTCATTAGGTTCCTCATGATTTTCATTGTTCACTAGCCCCAAATGACCTTTAATAATTAATTAAATCATACTAACTTCTACTAAATCATCAAAGACATTAAACATCACTTTTAGACATCAAAACCCATCATTTTATCAACATATTCCATGCATCAAACACCATATTCATGTAAATCAACAAATAAACATCAAAACTAATAATGGAAGATTTAAATTTTCATTTGGGTAAAGTATCATTCATTATACTTAGATTAGCATCTTAGAGGGTAGAGAATGATAATTGGAACCTATATTTATCAAATAAAGAAGAATATTTAAGTTAAGATTTTTGGTGGTTCTATCCTCATTAACAATTCCAACTCGAAATTCATAGATACAAGAGAAATTATATGAAAGATGGAAAGGTTGAGTGATAAGGAAATCAAGAATTATTGAGTTACTTATTTTTGAAAGATGAAATTGAAGAAGAAATGAGGAAATCCTAGTGGAATGTTATAAGCTTTCTTTCTTGGAGACTTGAGGATAATGAGAAGAAGTGTAATATGAACAATGAGGGGTGATATGTGGGTGTTTTAAGGATATAATGGTTGAGGGGTATTTTAAAAAAAAATAAAAATGTGATTTTAACTCATTGACTAGCCTGGCTAGGTCATAGTTAATTATGTCTATCAAAAGAGTGATTCGAATGGGTATAGTTAACTATTATAATCAATTATTGCCCTAATTTTCATAAATTTTTATTACTTGTTTTGCATACTTTATACCATTCCCATATTCTCACATGTTATAGGATTTGTTTAGCACTCCCAAAAATAAGAATTCATTTTATTTCATTTTAAAAAAAATTATTTCATTTCATTTTTGAATGAACTCTTTTGTTTCGAATAAATTATATAAAATATAATTTCATTTCATTTTAAAATGAAATTTTCCATTTGAAACTTTAATTAAAACATGTGGAATTCATTTAAAATATTTATATTTACTATATTATCCCTAATATAATATTTTATTTATCTTGTATAATAATTTACCTTTCTTTCTCTTTCTCTCTGCCTGCCAAATTCAAGTTAGTTTTCGATGGGCATTCATTCCATATGTTTTCTCTTATCTCTCAAATTCACTCTACTTAAAATCCTTCTCTTTGATCTTGGTTTGCCAGTAAGGGAAGAGTATAGGGGAAAGACCGAATTCTTGTATAAAGAATCAATGGGAGGGGCAGTCACCCTCTTACTAAGGACCTTTCTTTTTGGGATGATGTTGTTTTTGTTGCAATTATGTGCAAAGTACGCAACTTTTCTCTAGTTTTTCTATTGTGAGTTAAACAGGGTTTTAAGTAAATGTTGGATTTAATGTTTGGCAGATATAAGAGAGGATGAAACCACACCTTATGGTTATGAACATATTGACTAAAGTTGAAGTTGTTATGGCAAGGTGGAAGATAGTCCTGTCGAAGGATGTAATTGATTCATCATTCAAAGATCCTACCAAATGAGAAATGGTGAGACCATTTATTGCTCATAGCACTCCCCTCTCAAAGATGAACATTAATGGTAGAAGCAAAAGATAAAGACAACATGAGATTTGAAGTAGAAGGTAAATAGATCGGATTGTAAATAAGTTAAATAGTTAAAGGTAAAGTTGTCTAGTAAAAATTTTACATTTCAAAAGAAATGAAATTTCACAAAATCTAAGCTAATTTGATAGGATTTTAAAATGGCAGGAATGTAAATAAAATATGATTTCAAAATGAAATGAAATCTAATGAATTTTAAATCTAAACATAATTTTTTAATAGAATTTATTTGAAAATGAAATGAATTTTAATTTTTTTATTATGTCAAACAAGGGGATAGTGCATAACTACTATCTAAACTACTTTTATTATATTCAAATAATTTATAATCCAAAATACATCATTCAAACCATTTAATCATATTTTAACTTATACAAAATCAATTAATTATATAAATGTAGTATTTTAAATCCTAAGGGTGTAACACTTTTCTAACATTATTTGCTTTAAAATTCTTCTATACTCTTACTCATTCTTTCATTCTCATGTTTCCTTAAACTTTTTGCTATTTGCATTTCTCTTATATATTCATTAAATTTGATTTATTCATGAAATTCATATTATATCTTCCAAGCTAACCCATCAATTTAATTAACAAGCTACTTGTACTTATGTAAATAAATTTAAATTCTTATAGGTGTGACAAAAATCATTTTTTCAATTTTATCCTTATCTTATTTCCCTAATATCCTTACAAAACCCCTCCTAACTCATTCATTTTTCTTATTCATCCTTTTATTCACTCTCTTCACTAACCCTAATCTCCAAAGCCAAGAAGAAAAGAAAGAAAGCTCCATTTCCAATTCTATTCCTTCTTATCATAAGGTAACTAACCTTTCAATCTTTAACTTTATAATAACCTATGAACATGGTTGTAACTAGCTTGAATTTTGTTACATAGTTTCCACCGGCTCTAATACCAATTACATTAATTTTTCCTTAATGAAGAATTTTCCATTTCTATGGCGATTCAAATTTATACCAAAATAAAAAAAAGGATAGAGTTTTCTTTATTTCTGAGTACATCTTGAAGGCCATACATCCTAAATTCCAAAACTTGAAATTATATAGATTGGACACCAGAAAACATATATGAAAATTAAATAATTTTCACATGATTTCGATAATCCCTCTAACAAGTGGTCTTTGATCTCCATAAGAGTAACGAGATTTAAATAAATTGATTTCAACTTAAAAATATTAGAAATAAAAAAAATGAGTTATAAGAATTCAGGTACCATACATCTACCAGTCCACAATTAAAATCAAGTAAATAAAATAACTAAATGTTAATTAAGTATCAAAGATAAAAAAAAATATCACAAACTTAGCTATTTGATTTATAACTCACGGTATCAAGTCTTAAATTTCTTGCACCACATTATAATTCATAGCATCTTCATTTGCTAAAATTGTACAATACTATTACAACTTCACACTAAAATCATTCTAGGTCATTATCTTATTTTTAGGGAGCCATCAGACGCTTAACCATAACTAGATCATTACAACTATATCAAAAAAAATGTCCAAGGACATTATATTATAAATTCATAACATAATATACAATAATTTATAGTAAAATACATGCATCTGCCTTTTGATTCCTAGGTTAACCTTACACCTTCCGCAAGCTTTGCAGCCTTGTCCTTTTAGGATTTACCTTATACTCTTCATAAGTATATTACTGAAAATTTTTTGGCTAGTCTTCATAATATCTTCTAAACCAAATTTTTCTTTTCCAATGCCATTCATGGCATGATTCACAATACAATTCACACATCAGTGCACAAACTCTTCACATCACAATTACAATTCAAGCACAACACCAAGTAACTAATTAATCACCACAAATCATTCTTAATTAATTGATGATAGATAATAACACCACCATGCCTTTTGTCAATGGATAACAATATACATTTGACATACACACACACATACCCCAATGCCACAAATATACCAATCCATCACCATGATGAATAAAACACAAATGACTAATTGTAATTATTTTACCAGATAATAATTCCAAGTCTTTCTCGCATGGCCATAAAGATATTTTATTGCAATTCGTGAATACACACACACACACACACACACCCTAACATGCCAATTATTTCATAATGTGTTGGTGAAGAAAATATTTGTAAATATCGAAACTATAACTTTTTATTCATAAGTATACTTAAATTTCATATATGATTGTATCATGCAAATCAATATAATTAATAGAAAAAAATATAAAATATAGCATTTAAATAGAATATAAGTAAAATATTAATTAAGGATAAGATATATGCTCACCTGATAATATTTATTTACTCAATGAATTCTAGAATATTCTATGCACATCTTTCTCTTTTCTTCTTACTCACAATTTAAAATGAAAAATTATAAATATATTGATGCCACTTATTTTCTTCCAAAAAAATTATCATTCTAAATTTTAATCATAATATTTTAACATTCTAGATCATCAATTCTTTATTTTTTCAAAGTTAACTCATGAAATTGAAAATATGCCATTATATAAGGGTTTTTAAATCAATCTTATAAAAGTAAAAATATTGAAATCTAATGCTTTAAACAAGGTCAATTCATAACACTATATCATCCTAGATCATGGCTTTCCTATATTTTCAAAATTATTACCAAGAAATCAAAGGTTTTCATAAAATAAGGGTTTTTTGAATCATACATAAAATAATCAAAATATTAGAGTTTTGTGCCATAAAGAAGCTCTAATCACATTATGATGAAATTATACATTTAGTTTTCAATATTTTTTACTCTATTTCAAAGAAATCAAATTTTACATTTTAGGAATTTTTCTTAGATCAAACTTGAAATACTGAAAATATTCAAGTTTGATGATTTTAAAATAGGCTTTAAACGTGTTATTCTAACACTTCATAGTATAAATTTCTTATATTTTCAATCTTATCCTTAGGAATAAAAAATCACATATAATAAGGATTTTCTAGATTAAGCTCTTATAGGCATAAATATAAGGATTTCAAGGTATTAAAAGGTTCATCTTCATCTGTAGAGGTTGTCGTCACCTTCTCAATGCTAGAAATTGTAACTTTGCATTTCTTCCTCACTATTGTTTAATTGAGCTTCAACGACCTTTTACACCTCTCTTGTGCATATTGACGGCTAAAGGAGAAACAAATGGTGGCAATATAGCCTTTGGTGGTGTTCTAGTAGTTAAATATAATGGAAGGAAATAAAAGAAGGATGTGGCTGAGTAAACAGAGAAACAAATTACAGAGAGAAAGAAAGAAATGAAAATAAGAGATAAAAAAAATGATGGCTAAAATAAGTCAAAAGCCAAAGGAAAAGATATGGTATGTGTGGGTGCATTGTAATTTCACCTCCTTTTAATCTCAACCATCCACCTTTTCCACCAATTCCACTTTCCTTTAATCCTAAGCACTCACTTCCTAAATTTATCCTTATTTATTTTCTTCTTTCTTTCTAATAAGTGCTATAGTATCCCATTAAATTTAGGAGTTTAAACATATTTATTTCAATATATATATATATATATATATATATATATATCAACATACTCACATTGTCAAATATTCTTAACTTCTTAAGAGTATCTTTATAAAAATTATTTAAACAAATTTTGAAACAAAACTTTAGCCAATTAAATAGAATTTGAATATTACTGAGGAAGCATTAAATTCCTAATTTTTTTTCATAATAAATAACATGCAACAGTAAAATACATAATAGTTAATTTTTTTATTAAAAACTTTATCTAAGTTAAAAAATATTTTTATATTATAGTTAATTAAAATAAATACCTTAAAGATTTAAAATAAAAGAATTTAAATATTTATTAGGTACTACAAGTTCTTCCTACCTTAAAAAGAATTTATCCTTAAATTTTGCAAGCAAGGCAAAGATTGCTTAATGGACAAGGCAATTACTATGAACATTACAAGATGACTTAAAAAGGAACTCTATTGGTTTAGAAGATATACTATTCTCATCCAACAAAATATTCTCAAGTTCTAGATTAAGTGTCCGAACTTACCTTACTCATTCCTTCACACTAAACCAATGATAATATAGAAATTTACAACATTCATTACATAACCAATTTTAATATAATAGTTTTATGGTGATTATGAGAAACATAAACTTTTAACTATTCCTAATAAGATTAAGTTTCAAATAATAGAATGGATGAAGCACTTTACAAAAAAGTTTGGCCTTTCCAATAATACCTAGTAGAGACAAAGTGCTTCACAAAAAAGCTTCAAATTATAAGAAGTTTAAGCTTGAGAAGTGCTTTGTGAACCTCTTCAAGGCTTTCAATTATGGTTTTCAATATTCCACCTATGACAAAGCACTTTGCAAAGCACTTCATAACCTAGAAACACTAGTTCATGAAATTACTCTCATATTGATTTGTTACTAAGTCATCTTAAATAGAACTTGTCACCAAGTTTCAATGACATCCTTTAAAAATTTAGAATTTTAACAAGTCGACAAAAGCACTTCAAGGCTTTTAGTAATTGTTTTCAATAATCTACCAATGACATAACACTTCATAACTTAGAAACATTAATTCTGGAAATTATTGCCATACTAATTCTTTACTAACTCATCTTAAATAGTACTAGTCATCACATTCTAAAACATCCATTAAAAATTTGGAATCTTAATGAGTCCAATAATTTGGATTCCAACTTTTAATCCATACTCTACACATTTTGAATAAAATCAAAGAAATTCTAGCACTTTGACTGTTAAAACTTTCCAACAAATCATTATAATTAGGTTTGTATATTCACCCATGCATCAACTACATTTATATAGAACACATATAAACCATAACTTATAATTTATCTAGATTGGAAAGCAAACTACCCCTATCTTGCACAATATAAAAGCAAAAGAACAAGCTCTCTATACATTAGCCAAAGAGTTATCAACAACAAAAAATTTCATTATTCATTGTATAGTCCTAAGCACATATTTAGTCTCTTGATTGAATAAAGAAAAAATATTGCCTATATTAACATTTGTCACAAGCTATAACTTAAATTTATTCCACACAAATTCAAACCATCACATATCTTTGATATGCAAACCAGGAAAAGTTTCTGAAAAAAATAGTTTATCCTTAAAGATAAAGTATAAATAGGTTTAATAGATTAATAAATAAAGATTATTATAAAATGGGAAACATATGGAGGCTTCAAAGATGTGCCTAAAAGCACATTCAAATATTCATTCATTTATGATTAATGTTACTAGCCATATTACCATGAACCTAAGTTATCTCACTAGATTTGATAATTCGATACCTTTAGCCTATACAACCTTAAGCTCTAAATCATTCTTTAATATTAATTTTATCATGACCTAAACTTAGTCATGATGGACATGGATTTTATTACCTAGTTTTCACCAATCTCAATACTGATTATACTAATTTTGCCTTTCCAAAAATTTCTTTAGTTTTGTGGTGACTTAAATTCATATCAAAATAAAAAAAGGATAAAGTTTCCCTAATTTTTAGTTATTGCACAAGGGTCACTTATCCTGAATTTTGAAATTTGCAATCATGTAGATTTGACACCAAAAGATATACATAAAAATTAAATAGTTTTCACACTTAAATTACATAGACACTAATAAACTTCACTCTTAATCCAACTGTCAAGTTCTCCTAACAAGGTGGTCTTTAATATTCATAAAAGCAATGAGTTTTAAATGAATTAATTTCAACATGGAAACATTAGAAATAAAAGGAATAAGTTATAAGAAATCAACAAGAATATATCTACTAGTCCATGACTAAAATCAAGTAAATAAAATAATTAAATGTTAATTAAGTATTAAAGATGGAAAAATGTCATAAAGTTAGCTTTTGTATTTATAGTTCATGGCATTTAGTCTCTTATTAATGTATTCACTCACATAAATCTTAAATTTCTTGTTTCACATTACAATTCATAATATCCTTATTTGCTCAAATTATACAATGCCATTACAATTTCACACACAAATCATTCTCAATTAACTAATGATAAGTAATAGCACTACCATGCTTTTTTTATGCATGGCCAATAACATACATTCAACACACACATACTTATACCACAAAATATGTCAATCCATCACGATGGCAAATATAACACAAATGGGCAATTGTAACTATTCTACCAAATAATAATCCCATGCCTTTCTTGCATGGCAATAAAGATATTTTATCGTAATTTGTGAATATATACATACACATATCAACATGCTAGTTATTTCATCAATGTTTCGATGAAGTAAATATTTGCAGATATAAAAACTAAAACTCTTTATCTATAAGTATACTTAAATTTCATGTATGATTGTATATGTGAATCAATATAATTAATAAAGAAAATATAAATTATAGAATTTAAACAAAATATAAGTAAAATATTAATTTAAGGTAAGATATATACTCACTTAATAATGTCCATTTACTTTATTAATTCTGAGTATTCCATTCACATCTATCTCTTTTCTTCTTACTCATAATTTACAACGGTAAATTATAAATACATTGATATTGCTTATTTTCTTCCAAAAAATTACCATTCTAAATTTTAAAAATAATATTCTAATTTTATAGATTATCAATTTATTATTTTTCTGGAGTTAACTCATTAAATAAAAAATTTGCCATTAGATAAAGGTTTGTGGATCAATCTTATAGAATCAAAAATATTAAAATTTAATGCTTAAAATATAGTCAATTCATACCACTCTATCATTTTAGATCATGAATTTTTTATATTTTTAAAATTATCATTAAGAAATTGAAGATTTTCATAAATAAGAGTTTTTTTAATCAATTATAAAATAATTAAAATATTAAAGTTTTATGTTCTAGAAAGGCTTTAATCACATTATTTCATGAAACTAGACAATTAATTTCCAATATTTTTTATATTATTTTAAAGAAATTAAATTTCACATTCTTAAAATTTTTTCTTAGATCAAACTTAAAAATATTGAAGTTTGATAATCTAAAAAGGTTCTAAACATGTTATTCTAACACCTATAGCATAAATTTCTTATATTTTTAACCCTATCCTTAGGAATTAGAAATCACATAATAAATATTTTCTAAATCAAGCTCTTATAAGCATAAATATAAGGATTTTATGATCTTAAGAAGTTCATCTTCATCCTTAAAGGTTGTTGGCATCTTATCAATGTTGGAGATTATGGCAGCTTATTAGGAAAATTTAACTTTACATTTTTGTTGTCATGACTCTAGCCTGATCTAATTAGCATGGATCTCGTTATTTAATTTCCATTAGCCTCAATACTATTCATATTAATTTTATCCAATGAAAATCTTTATATTTTTATGGTAACTCAAAATCATACCATCTATTTTACATATAACTTAATAACCTAAAAATATATATACAAATAAATAATTGAACATATTAAACACATAATTAACCTTATCTTTATTTTTAATCCTCGAATTTGATTAAAAAAGAATCCTAACTTAATCTTAATTATCAAGTTCTTCTTAAATTACCTTAGACTCCTTATAAGCTTTGCAACTTAATATTCTTAAGTTATATCCTGAAAATATTAAAGAATTAAATGAGATTTATAATATTAATGAATGTATATCTATAAAGGAAGTATCATCAGTACATGATTACAATTAATTTAAGCAGCAATATAAAATGACCACTGGGTGGTTTCCAATACTCATACTAGATAACTTTACCTTATTTAACAATCTAACAATTATACTCCCATACTTGTGCTTGTATCCATAATCTCATATGCACCAACAATGGAACCCAAAAGAGGTTCTTCACAATTTCACCATCATTTAATTTAAATACAATATCAAAGAAAAGTTGATTCAACATTACAAATGGAGTAAGGCTCCCCTTAATTGCACTATTTCACATACCATTATTCACTACTTTATTTTCCACACTAATTAAGTCTTAAAGGCTCAATCATAGCTCGTCACATGATCACTATAACATTAAATGGAAATATGCAAGGATAGATAGAATTCCAATTCACAATAAAACAAAGAACTATATATATAATAAAAACATGTATCTACCCTTTGACTTTCAATTTAACCTTATAAACTCCATAAGTTATCGATCCTTATCCCTCCAAAGTCTGTCTTATACCCTCCACAACATTTCCATGCCCTTTTGCATTGCCGCAATAATCATTAACATTCTAATATAATCCATACTACATTCTATAACATATTGGTAATAATATGAACTTCTTCACAATCTATTGATAGTTATTGATGGCACTACCTTACTTTCTAGGTATGGCTAATCAACATCTATTTACTCGGTAATCACTATCTTATTATAGACATTATTTTCATATTACTCATGTGTAACTACAAGAATGATTCAATAATGTACTATGATTTGTAGTTATACTATTAAGGATTCACAAATAAATAGATATATGATTCGTATCATTTATAGGAAGGATTATAAAGTATAACATTTAAACAAATTATTATTAAGATATTAATTTAGAGTGAGATGTATACTCACCTAATGATATCTATCCACTTTTTGACGTTATAGGATATCTATGATTATCTTTCACTCCTTTTTTTTTTTTCACCATTTATAATGATAAATTATAAATGTAAGAGAATTATTTATCTTATTTTCAAATATTCTAATTTCAAATTTAATATATAACATAATAAATTATTTTAGGTCATCAATTTTTTATGTTTCTCTTGTTAACTTTGAAAATTAAAATTTATCTTTATATAGTAATTTGTTTGAAATTGAGCTTATATGAATAAAATATTAAAACGTGAGGCCCTTAACAAACTTTATTCATATCACTCTACTATCTTATAATATCATTCTCTTATATCTTTAAAAATTATTGTAAAGAAATCAGAGATTTTCATAAAACAAGGACTTTTTAAGTTAAGTGTAAAATAATCAAAATATTAAAGCTTTATAGTTTAAGAATGTAATATGCCAAGTTTAACTTTGAAGTTTTGAACGTTTGACACTTATGGACAAATATTTATTTATTTAGATAATATTTGATTTTAAATTATTTTTTATGTTAGTGATTTTGGAATATTGAAAATAATATTGGTGATAATATTTGAAAAAAATACTTATTTTGTATGACAATCATCGATTTAAGATTTAATTAAAATAATTTTTAAGGTGTGAGGATTCATAAAATAATTTATTGGTGTTTGATGAGTTATTTTTGAAAATTTTTGAAAGCTTGAAATGGATTTATTTTTCTAAATAGCCATTATTGACTTGAAGCCTATTTAAATATTTTTTTAGAGATTTATGAAGTAATTTATTTATATTTTATAAATTACTTTTAAGAGTTATGAAATTTGAAAAAATTATTTTAG
Organism: Sindora glabra; assembly: GCA_020226215.1. NCBI lineage: Eukaryota > Viridiplantae > Streptophyta > Magnoliopsida > Fabales > Fabaceae > Sindora > Sindora glabra. The sequence continues at coordinate 62,136,200 of CM035227.1, forward strand.
AATGTTTGAAATATGTTTTTATATTGAGGAAAGATAAAAATAACAAAGTAGAGATTTTAAATAAAAGTTAGTTTTATAAAAATGGGTACTTAGAATTAGATTGATGGCTAAAATTGAAGTAAGTAAGTTGAAGAGATAAGATGTGAAGTGGAGTTTTTAACTTACTGTATGTGAGGAGCATGAAATAAAAATCTCTAGCTCCTTTAATTATTGTTTTGTTTGAATATTATTTTTTTGCCTTTTTTAGTGTTTGTTGATTTTCTCTTTTAACAATATTGCTTTCTTTTTTCTTTTTGCATTATTTTTCTACTACTCTTTTTTTATTTCTACTTTTTGGTATAGCTCAACTTCTTTTTCTCTCATCACCACTCTTTCTTTGATGTTTCTTCTTTTTTCACGTGCAACTGCCTTTTTTTTACTACAACAACTTTCTTTTTTGAATTTTATTTTTCTTGGGTTGCTACCTCACTCTCTCCCACCGCTGCCTCTCTCGTCTCTGCATTCTTTTTATTTTTTCTCTAGTACCAGAGAAAGCTAAGTGGAGACACACACTCGAAGCTCCGTTTTTCTCCCTCTCATTCTCAAAATCTCTTCATTCTCCCTTTCCTTTTCTTTTTGTCACCACATTTTACTTTCTTTGGAAGGGATGCTGCCATTGTTGTTAACATCTCAAGCAATGTTTTCAAACCCAGACGAGTCATTGACTCAGCAAAGCCAATAGGTTAAGGTCGAACTAGTTCAACCGATCAAACCGAGTGGTTGAACCAGTTGTTACATTTTTATGTATAATAAATTATATTATATATGTATATAAAAGTAAATTTATTTAATTAGTATAAATTTATTATTTTATTTTTAAAATATAAATAAACATTAATCTCACTACAATTATAAGTAATATAGTAGGAGAAGGAATAATTGATAGAAAAACTAATATTAAAAGCTTTTAAGATAGTTGAAGCATAATGTCTCATATTCAAATTATAATACTATCATTTGTTAAAAATTTATATTTTAGTGGATTTAAATATATTGATAGAATATTATTTTAAATATTAATCTTATTATAATTACAATTATAAGACATAAATTTAGTATTATTTTATAATATTAAAATTATACATTATTTTAATTTAATAAAAATTTTAAATTAGATATATTTTTTTAATTATGAATGATTTAATTATATATAATATAGAATATAAATATGTAATATATATATTAGTTATAAAAAATTTTAGAATATGCATTATATATAAAAAAAAGTCAATTACAAATCTAAGAATGACTCTGTAGTACTGGCCCAGACACATAACCTACGGCTAATTGTCTTCGGTTCGACGCCTCTCCGTTACAGTAACGTCTTTTTATGAAGACACCAAAAGAATTTCTGGTTGACCCTCCCAAACCACTTCACATCGGTTCGGTGGGTTAACCGAAAAAAAGGTGGGTTTGAACGATTGAAAACGAGCAAACTGCCTATTCGGGTATTTGGGTTTCTAGTAATGTCCGGACCAGACTAGGGTCCAGTTGCCGATCGAACCAGTTAAACCGGCCGATCCAGTCCATATTTAAAAACATTGATCTCAAGTGGAATAGTTGCTAGCATAGGAGAGCCACCGTCGTGAGCTACTGTCCATACAACGCGCGTCAGTAAGAGGAAATCACTAATAGGGGCATACAGGGGAGCGAAATCCATGATTTGGGCCTAGTTTCTGGCCACCATCACTGTCTTGTTTCCAGTGAGCTCTTTCCTCTTTTCTGGTATCGGTAAAGTTTTTCCAATACCTAACCTGATAAATTTTTAGTATTCTGATGATTTGAGTTGCTTTAAATACAAATCTATTTCTATGTATTATCAAAAAGTTTGATGGTGCTTCTGAAAAGAAAATATATAAAAAAAAGAAAACAAAATTTATCCTATATGGTACTACAAATAGAATAATAAGAAAATAAACAGAATATTTATTTCATTATTAAGGGCACAATATGGATAAATTCTGAAATGATATAGAATAACTGACTATTTGAACTTACCATATTTTAGAATTTATACGTATGATTAAAGGTTGGTATTATGTATTATTCCTTAGTAATAACATGAAGACTTAGATAAGTCATTCATATTGGGTTATAGCACAATTCAAATATGTATTTGTGTTAGAGTGAGTTTTAAGTGATGATTAGAACCTTCTTGAAAAAAAAAATTCTAATAGTTTGGATTATGTCATACTTGAGATATAAAGTCTATACCACTTATATTTTGAATATTGAATATAGCTTTTAAAATATTAAAAATAGGCATGTGACTAGTTTAAGAAAAATGATTAAGGTCCCTCAAAGTATTAGTAATAAGTTTGACAAAGTAATCTGGGATTAAGGGAACCTCAAAATATAGCTTTAAATCATCTTAAGTTGGAATAAAAAACATTAAAAAGTAAGGAAGTTAATGATCTAAACAGTTGGTATGCTATAAATATGAAAGTGAAATTGTAATGATTGGAAGGAAAGTGGATGACACTAATAATCTATTATCGTAAATTATGAAATAGGGAGAAACAAAAGGTGAAAGTGAATTAGTTAGAAATTCTTGAAGTAGTAAAGCGACCTCGTTAGGTAAGTATATATTTTACTATTGATTTTATCTTAATATAAAATTGCTTAATTGTATTCTTTTTATTGGCAATATATATTTCACATTCATTATATGAACTTAGTTTCGTGATATAAGAATAATTAGTTATTGATAAATGCTAGTTGATCAAAGTGCACAATGAAATTATGGTTATGTCATTATTAGTTATTGACTGATTAATTATGATAGGATTATAGTAAATCACATTGTGATTATGTTATATGTTTTGATTGCCCATAATTGTTAAATAGTTATCCATATAGGCTTGTATTAGATTTGATGATATGAATATAATGAAGATCTAGTGGATCTATTATATTGTGAATTAAGCCTTATGAGGCATTGGAGAATTGTAAATTGTGTTACAGCAATGACATCAAATATTGTGATTTGTGGTGGAAAGATGTTACTAGAAGTCGGATGGAAAATTTTCGGTTACTAGATGTAAAAGATATAAGATTAATCTGAGAATTGGATGGTGAAAATTTCAGCGAGTGCATGAGAAAAGTTTAAACTTGATCTTGAAATAGAAAGGTGGATACATAAATGTTTTATATAACTAAGTATGTGATTTGATGTGATATTAGAACCTTGCTTGTGATTGGATATTTTTATTTGACATGATTGCACAATCTTGATGAGATTGTGATAATTAGTTTGCATTTGAGCTTTAATAATTGTTTATGTGAGTGATGCCTACCTTAAATGGGTAGTATGTGATATAATAATAATTTAACATTCTAGTGAATAGTTGAGAGTACTAAGATATTTGATATAATGTATGAGATCTAGTTGTGTGTAGGTGCACATTCAACCCGAGGTTTAATGCTATGTAATTTAGATATCCAAAGAAATGAATTTGTGATTAGTTTTAGTTAAAAACATGATTAGTATGTAATTTTACAAATATATAAAATTAAATTTCTTGCAAGTAGTGGTAGATATATGCTCATTGAGTTCTTGTAACTCACTCTATTGTATCTTTAATGTTTTCAGGTTTTGGAAAGCATATCTAAGCTTATTGCCTCCATGGAGAAACAAGATCACTTTATTAAAGATTTAACAGTTGGGAATACAATCTGTATTTAAATAAAGAATTGTTGAATCATATGATGTTTCTAATTGTTGTATATGTGTAAAAGTGAATATGTGTTGTATTGTGTGAATGTTGTTTGCTGTCATATCTGAATAAATATAGGTTTTGAATTATAGGGCTTGTGGCCCTCAGGAAGTATCCAAAAATAAGGGAGACTTTGTCAATTTTTCTATAAAAAATTAATATGAAAATTCAAGTCTCTCTTGAAATTTGAAAATTCTTGTTAGATAGAAAGAGTGAAAATTTGTTACGGATTAGGGAAACTGACAATGGGATTCACGTCAGTCATGATCAGGTTAAATCATGACAAAGAAGGCCTAAAAAAAGCCTAAATCATATTATATTATAAAATTAGATATTTGATTCTTAATAATTTCAACTTTATTTTAAAGAAATTAAATAACAAATTTTAAGTATTTGTTTAAATTTTAAAATACTAATTTACTCTAACGATACTAGTATATCATTCTAAAACATTCAATCTTTGTCTTATTAGTTTTATATTAGGTAAAAAGAATATAATTATAAAATAGGATTCTCTTCTTTTTTAAATCCAATATAAGACAATTGAATTATTAGAACTTTTTGCTATAAAAAATTCTATTCACACCATTTTTCAAAGTTATACATTTAGTTTATGATATTTTTAATTTTACTTTAATAAAGTTATTTGATCACATTTCTCATATCCAGTTCCAAGCAATTTTTATCACATTGGTACCATTTGTATACTAGTAACATTAACTAAATCATATTATCATGTATATACATATCATATAAATTTTATATCTCATAATATCTTAATATTAATTTGGCCACAATATAAGGTAATTAATTCATTATCATAATCATCCTTATTCACAATATTAAAACTTCAAACACATTCACATTTGGATATAGGACACCCAATTGTCAAATGGTAGTTCCACATTTCTCATGTGTGGTCATAAGTTAAACATAATCACAATCATGATCTTAATTAAAATATACATTCATCACAATCAAGCAATAACCTGTATAATGCCTTCGTCGCATCATTTACAAAAAGTTAATCAATAGTAATTAACAAAAAGCAAATGGTACATTGGAAGTACCATTACACACTATAATCTTTATCATAATGGAAAGCAACCAAGATCATAAGTGTTTCATACTCATTCGTATTGAGGTATACATTTACATATATTTAGTCTTTTAGTTTTACAACATGTTATCCTAGTATATAGAATAAATAGAGTGTAGCAAAATTAAGTAGAAAATTTCTTAAAATAGATATATACTTTATCTCTTTTTCCTTTTTTCTTTTTCCTACTTCATAATTCATGAGGATAATTTATAAACATTAATATCACTCATTTCATGATCATCTCATTATGCACTTATCATATAAATATCATAAACTACTTATTTTTTATATTTAGAGATCAAATACCCTATATTGGACCTTTATAAATTATGAAAACTCAAAATAGATTAGGTATGATTGACTATACGGTCATCATAATTGTGACTTTTGAATGATGTTTTATAAATGATCCAAAAATCATGAATAAATTTTTTGTAAAACTTATTTCATGTGAAAGTAAATTCAATTAACTTTTCATAAACTATTCACTCACCTAAATCGATTAAGATTTAAAAGTGTTACACCATTTAGAAAATAGACATAAAAAGTTCATTTTTTGAAATTCTAAGTTTTTTACCTTTGTCCACTATTTTAATGATATTTCAAAATATATATAAGATTTTGATTTGAAACTAATTCTATTTGAAAATAAACTTAATTACCTTTAAAATGATAGTAATTTGTTTAAAATGGATGTAAGACGAAGAAGTGATTCCTTTTCAAATTTAGTATAAAAATTTTTGGTTTGTGAATTGATTGACTAATCGATTCATTAAACTAATTTTGCCTCTGGACCTTCAAAATCGATTAGTTACTCGATTCTGAAACTCAGTTTCACCTCTGGACTATTAGAATTGATTAACCACTTGATTCAACATGAAAATCTCAATTTTCTACAAAAATTTCATTGTTTACCCTATCTTAAATGCCCTTTAAATGCATATTTACACACCAAATCTTGATACAATCTTTAATACACCTATTTAATGTCTCATATCACCACTCCTTATCATTTATTACTCTCAACACATCAAAATAAACATGATTCAAGTAAAATCACAAAATAACCTATATTTCATCAATATCATTACTTGACCATAAAATTTATAGATTAAGTTAAATTATCCACTCACCTTGTACGGAAGAGAATGCCAAAAATTTAGTTTGAAGATCTTTCAACCTTAATCATATCAAAGTTCATAAATTCTAGAGTTAGGGTTTAGAATTCCTAACAAAACTAAATAGCCTCAAATCTCTTCATCAACTAAGAAGAAATATGAATGATTTTTAATGAAAGCAATGTTCTTACCTCAATTAAATGAAGAAATCAAGAAGAATGGAGGTTTTCCTTACTTGATTGATGGAATAAAGTACAGATTATGTGGAAGGAGTTAAGAGAAGTTAAGAAATAAGGAAATGAGAAAGGGTTTAGGGTTTATAGCCTAAAATGGAGAAAATAAGGCCCCAAGGGCATTTTTGAAAAGTTTCTCCTAAATTTCTTCCATACTCATACACTTACTTATATCAATATAAAGCTTTATACTTCATAATTCTAATATATTTTCTTTATAAATTTTTCACCAAAATTATATTAATATAGTCTCAATTTTATTAACTTTATTTTATTTTATATTTTACACATAAAATTTTAAATTTAATTGATTACCTCAAGTATTCTTCCTCATAAAATAATTTCTAATTTACTATAATTAAATGAGGGTGTAACATCTACCTTGCTATTATTTGGCTGAGCTTTAGTAGACTTTCATGCGTCTTTCATGCACATTGATAGTTGAGGAAAAACAAATGGTAGTCGTCCTACCTTTGGTAGTGTTCTAGCAATCTAATAAGGTGGAAGGAAAGAGGAGAGGGATGATGGCTAAGCAAAATAAAAAATAAAAAAAGAGACAAGCATAAGAAAGAGAGAAAGAAATGGAAATAAGATACAAAAAAAATTGTTGGCTAAAATGAGAAAAAAGCCAAAGGAAAAGATAAAATGTGTATGAATGCTTCCTAACTTCACCTCCTTTTAACCTTAACCATCCATTTCTTCCACTAATTCCATTTTCCTTTAATCTTAGCCACTCACTTCCCTAATGTATTCTTTTTTATTTTCTTCTTCCTTCTTTTAATAAGTGCCATCATATGCTAATAAATTTAAGAGTTCAAAAATTAGTATTTTGAAAATCTGTAGATTTTGGAAGCATTCTTTATTTAAATCACACATATGTGCGCGTGCGTGTGCACACCCACACACACACTCATAAAACAAAACATTGGCCAATTAAATAGAACTTGAATATTACCAAGGAAGTATTGAATTCCTAATTTTTTTTCATTTTTGATAATAAAGTACACAATAGTTAAATTATTTATTCAAAACTTTGTCTAAGCTAAAATTTTTTATACTATAATTAATTAAAATAAATGCCTTAGAGATTTAAAATAAAAGAATTTAAATATTCATTTAAGGTTTTGCAAACTTCTTGTGAATTGGTTCTCCTAATCTCATCTACTCCTTCCTCTTTTAAATTTTAAATTAGTTTTGATTAAGAAAAATCAAACAAAGCAAATGCAAACCCTAACCCTAACTCTTTGTTTGATGTTTAGAGATTTGACTCATCTAATTTGATACTTCAAGTTTTTCTTTCAAGAGTTCTAAGTAGCATTTTACTTGAATCTTAATTTAATTTTCATCAGATTATTCATATTTGGCTTTCATAGATTTTTGAGTGATTTGTATGAAATTAGTATTTTAAGTATTGGATTTAATGTTTTAATGATAGATCTTGGTGTTTGGAAGTAGTTGTTATAAGTTGTGATAAGGATGAGATTTGAGTTGTTTATGGTAGACAAATAATAATTTTACAAAAAAATCTACAAATCGCGGAGCTAAAATTGACTATGTAGTTGATTATTCCTAACAGAGTTACTCTTTAAGCTGACATAATCGATAATATAGTTAATTATACATTGCTAAAATTTCTCTTTAGATAGACATAGTCAATTAACTATATAATTGATTCTGTTTTGCAGAGTCCCTTTTTAGACTTGTATAATTAATTATATAGTTAATTATAAATTGCAGAGTTCTCTTTTAGACACCAATAGTTAATCATACAGTTAATTATTGCCCTATTTTTCTTGCATCATTATATATTTCATGGAATAAAAAACCAAGTACCTTTTTATAAATGTAAGATAAGGATGATCATTGTAATGTCCTGAATTTTTAATTCTATCATTTGAATCTCTAAATTCTGAAGCTGTAGAAACGAAGAGCACGTTTAAATTAGCTTGGTGGGTGAATCTTAAGTTAAAAGGAATTAAGTATAAGTGTAATCGAAATTTTGAAGGAAAAAAGATCGTAGGAAAAGAATTAATTTTTCTAAACAGTATAGATGATCAGAGGAGGTTAGAAAATCCTAAAAAGGGGAGTTGTCTAAGTCTGACAGTGTAAGAAATTTTAAATAGATAGAAACCCTATGAACTAAATTGTAAAAGTGCAAAATCGGGTATGGTTAAAGTGTGAATAACCAAGAATTTGGGATCTAATATGAATAATAAAAAATTTGGGATGTGGTATGTAATTCCATAAAGTGTGACCAATAGACATATGACAAGTGTCATTATTAAAGAAAAATGACAAGAATAGCCTTACTAATTGATAAAAAAAGACTAAAATACCCTTGAAATTTTTGAAAATGATCAAAATACCCTTGAAGCTTCATGAAAACTCTTCTTCCTTCTCCTTTCTTCTCCAAGCCGTAGACCACCTCCATGAAAGCACAAAAAATGTGCAAGAGAGAGAAGGAAGAGAGAGAAAATTTCTTTTAGCTTTTTCACCCAAAAATAGTGAGAATTAGGCTTAGGTGTAGCAGACAAAGTTGCTCCTCTCATCAAGCTTTATCTATTGGTGTATTTAGATTGAAGAAAGCTCAAGTTTAATCAAGTTTGGTGAGCTCTAAGTGAGGATTCTCAAGTTACTCCAATAGGTAAAAATATTCTCCTCTAAAAGCTCTTTAATGTACTCTTTTTAGTTTCTTGAAATTTTAATGTTGGTGTGGTCAAAGAAGGTTGACCATGGAATTTTGAATAATTTGAGTATGTTTAATGATGTTTTGGATGTTATTATATTGATATATGGCCTTGGTTTGGTGTAAAAACAATAAGAAATCATGATGTATAAACTAAGGTTTTAGAGGCATAATGGTGAATGTATGGATTTGGCATGATTTGTTTGGAATTTGGCTAAATTGATGAAATTAGAATGATTCCTATGAATTATGAAGCCTATGGAAGATAAAATTTGGAATTATGAAAGTTTGTATGAAAATTCCCTTTTGAAAGTCAAATCCGTGAGCATGGGAAAGGAAGGAGTTTTAGCCACTTAATTGTATTTTTGGAAGATTAGAATAATGTATTACAATGAAATTTAGGAGGTATTGGAATGTACATTAAAATTTGGGTACTTCCTTCAAGGTTTAGTATATGTGAAGGAAGTGAAGAATGCGTGAAGTTTAAGAAAAATGATGATGTTCTAATAAGAACTATGATGTGTATTTATGTAAACTAAGAAGTGACAAGATGGAAAGGCAAGAGGATTTGTAAAGAAGTTTTTAAGTGAGGGTAAAGGAAACATCACTATTGGAAGCTTTTAAAAGGTAGCTAGCTTTATCCTTAAGCTCTGTTTTCTATTTACATACTTTTCTGTATCTTGTGCCATTGTATGGAATGTGTACAAAATTGCTGTGTGCGGTACTTATGGCCCGAGTACCTCGGGAAGACAGTGAAATGCTGTATGTGAGGCCTATGGCTCGAGTACTTCAGGAAGATAGTGAAATGTTGTATGTGAGGCTTATGGCTCGAGTACCTCGGAAAGATAGTGAAATTGTTGTATATGAGGCCTAAGTACGATTATCTGTGATGGCCATCCAGATATCTATATGAGTCCTTGAATGGGCTTGATGATTGCTGTGTGCAGTGCATGATTCCTACAATGGTATTAGATGACAATGATATGAAATAATGTGTTAAATGATTGATTAATTGGTTTTGGAATGTATATTTTTATTGGCTTAAGGATCTGGAATGGCTTGATATATTTTTCTTGAAATAGCTAGCTACTGGGAAACCTTATTTCTTATATTTTTATATTGTTACTAACCATTCCAGGTGATGCTTCTAAAGGCCCTCTTGACAAAGGAAAATAATATTTCAAAGTTGTATTAAAAATGTCTATATAGTTTGTGATATTAGTATGTGATGGATATATATTTTGTAAGTTAAACTTTTTATATGACTATATGATCCTTGCCTATATTGTATGAAATACATGAATTTGAGGTATTGTGAGCTAGTTTGAAGTAGAAGGCAACTTAGTATGCAATATGTGTGAGATTGGAAATGACCAAATGAATACTAAATGACCAAATGAACAGTAAATTCGTAGGCAGTAAGAGGAGTATGTTTGCAGGTACTTTTGGTTAAGTTTTGATACTCTAAAAATTATGATAAAATTCAGGAGTGAACTTCATTTATTTACCATACTCTGTGCCAAAATTCAGCTTAAAATAAGCTCTTCTGCTATGTGAATTTATTACACGTTTTGGTCTCCCCTGTTACCGTCACAGTGCAGAGCACTAATTGTATCTCAGAGATAAGAAGGAGTAAATGGATGATTTTTTATCTTAAAATTTTATGGCAAGTATATAACATGTTAATAAAGTCTCATACCAAATTTGAGCTCATTCGGAGTTGATTTACCCCATGAAATAATGGTTTACTTTTACAGTTGTGAACTCTGGACAGCACTGGGACAGAAACATTTTGCTGTGAGTTTTGAAAGGCCTAATGATGTCTAAATTATGTCAAATTTTTACAGGATGTAGTTAACACATGAAAGGTTCATAGGATCAAATTTCATGATATTTGGAGTTCTGAAAAGTAATTTTTCATATTTTTGAAGTTGGTCTAGAAATTCTAGAAATGAGTAAAAAATTTCTGAAACTCAAAATCTGTAATATTTTGTTTCGCAGAATCTTAAATTGGCTTCAAAAAGGCTTAATTGCGCAATAATTATCTATTTAATGAGGATTAAAGTGTTAATAAGTAAGGGACTTATAATCATCAACGATGAATGGTAGCTAATAATAATTACTAATATTGGGTAATGACTAGTAATGATGACTCATAATAAATGGCGGTTACAATAGTCATTAGTAGTAGATGATAGTCGATAATTATTAATGGTGATAAGTGATGGTAAAATGAAGTGTTAATAGTGGTAAGACTTCAATGGAAGGATAGATAAAATAATTTATTTTTATCATTAAAACATTTTCATGTCATGTCAATATAAGATATTCACCTCCCCATAGAAATATTTTAAGGGGAATATTAAGCTAAAAATATTCTTAAAAATATGAATATTCTCAAAAATATTTCTCTAAAATTTGAATCAAACATAGAAATTGATATTTCTTCAGAACATTCTTCGGAATACCAAGAAGATTTCATAAACAAAATGCCACCTAAGCTAAATTCTAAATTGTAAAAATTGAAATTTTCATTTTAATTTTCACTCTCTTATATCTCTCTCATATATCTTTCTTAGAAAATTAAAATTAAAAAAAAATCTTTTATGTTGACATTTATATTTTGATTTAGGATTTGTCAATTTTTCATTTGATAATAATAAATTATGTTTAAGATACTTGTTAATAGGGTATATTACTTTTTAATATTTTTTAAGATTTTATGCAAAGTGATTATTAAAATTTATGTTTTTAAATTAATTTATCATAATTTTTACTAATTTGTTATACATACATCTATACCTACATATAAATTTGTACAAACGCTTATATGTATGTTTGTGTATATAAGTTAGTGAATCATGTTATATTATTTTATTTTCATAAGATAAGTTATTGATTTATACATTATTTTATTTTTTAAAAAAAAGATATTATTGTTGAAGGGGATTGGATTTTGATTTTATTATGCACTTAGAATTCATTTAAGATAATTTTATTAATTTTTTATATGTAAGATATTTTAATCAAATTAATTATATTAGAAAGATAAATCCTTATGGTTAAAAAAATGGGTGGACAAATAAAATAAAATTGAATCCGCAAGAAATGAAAATATACATGATTAAAATATTTCTTGATGTCTTAGTAGTTTTTGTGATTGAAACTTTACCGTCTTCAATTTTATGCTAAGTTGTAACCGCACAAATTGATAAATCTCTACCATACACGATATTTGTAGGTAAAGATATTTGAATTAATTATGGTAGAAAGTTAATTACATATGAGATTAAACTCGATAAATCTAATTACAAAGAAAAAAGAATGTAAGGACGAAATTACAAAATGAAGCAAATTAATTAGAAGAAAAACAAGCTTAATTTCACATATTTTATAGCAATAGTATTTGACCAATAACTTCGTAAGAATATCTATTATATTATTCATAAGAATATCTATTATTTTTCTTTTGTAAACATAAAAATAGTATGTTACAAAAAAATAACATGTTATATATAAAAATGTTGGAATCTTGTTTATTATATTTATTTTGCAATCATACATAAATAACAAAATTTCAATTTGTGGATTACATTTTACAAACTAAATGTATAGCCTCAGTGCATGTTCTTTACGATTTGAAGTCATAGCTAAATGAAAATTTTCAACTTAAAAAAAAAAAATACTAAAGCTTTCTATAATATCGATACCTTCGCGAACAAGTCTACATTTTACTTTAGCTACTGCACCCTCCTGTCGTAGGTTAAATTAAATTGCTAAGATCATACTAAATCTTAAAAATATGGTTAAAAAAATTTAATCTACATGTTTCTAAAAATTATATTATTGAACATCAAGTTGTTTGACAGTACTAAATATGTACTGCAATTATCAGAGTCACCCACAAACAATTATGATTAAGTTTAGAAGAGTTCAATATTTATCAATATACAATCGAGAATACAAAAAGAAGATTCTCCTGAAATTTATAGAATTGGAATATGTATCCTAGCTCCCTTATAGAAAATGGTAAAAATTTTCTTTTGATAAAAGAAGAACTATTAAGGAGTACATAATCGTAAGAAAATTTGAGAATGTATTCATTCTTTGGGAAACAAATCAAGGGGTTCGTTCTCTAAAAATTAATTTCATTGCGAGGCAAATCAGTTATCAATTTAGCCATTACTTCATATATTAAACATTAAATAAGTTCTAATAAAAATAACTTTATTATTATAAATGAAATTTTTTGAAAAACCCAAAAGTTAATGAGAGAATAACACGTCAACAAATTGAAACCAATACAGAAAAAAATAACAAACTATATTTACCTAAGAAAATAATGTTCAAAATTAAATTGACCAAAGGAAAAATAGTAACCACTAATCTTCAGAATCAACCAAAAGAAAAACAATGAAAACAACATTTACATACTTTATTGTCAACGGGAAGAATCTTCAAATTCTCCGGAAGTAGTTCCTCTCAAACACAGAGATAAATGGAAAAAAATTGAAGACCACTAAACATTAATCCACTAATTAGATATATAGGTAGAAGAAATAGCGAAGATTAAGAGAGAAATTAAGGAAAGAAGTGGGAAGATCAAATAACTCAAAAAAGATGGAGATTGGGGGAGGGACGACATTTGTACTCTAGGGAGGAAGTATCAGCATGGTGAAGAGAAGGAGATGATGAGAAAAGGCTGGAGAGAGAGAGAGAGAGAGAGAGTTTTTAGAGCAGTGATAGAGCCGGAGTTAAATCTGAAAATTAGTAAATATATTTTAAATAACACAAATAATTGTTTGTATATGAAATTAAAAAAAATTCCATGTAAGAAATAAAAAAGGAAAGAAATAAAAGGAGATGAGAAGAAGGAAAAAAAAAAAATGATAAGTATATGCTAGTTGTAAGGGAATGGGCTCAAAAAGTCACACGTGGCTAGTGAAAAAGTGACACATGCATGGCTTGAAAACCTATACTCCATTGAAAATAATATAAATAAGTATGAAAGAAATTTACGGAAGTATGCAACTTAACTCATAAAATAGGTTGATGCTATATCTCCCAAAAAGCAATCACTTGGATGAAAACTGAAGTAACATGGGAAGTCATGAAACATAAATACCACACCATCCTGGTGCAGAAACATAACAATTTCAAAAAAATTAAGATTAGATACAGTTATGATATAAAAAAAAATCTAAATTTTATATAAAAAATTAATATTTGAATAAGCATTTATTATTAACATGCAAAAAATGTATTAGTAACTAATTAGTTTAAAATGAAACTTCTATATTTTTTTTAATTATCGATTTCAAACAATACTATATAAGATATGTATGATTTAGATCCGTCATGGATAAAAAATAAGTCTTTTATACAAAAAAAAATTGTTAATTGACTTCAAGAGTATTCTTTTGTTTTTTTTTTTTTTTTGTCTTAACTTAATGAATACTTTCTTTAAAAAAAAGAAAAATACTTCTAGATTAAAAAAACTTTAAAAAGACGTTAAAATGTTAAAAAAAAAAAAAAAAAGGGTTACGACGTGTTCAATGCCACTCTTTCTTTTCTTATTGCAAAACCAATCTCTCTTAATTGATTTGCGAAGACTTTTATGTTAAAAACGAGTTTTTTTTTTTAAAAAAATTATAAATGTTAAACAAATGCCGCGTTTTGTCTCTTACCTTTAACCTTTAAGGTTGTAATAAACAAATTAATTTATAATTTATTAATTTATTCAATAAGGTATAAATTAATTTTTAGAGATATTTTATATTTCATATATTAATTATTAAAAAATAAATTTTAATTTAATAAATTATCTTGAGTAATTTATAATTTATAAGTTATTAACTTCTTAAAATTTTTTAAATTTATCTTTATTTTTTATTAATGTATAATATAAAAAATATAATTAATTTAATTTTAATATAATTATATCTTTATTTTAAACTATAGATATATGAAAATACATATGTAAATAAATATATAATATTATAAAATATAATTGATTAATTATTAGATTTTATATTTTTATTTTAAAATATCTTAATTATATTAATATAATTTAATTTTTAAATAAATATAAATTATTTAAATTTGTGTATTTATTTTTATTAATATATTCTTTTATATTATTTCATAATTTCAAGTAATTCAATAATTAATTTTATAATTTTTTATATAATTAAATAATTTATCAACTATTAATTATTAATTATTAATTAATTTATTTACTATTATCTAATTTATTAATTACTTCTACGGGCCCGAGACCAATAGCCAGCTTTATCATTTTGGAAACACAAGACAGAAGCAGCATCCTGGTTTAACGGCGAAAGGACGAAGGACGACGGGAGACGTATTGAAGACGAAAGAATCTTGGCCATTTCATAGATAAAAATCGCCGAGTCTAACCCGCGCCAAAATTTCGCTATTAAGACAATGAAAAAAAATTGATTTTTCGACGCTTGGCTGATATGAATCCAGCCGCATTGGCGGTAAAATGGTATCGGACAATGATTTATCACGAATTCTTCAGCAAAAATGGTAAATTTGTTCCAGTTATAGATATATAAGATGGGACGGGTGGTACGGAACCCATCGTGCTCGCATAGATTTAAGCCAATGCGAACTTATTTGTATATATCTGGAAAAAATGTGAAAGAAAATTGTCAGGGGAAGTACTTGTAAGCATACCGCATTATTTATTATTATTATCATTATTATTATTATTAATTAAGTTTCTAAATATATATTTATTAGAATTAGAAATTGAACTCATCTTCAACAAATATTGGATTAGATTAGAATAAAAAATTTTAATTTTTTTAAATTGTAATTGAAGAATTAACTTTTTTATTTTATATAATAAATTAATTAAATGAGATTAAAAAATTATATTTATTTATTAAATATTAAATTAAATAAATTTTTTTTTAAACACTCGAAGAATTAAAAAAAAATTCTAATTAAAAAAAGGCTTAGCCCGAAAGTAAACCAAGACTTGTACAGACATGTGCTCACGTGAGCTTACTTACAATAGCACACGAAAAATATAAGTTACAAATTAAGAAGTCCAATTTGTTTTGTAACTCTGAACTACCCATATTATTCATAATCTTTTTGCCTATTTTATATACCTATGGTTTATTTGGTTCGCAATAAAAATATGAAAAATTATATTTCCTTAGAAATAGAAAATTATGAGTTGTTTGGTTGCACACAAAATATGAGAAATTACTTTTTAAAAAATTATATTTTCCATAAAATGTAGGAAATTATTTACTTACTCCCCTCCTAGGTAACTTTTATTTTTTGAGAAATGTAACTTCCTTTCGTGTCAATTAAATAATATTAAAATTTTCTTGAGAAATTCATATGGAAAATAACTTCTTAGAAAATTTAATTTTCCGTAAAAATTTATTTTTCATATGAACCAAACGAATCCTTAATCAACTTTATTAAATTATTGTGTTGAAGTGCTTTAAAATCAAAAGCAAGAAAGTTATCACTATAAATTTCATTGGCACCTAATTCAGAACGGATTGTGGGGTTGTTAACCATTTTCCCATAAAATATACATTTCTCCGGCAAAACATATAATCCATTGAACATTGATCTAGAAAGACAAAACCAACGAGTTAGTACACTAATAAATTGATGGGTCAAGATACAAAACAAGTTCACCAAATGAATATGCTGACATACGTTGGATCATTGATAATATTTATATTGTATTTAATACGATGGAATCGAACGAGGATGAAATAGAAAATGAACAAAAAGTTTTTATGATAAATATTATAAAATAAAAATATTCATTCTAGAGGAAATAAACATTCACTAAAAGATAGATAGCAAAAATAATGAATGAATTATTTTCATGAAATGATCTCATTATATTCCTCTCTCTTACATTTTTAATATATTTCAACATTACTTTTTAATATATTTCGATATTACTTTTTATTTTTAAATAATAAAATAATATTAAATTTTAATATTTTTATTAAAATATTATGATATTTTAATTATAAAATTAAAATTATATATTTTGTATTCTTTACAAAAAAATTATTTATTATTAAAATTCTAGTAAATTAGAAATTTTGTTTTATTTCAAAAATATTTTTTAATTGCATATTTTTTTATAATAAAATTTAAAATATAATTTTTTATTATTCATCATAATGTATATTTTTATTATTTTAAATTATTTAATAAAACATTTAACCTTTTTATAATAATGATATTGTTGTCATTAACTATCCATCCCATTCCTACATTATTTGGATGCACTAAACAAAACAATAAAATGAAATGCTCATTGTACTCCTAATTATACTAAATATGATTATGAAATAATCATGCTATTCCATTCATATTTACTTTCTTATTTTCATCCTTATTCTAGTTCATCTTGTCATGTCAAACGTAACTTTAGGGACTGAGTTATCCTAGGGTGTTTATCGTCAATAGCATGCTGCGATGCTTGGCAGTTACTTAAAAGGTTTTGTTAATTTTTACAAAATGTAACCGGGAGTTCCACCTTTTAAAAAATTAAATATTTTCATTATTAAATTAATTTTTTTAATTTTAAAATAAATTAATTAAAATTAAAATATCCAACTTTTTAGAAGGTTGAACTCTACTATCTTATCCTTTACAAAAATCATACTTACCTACTTTTTTATTTGAAGATGTATGCTAAATTTTACTCTAATTATGAAATGTAGTATACATAAACATATATAATTGTTGGAAAAGATTAAGACGCTCCATGTATATGATACACCAATACTTAAAATTATTAATTTTATTTAACCTGTATAATACTATGTAACTCAAAAAATCTAAGTATTTAGAATAGACTGGTGCACTAAAGTCTCTCATTTTCCATTTTATGGTGTTATTTAACAAATGAATATGAAAAAAAACACCATTTTGTTGTTTAAACTCTCCTTTTGTCTTTGGAATAAGTCTTGCATTTTTAACTTCAAGTGAAAGGTGTTTAAAAGAAAAATTCTTTTCAATAATAACATTTTGTTATCAACTAATTTTATGAAGCAGGAAAAATTAAATAAAAATTAATCTATAACACAAGAAAATATTTTCATCTTGCGAGAAAAAACAATTGAACTCGTGTCCTTGAAACAAACCAAGAAAGATTGTATTCATATATGACAAATTAACAAAAGACGCATTCGCATCTAAAAACAAATATCCCAAAAATCCTTGATCTCATACCTAACAAATAAATAATAGAACTTCACATTTAGCAAATAAGCCAAAAAAATTGTTAGAAAATATATAAAAAAATATTGTGTAGTATACTGGAAAATCATAACCAAGCATGATAAATAAAACACGATAATCCCATGAGCAACAAAATAAAAGATTGAAAATTTGTAATCTCACAACCTACGGCAGCCATCGATATCCTTTGATGAAAAATGATTTTGTTTTTCAAACTGTGATGCTCAAAATGAGAGAGAAAACAACAGAGTCACGGTTACTCTGATAGCGGTTGATTTGCGGGATTCTTATACTTTCTGGAATATTTTAAATAAATATCACAGGTTTGGCTCAAAGTTATAAAAAAAAAAGAGAATATTTTTAATCTAGTAGTTTTTTAAAATATTCCTATAAAAAATGTGAGTATCATATATTTTTATAACATGATAAAACTTTACTAATATAAAATGATTATTTTACTAATCTTTTTATTAAAACCTTATTATTACTTATTACTATTAATCACTATTTGTCGTCACCCACTATTATTAATTACCACCTATCACTACTAGCATTAGTCATTATCCATCAACAACTAATGTTATTAATCACCACCTATCATTACTTATCTTTGTTATAACTATTGCCTATCACAAGTTATCACCATTAACAATCTCCTATCATCATTTATTATCATTAATCACTGCCTATCACTCGTTATCACGGTTGACCATCACTAACCAAATTTTTGGTACTAACTATTATAAGAACATTTTTTAGTAATCTAATAATATTTTTAAAAATATATAAATTTACTAAAATATAATATTGTAATATTTCTAACAATTGTTTCAATTGAATTATGATATTTTCAAAATTACATTCCAAAAAATGTTACGATTTTAGAAAAATGTGTAGTTGCATGAACCAAATGTCATATTTGGGTTAGTTTTCAATTAGATTGCTTAAAAGGTTGATTATATTTTGAAATAATGTAATAATTAAATATTATTTAACTTATGATTTATTTATTAATTATTGTAAGTGATTTTGATTGAGTTTGATCTAAATTCTAATAGTAATCAATTATTAATAGCCTCATATTATGAATTTTCTTCGTATTTAAGTTAGAACAACAGGTAATTATAATTCTCTCAAAGTGTTTGGGGCTCTATATAAGCAAATAGTTGTGAAAGGATTCTACACATTGATTGATGAGAGAAATTCCTTTTATGTTGTTTTGATTATCTTCATCTATTTCTCTGTTATTTTTATTTTACTTTCACAACACATTATTAACACAAGACACTAACCAATTAAGTTTTTTGGTTTCAAAAAAGCTTGTTCTTTTTTTTTTAATTTATATTTCCCTTCTTTTAGTCTATTTTCAAATTTTATTTAAAAATCTTAGAGTTTTGAAAGTGGGATTAGATATTGTTTATTTTATTTATATATGTCATATTGAAAAGTTTTAAGAATGAAATTGAATATTTTTATATAAGAATCTTGCAGATTATTTATTATATGTTTATTCCCCATTTTTATTTGTCAAAAATTTGGTGTTATGGTGTTCTATGCTCTCTTTTTAACTTCTTTTACTGAGTTATATATAATTATTAACATTTCTTTTCCTATTCAACATAATATAAGGAATGAATTTCATGTTCACTTCTTCCTAATAATACTCCTAACCATGTGTTTAATTACATGACCATGGCAATGTTTTAGGAGTGATTGTTGGGAATTCTCCAATAAGAAAGATCTCTAAGTGCAAGGTCATTGGTGTCTATGGATAAACCTTTCATTTTTTCCCTAGCTTTCATCATTGGCATTCCTCAAAGGCAAGAATTACTTATCATGCAATTGGTCTTAGATATACGATTAAATAAAGGTATAAAGTATCATTGCAAATATTTATAAAGGAAATGATTTTCCTTAATCACCATTTCTTGAAATATTAATAGTGAAATATCTTAAAAGATCTCTTGTCCTATGAACAAGTTTAAAAGAGATATAAAACGAGTAGATGAGGTATAATTTTATTTACTACATTACATCATTTTGATTTTTTTTTTCTCTCATCATCATTTAAATGTTTTTTTATTCAATCATGCGTTCCTATGACTAAGCAAAATAGCAAGTTTCCATAAAATATATGAAACCCTTCCAACTGACTCTATAACATTTCTTGATGTGAATGCATTAATAGTTAAAAATCTTAGATATGGATGAGATTTAGTCATAACTGTGAATATGAAAAAGGCCAAATTAAATACTGCAATCATTGTGGTTATAAAAATAATATAAATAATTGCAATATTACTTCTCACAAAAAAATGAAAGAATAATGAAGAGAAAGGCTAAGATAATAAGAACTAGAAAAATGGTTTAGAAAGTATATGTTATTGATATGTTATGAAAGGGCATTTATTATGCACTGATCATACATCTAAACATCTAATGGAACTTTATCAAGCCTCACTTAAAGGAAAAAGGAAAAATGTTAATGCATATTTTATTTATGATGAACTTTTAACTTTGATCCTTGTAATATAATACATTAGACATGGTAAATTTTTATTAACACCCCAAAAGAAGATTAATTATTTCATTAGCGAAAATCATGTCAATGTAATATCTAGTAGTATAAAACTAATTGAAAGCTCTTGAAAAGCTAATATAATTTTACTAGGAGAAATACAATATTTATAAATGATACATTATTATACTAAGTCTCAAAGAAACTTACTAAGTTTTGGAAACATATAACAAAATGGATACCATAATAGTATAGTAGATGAAAAGGGTATTGGATATAATATTTTCTACATTATTTTTCCATGTGTTATAGCTCTTAAGGTGTTAGATATGCTTAATTTAGCAAAATTTCTCTCATTTTGTGATTATACAATGACTTTGAAATGAAATCAAATTATTCAATTAATGCTAGATTTAACATTGTTTCATATTTTTAGCCATAACTTAGTTCTTAAGGTTTGATTGGGATGATCCTTATATGCGTAGAAATAAAAAAAGAAGCTTTACAAACTTTATGTTAAATTCAGTCATATGGAGATTTGAATTTAGTCATGAATACAAAGCAGTATTGTTATCTAATTTGACCTAGTCTCGATTTTCAAGCTATAATTAGAACTCTATAAGTTAAAATGATGTTAAACTAAAAGTAGAATTTAGCTTAAGTCTAACCTAACAACTTTAATGCTTTGGGATTAGTGAAATTATGGTTTTTTGATAGTTAAATAGTGGTTAGGAATTGACTTGCAATATTTTATTATATCAAACTATTGTAGTGTTTTAGTTCATAAATTAAGTTCTAGGCTTCTAAATTAAGCAAATCCAATTCATTTTAACCATAAAAGTTAGCCTAATTTATATCAATAGGAGGTTTTCTCAAGGAAAGATCAAATTTAATAAGGTTTTGCTCCTTTAAAGGCATCACTCATTCACAAGACAACATTCTCTCTTCATATTGTAAGCCACTATAAGTGGCTAACTTTCTACAATCAATTTAAGGGAGTTTCATCCATAATTCAATTCGATTTTAAAACTTTTTTTCTCTTAATTTTTCTTCTAATATGATTATCTTTTTTTTCCCTAATCTTTTATTTTAGACAATTGCTAATTAGGATCCATTAATTAATTATCTATTGTGACCTATTGCTACATAATTGATTGTGATGATAGGTTGTAATTAATTGATGAACGAGTAGTAATTAGGATTTGGTGATTTAACTATTAGGGGAATAATTAATTTTCTAAAAGAAATAGGATTTGAATTGATGATTTAATATTGAGTTGGATTTTTAATTTAGTCTTAGCCATTCTTTAGAGCTTAATGCCATTGTTTAGAATTTGGAATCGAACAATATGGGGTTAATTAAGGTGCTAGGTTAAGGTTGATTATTTATAGAATATAAGGATTGCTATTAGGGTAATCTTTAGTTAAATGATCAAATTAGAATAATTCTATAGTGTTTTCTAAGATAAATCAAAGAATTATGGTTTGAAGGTCTCTTGAGTTGGTACCTCTCTTTACTATGATTTCCTCTCTTTTAATTTTGCAATTGATTATTGAATTTTCTTCTGTTTAAGAATTTTATCTAAACTATTTACTTTATTTTATTTCTATTTGTTAATCACTTAGTTCTGGGTTTAACTTGATCTCATCAGTATTGCAAGTTCTTTTAAGAATAGTTTTTATAATTTTGGTGTATATGATGCCCATTAAATATTTTATATCATAATGATTATATCAAGTAAGAAGAATATATAGAAAAAATTACCATTATTTTCTTTCAGATTGTACTATATATAAATCTAATTAAAATAAATATTATTTTGAATAAGAAGTTTATTGGCCAAAACATTTTCACTTTTTGGCATGATTAGTTAGACTATCCTGAATCAATAATAATGAGTAAATTTATTAAAAATTCAAAAAATCTATTAAAAAATTGAAAATTATTTAATATGATGAATTTTTATATACTATTTGTTTTTATGGAAAATTGATTATAAGGCCATCAACAATTAAAGCTTAAACTAAATTCTCAGCATTTTTTAATGAATTCAAATTGACATATGTTAAATCATTTATCAATCATATGGATTACTTGGATATTTTATGATTTTAATTAATGTTTGTATTTTCAGCCCCAATAGTAATGGTAATTTGACTCTTTTCTTGGAGATGGGATTGTGTACATAGTTTACTAGTAAAGCCCTAATCCTTTTGCAATAAAAGAAAAATTACAAAAGCAATAAGCAATAACTTTTACAAATATGCAATTAAAATGAAGGCATAAGTATATAAATGCATAAAAGTACACAAAAATGGGTAATCCAAGTGCAAATTTTGTGCTAATCTTTGTCTAATCCTTTAAGAGAAAAAGTGCATCAATAATGGTGTGGTGGTTCGAAACTCTAGGTGCTTTCACTCACATTCAAAGATGTTATTTTTGAGATTAAACAAAATTGCAAAAGATTGAGGTTTGGCGGAAGTAGAGTGCTAAATTTTGCTAATAGAGTGTAAGAATATGCAAAGTGTGTGTAAATCTTTTATCTTGCTAAAAAAAGCCTCTTGTAATGTTTATGATTATGCAATCATCATAAGAGGTTAACACTTCATAGGATGGCTCCACATGGCTAAACAACTACTAATAAGTGCTTATGATTCCTAAAATTTTACCACCATTTATATAAATACCAACTCTTAAGCATGATATTTATCACCTAATCTTAAGAACCTTGTGATCTTAATCTCTTTTCGACTTCCTCTAGAATGCTAAAAAAGTAAAAATAAGAGTTTTTCCCTTAACATAAATTTCAATTTTCTCCTCTTGATCAAGTAATTGGTTTAGTCAAATTATCTACTAGCAAAATTTACTAAATGGTGTAACAGAGGCCTTCTAATTTTGGTTCCTCGAGGTGCAAGTTTAAGAGAAGTGAAACTAATGCCTTTAAATTTTTTTGACTTATATAGCATAGAAAGAGATTTTCCTAACTTCAAGGTATGTTAAAGAATCTCAAATGGTTCTATTTGTTAATCTTGTTTAGTGTTCACTCATTTGTCTTGACTACTTGTTCATGAAGGACTTGAGAAAATTTCCAAGTTTATGAAGTTTCTAAAATAACATAGTTTTCATAGGCAAAACTCTTTACATACTTCTAACAAGCATATCTTTTAGGATCCATTCAAAGACACATGGCTTGTGGAGAATTATGTACTACCTTGCAATGTTTGCATCAATCTAGGTTAATCATTATGATGGGTTACATGAAAAGTTACTTTCTTGTGCGTTTTCAATAAAGCTTTAGGTTATGAGCTATCATTTATAATAACCCCATATAAATACCAATTCAAATTTCCTTTTAAATAAAGAGTTTTCCCTTTTTTTCACTCCTTTTGCTTTTATTATCTTTCATTGTGCCTTTTTTATGTTTACTATTATTCTTTCTTTACAACTTTTTGCCATTACTTTTGCTTTCCCTTCACTTTTTTTTAAAGAAACAACAATGACATTAAGATCTCCTTCTGCTCATGGCTTGGCTTCTTGAACTTTCAAACAAATCTATATCACTAAACCTACATTGGCCATCCATCCCAAGATTCTAGGTATTATTATCCTTATCCTTTGCTATTAACATTCCTAAAAATGTCTTTCCTACTTATTACCTAGGTCCTATTTGTGTAAATTTTTTGGAAAAATATAGTGATTCCTTCTTTGCCTAAAACTTATTTTTACCTTTATTATTGTTCTTACTTTCCCTTGGGGTTCAAAAAAGTTTAAGGTTTTTAAAAATTTTCTCCACCTAACTAATGTGTTCTTAGCTTGGCTAGACCATGTTCAAATTGCAAAAACAATCATTTAGAATATCTTGGACATTTTTTACATTACATAACTTCCTTTTTGTTTCTGTTTACCTAAGTGTAATCTAGCATTTTTAGGTTTTATCCTAACTTTCTATTCTTCTTCAACCAACAACCTTTATTTGCCTTACAGGATGATAAGTTTTTCTTTTTTTGATCTTTTGGCCTTGACTAACGTGCCTATTATAGGTGAGCAAATTTCTTTTCTTCTAACACTAAAAAATAAAAACTTTAAAACTTTAATCAAACTTAAATCAAAATCTTCTGCTTATTTAACCTTTTTGAAAACTCACATGGGTTAGCTGAATGCACTTATTTCTGATATTGAACATATAACCTTTCTCTTTTATTAGCTTTATAAACATTTTTTCTATGTTTCTTTATTTAAAATTGCTTCTTCTTACCTTTCCTTAACAATAATTTTAAGTAATGGTTGGCAAGTATCTTTGGGCTGACTTATCCTAGACAATCTTTTTGAAAACATAAACATGGTCGTGACTTACATGAATCTTAATAGAAAATTTCAAATTTAGAAAGTCCCTTTTAGGATTTTTAAATATGGTTATTGGCCTATTTTTAGGAGCATTTTGCTCTTCCTAACACTTACTAACCACCTACAAAAGGGTTATATTCTTAGTTTTAAATATATGCAATTAACAACAGCCCTAAACCATAAAAAACTTACTTCACTTAATCTTTTCAACTTGTAATTCAAAATGTTTTATACTTGCACAACTCAAATGCCGGTAAAGTGACTTTCTCCCTTTGATTTCAATTTAGTGGTCCTTCTAGATTTACAACCTAGCTAAAAACCTAGCAACCTACATAGTATAGAAATTTAAGATCATTTTTAATACCTGTAATACTTGTGCATTAGGTTGCCTCATGATAAGACCTTGTTAGTTGAAAGGCATTTACCTAACACTAAAGCCAAGCAATTCAGCCTCGTTGAAGGTTAAACACTTATCATAGTTAATCACCGCTTTCAAGGATGGACCTTGGTGGCTTTTAATCTACCTTTAGTTAAGCAACATAATCAAAGCTTGTATAATGCTTATAGTTTGCATGAGTTCTCTCATTGTTATGCTTATACTAGCATTTTTTTAGGATTGGTGGTTCTTGCATATCCATAAATACTATAACATGACCATAGATAAGAATCTAACTCATATTCTTATACAAATTACCGAAGCTTCTCAAAAGATTACAGGTATACATTATATCAAAATTATTGCTTTTGAAAAATATTATAATGTTGAATATGACCACCAACATTGAAAGAATGCTCTTCTTGATGTTGAGGTGGCTTTAAAGAAAAAGAGAGAGAACCATAATACCTATTATGGACAGAAATGGTTTAAAGCTAACTTATAAAACCCTAACATCAACCTTTCTAGTACACCCATTTCTAAGCTAAAACTAATTCCTTCACTAAAGATGCTTTTTAACATTTCAAGGTATATCATTTTAATACCTAAGAGAGGAGGAAAGCTAACCCTTAGGGTCACAACAGCCTATCATTTCCCTTATATATATATATGTTCATTTGTTAGCTAACTTGTTACTAATTGCTCAAGTGATTAAGTATGAGAAACCTTAAGACCCTATAAGTAAAATTTTCATGTTTTTCGACTTTCACTTTTATCTTATTAACTTAGTTTTGCCTTTTGCTTTATATGTATAAGAACTGCTATACTAGCTAAACTCTCAGCCATTGTGCCTAATTTTACCAAGTACGCAATTAGAGAAATTGAAAACAAGCAATTTCATGATGAAGCTAAATAAGTCTTTACAAAAGATAAAGGTAAATAAGAAGTATCTCTAAATATCATGAAAAGAAAACACTCTTAAAAGGGTTAATCTAAAATTAATAGCAGTTAACCCACCAAAAGCGCCCCCTAGAAAATAGGAAGAAAATTATTGCTTTAGTCAACTTCACACTTTCACCATCCCTTTTTTAGTCAATACTTATAAACTTTCATAACCAAGGGATTTGATTACTTATCTCAATGTTGCTGAAGGCCTTATCCAAGAGATTATTTAATCTTAAGTAAGCCATACTTAACTTTTTTGCTTGAGTTTTTATTAATAATTTTAGTTTACTTATTTGTTGGCTTATTCATTTAACTATAATCCTAGCTTCCCCCATCATTTGACTAACTCTAACCTCAACACCTCTGTTAACCATTCCTAATAGCTCAATTTTAGTTAATGTGTCCAGTATCTCTGGTTCTAAGTTAAGTCACACTAACTTGAGTAGCATAACGAGTACTACCAAAAGGAAAATAGTGGAAGTTTGATAAAATGCCAAGTTTGGTCAACAAAAAAGCATTGAAAAGGAGGTGATCAAAGTAAAGTCACTTATTAAAGGAGGGAATAA
Source organism: Sindora glabra (assembly GCA_020226215.1). Lineage (NCBI taxonomy): Eukaryota > Viridiplantae > Streptophyta > Magnoliopsida > Fabales > Fabaceae > Sindora > Sindora glabra. The sequence continues at coordinate 62,163,105 of CM035227.1, forward strand.
TGGTACTAAGGTCAATAATCCTATTGATCCAATTATTCCTCAAAACATGAAAGGCAAGAAGGACCATATTAAGTTAGCCAAACATATTGGTAAAGCCAAAGTGTAAGCAGATAAATAGGCTAAGAATGAAGATGATAAAGAAAAAAACCCATTTCTTGCCTAGAGCTCATTAGTTTCAACCAATTAGTTAGGTTTAGCTTCGATAGCCTAAGCAGACAAACCTTTTAAAAACTAAGAGAGACAATAAAGGAATCCATAAAGAAGGCTCTAATCAAATTATTTCATTTATTAAAACAAAAGGCTTTATTGTTTAACACTGAAGCTTAAGATAAGATGGATTCAATCATCAAGAATTTGCAAAAAGTTACTTCATCAAATGAAGCCATTATTGTAGGGATGAAGCCTTTCATCGAGACTTTAGATGAAACATTTCTTAACTTGACTAAGAATGTCAATAAGGGTTCTACCACTAAAGATACCTACCCAACTCTTATTCAATGTAAGGATGAACTTATAAAATTCTTTAAGAATAGTAAGGAAAAAAATCTAACCTTGTTATTAAACAAAGAGCTTGTATTAAAAATATGCAAAAGAATACGAAGGAAATTATAGCCCTGTAACAACAAATTAGTTATTCTTTAATAATAACTTTTGTTAGTCTAATTAGCTTAACCTTAATTGGAATTATGAGTAAAATATATACTATGTTATCTCCTCTTATTTTATGTATTTTAGGAAATTACACATGCTTAATTTTATCGAATTGACCTTGTTTTATAATTTGTGGTTGATTTTATAATATTTTAAATTTATTTGATAAATGCTAGATTTTGACACTATCTTAATTTTTCAATCATATCTTAGGCTTTGGATATCAGATTGAGGCAATCTTTATATTGTTAAAAAGCTTAAAGAGAGATTTACAATTTTTATGTTTTGGCCCAAGCCAATTTAGACATTTTGGAGGTCATATATGGCTAAAAAATTGAAGTTATATTTTTATCCCAGTTGAACTCACTTTTATTTTTAAGTCATATTTATAACTATAGATGTTTGATTAACCTAAAATTAATGCCTAAATTCCTACAAGACATCGGCTTACAAGTTTGATGTTTATGATTTATCCAAGTTACATTGATTTCATGGTAAAAAACTAGTTGGAAGTTAGACTCACGGGAATTTATTGATGTAAGTATTAGATTTAATTGTTTTGTTAAAAATAGGTTTGGACTTCTAAAAATTAAAAAGGCCTTATTAGTGTAATCCTAAGAGACATACAATCCAAGTCTAATAGGGTTTCAGTTTAATTAGGTCAAATAAATAAGGATAACTCATTAGATATTCAGACTTTTGCATAACACTTAGCAAATAATTTTCTCTTCTTCTTGTTTTCCTTTTGTTCTTCATCAATGAAAGCTTAAATTCTGAGTTAATTCAAAAAATTTGAGGTTCTCTTCATCTGGATTATAAGATTATGAATTATAATGTTAACTTTATCTAATTAATTTTTCTCTTCCCCTAATTTTATGTACTAAATTCTTGAGATTATATGTGTTAAATGTTAATTTGGTATAATTAATATTCATCCTTGTGATTTCTAATTTCTTTGCTATTTTGATATTGAATTATAGTTAGTAAATTATGATTTTACACATAGAGGTAGAGTTTTGAGGGATTAATTTGGAAGTTTCTAATTTAGTTTCTTAATTTAATCGAATTTTATCTTTAAATCAATTTCAATCTAGCATAGGGATTATAGTGATTGCTTATTTAACTAATTTTAATCAATCAAATCCTAGATGATAATATGGCTTAGAATTCACAAGTTATTGTAAGGGTTTCGGGTGATCCAAGGTTGAAGAATTAATTAGAAAAGTCATATCCTAATTTATCAATGATTAATCCAAACTAGAGTTTTCAATTTCTTAAATTAACTCTTTTGCTACATTGGTTTTCTTACTTTCTATTTGCCTTGCATTTTTATTTTCTTAATACATTTAATTCAATTTAAATTCACAAAACCCCCAATCCTGCATTCTGTGTTCTATAGAATTTTCTCTACAACATATAACATATTACATCCATTCTAATTCAGCATTTTGTTTTAGTGTATTTGCATTTTGTTTTGCATCTATTGCATTAGTTTATTATGTTTTTATTACATAATAAGTTAGATAATTGTGTAGATATTATTAGGAATTCAATTAGAAAGATAATATTAAAGGATCATTAAGGGTACGACCTAGTTGTGCTACTTTTCTATATTATTTCTTTAGCAAACTAGTTTTAACAAAATTTAGTGCATAGTGGCATTGCATATCAAAATTTTGGTGCTGTTATTAGGGATCCTCTTAAATTCATCTTTTCTTAAATTTTACTAGTAGTATATTACACAACTATTTAAGCATTCTAGTTGGTCATCGCTTCTGTTATTTTCTTTCTTGTATTTTATAGTAACTTTCATTTTTCTATATTTTCTTGCATTCTTTGATTTTGGCTCATTCTTTCACTTTAATTCATCACATTTTATCATAATCAATATCATCCAACATTGAAATAGAGGTTTTTGACTCAAGAAAGCTGGTTTTATACAATTTTACACCTTACTCCCCCTGGTTCGATACCTAGATCTCACTAGCTTTAATTAAGTTAAAATTTTTATGGGAGCTGGATTTGATTTTTCTCATAAAAAATTATCAACCTTTTATTAGTGTGTCCTAGGACTTAATCATAGAGATGATTATAATAAATGTATAATGTATTATATTTTATTTTAGGTAATTCAAATTATTATATTTTATTTCATATTACTTTGCGCAATTTATAACTTCATATAATAATTGTCCTTGGAATAGTTTTGCTATTCCTAAAATACTCCTAGTCAAGTATTATTACGAAAAGGATAGTAATAATATTTCAAAACTAGTATGTATAGTAATTGATGATTATGAATCATGAATATGTAATATCAAGTCAATATATGAGTACACTATTAGTAAATAACGTACTAGATTGACCCACTATGAGAATACTACATGGATAAATGTGTTATTAGTTATTCTCATATGACTATAAATGCACACAATCTTTTAACTTGAAGTTGCTACGGTTCCCTACATGAGGAGTTACTCACTTTGATATTGTCCTATGTCACCTTTAATCAGGATGATAAGTAGGACATTGATTGTGTATGTTACGAATCATGCAGAGGAAAGTGAGTGATGTAGATGAGATTTTGATACTCTTGTATAAAAGAGAGATATCCTTGGACTCTTTGATTGAGTAAGACTTAGAAATACATGGCCATGCTCAATTAAATCAATATGTGATATTGTTATTTATTTTCAATTTACTCAGTATCAAGAAATATAAATTGAACATTGACAAGGATGATACACTCCATGCCTCTAGTTCGATTTGGATATTTTTACAAAAGAGATTATGATGCAAAACGTTGATCACATATTAGGTGAATGTTGAATCATAAACATTCTTACTACTTAAGTGGCAGTGATATATTGCTAGATACCGCTCACTGTCTATGGCCCAATGATGAGTCATTATCAACGTAGTAAGAACTTATAGGGTCATACAAAAGGAGTAGGAATGAGACAATAATTAATTAGGCTTTAGTTTAACTAAAATTTAATTAATTGAGCTTATTTTCGTGCATATATATTATTATTAAGAAAATAATATATTTTTCATGTAATATATATAATATTATATGATATTATTTGATAAAAAGTAATATCAGATAATTACGTTATTAGATATTAGATAATTATATGCCAATTTAATATTAGATAATTATATTATGAGATAATGTTATTATCTAATATTAGATAATTAATAGATAAGTCATGTCTCTCCTTACTCTCTCTATGATAAGGATAAGGTGATATTTATTAAGTGTGATTAGGATTCTTTTGAAGCATTATCCTAATAGGACTAGGATTGTGATATGTCTTAATTCTATAAAAAGGACTTGAAGGCCACATTTTCAAAAACATACATTAGCTTCAATAAAATCCTAAATCACTAAAAAACGTCCAATCCTAATCCTAATGAAAAAGATGAATTCTAGCAGCTTTGTGGAGGGGAGAGGTTACTGTTCACTCAGTGTGGATACTGTAGAGACGTTGTACCTACTGGCTGGCATTTGATTCATCTACTCTCTTAAGTTTTTATTCAGAAAAGAACACGAGCACACAAAAGGTAAAACCCTAACTATTGAATTATGCCCCTTTTGTATGGATCCTAGGTAGAATTTGGATCAAAATTTTAAAATTCTACTACGTATATTGATCCAAAACCTAAAACCTTTGACTTGTGAAATGCCCTTATTTTTTTGCTAAATTCCACTATTTTGACCACTTATTAATTTTTTTAATATATTTTATTGCATTTTTAAGTTCTAGACAATTATAAAAAACTTTTTATAATGGTCCCATCATTTTTAAAAATGTCTAGATAGGTTAATTAGATGTGTTTAGGTTGATTTTTGATAATGCATTGCCATTTTTATGTTTATGTGTTTCTATAACTTTCCTATTGTAATGTAGTGTAATGTTAGTGCATAGCTAGGAGGAGTATTGTTAAATTACTTGATTTTGTTTTTGAAATTGATAAAACATTTCATTCTTTGTGTAAGAACAAAAATAAAAGTAATTCTAGCATTCCTATTCTCCCTTTTAACCTTTTAGATCATTCTGAAATCATGGCTTATAATAGGATTTTGAAGGAATTAGCTATCATTGATGTTACACACCAACATATTAGGCATTTAATATCTTGAGTAACATGACACAAAAGAATACAAAATATGCACATTTTCAACATGCGTGCTTCCATATTTCTCTTTATCATCCAAACAATAACATGACTAAAATAACATATTATTATCATTCTCTTTATGATGTTTAGATTGAAAATGGAGTGATAAAGTTGAAATTGAAGTTTTTTTTGAGATATAATCTACAAATAACGTGTTGAATTACATGTTTCTATTTGGTATTGAAAAAGCAACATTATGTTTTTGTTGGTATTGAAATAGTAACATTATGAATAAATTAAATCTTATTAACAACTAAACTATCAAAGAACCAAATAATAACATGTTACTATTTAGTTTTCAAATAATAACATTAATAAAAAATCTAAAATAAATGGATAAATTAATTCTTATTAATAACCAAATTGTTAAAGAAAAGGATGTTACTATTTGATCTTCAAACTGTAATATCAAGCAAATATCCCAAATAATTAGATAAATAAATTCTTATTAACAATAAAATTATCAAAGAATAATGTTATTGAATTACATGTTGAATTACAAATAACGTGTTGAATTACATGTTTCTATGTGGTATTGAAAAAGCAACATTATGTTTCTTTTGGTATTGAAATAGTAATATTATGAATAAATTAAATCTTATTAACAACTAAACTATCAAAGAACCAAATAATAACATGTTACTACTTAGTTTTCAAATAATAACATTAATAAAAAATCTAAAATAAATGGATAAATTAATTCTTATTAATAACCAAATTGTTAAAGAAAAGGATGTTACTATTTGATCTCCAAACTGTAATATCAAGCAAATATCCCAAATAATTAGATAAATAAATTCTTATTAACAATAAAATTATCAAAGAATAATGTTATTATTTGTAGATCAAACAGTAATATATTATCATTTGATCTCCAAACAGTAATATCAAGCAAATATCCCAAATAATTAGATAAATGAATTCTTATTAACAATAAAATTATCAAAGAATAATGTTATTATTTGTAAACCAAACAGTAATATATTATTATTTTGTATTCATATAGTAACATTAACTAAAAATATAAAATAAATGGATAAATTAAGTTTCATTAATAACCAAACTGGCAAAGAATAATATGTTATTTTTTAGTCTCCAAATAATAACAACATATTACTATTTGGTCTTCAAATAATAATATTAACTAAAAATTTAAAATAAATGAATAAATCAAGTCTCATTAACAATCAAACTACCAAAGAAAAATATGTTACTATTTGATCTCTAAAAAATAACATCAACCAAAAATATCAAAAAATCAGATAAATGAATCCTCATTAATAATAAAACTATCAAAAAATAATATGTTATTATTTGTAAACTAAACAGTAACATGTTGATATTTGGTATACAGACAATAATATCAATAAAAAATTTAAAATAAATAAATAAATTAAGTCTCATTAATAACCAAACTATTAAAGAATAACATGTTATTGTTTGATTTTCAAATAGTAATATTAATCAACAACCTAAAATAATCAGATAAATAAATTTTTATTAATAACAAAACTATCATTCAATGTGAATACTGTAGAGACGTTGTACCTACGGCCGACGTTTGATTCATCTACTCTCTCAAGTTTTTGTTCAGAAAAGAACACGAGCACACAAAAGGTAACCCTAACTATTGAATTATGCCTCTTTTGTATGGATTCTAGGTAGAATTCAGATCAAAATTTTAAAATTCTGCTACGTATGTTGATCCGAAACCTAACACCTTTGACTTGTGAAGTGCCCTTATTTTTTTGCTAAATTCCACTATTTTGACCACTTATTAATTTTTTTAATATATTTTATTGCATTTTTAAGTTCTAGATGGTTATAAAAAACTTTTCACGATGGTCCCATAATTTTTAAAAATGTCTAGATAAGTTAATTAGATGTGTTTAGGTTAATTTTTGATAATGCATTGCCATTTTTATGTTTATGTGTTTCTATAACTTTCCTATTGTAATGAAGTGTAATGTTAGTGCATAGCAAGGAGGAGTATTGTTAAATTACTTGATTTTGTTTTTGAAATTGATAGAACATTTCATTCTTTGTGTAGGAACAAAAATAGAAGTAATTCTAGCATTCCTATTCTCCTTTTTAACCTTTTAGATCATTCAGAAATCATGGCTTATAATAGGATTTTGAAGGAATTAGCTATCGTTGATGTTACACACCAACACATTAGGCATTTAATATCCTGAGTAACATGACACAAAAGAATACAAAATATACACATTTTCAACATGCGTGCTTCCATGTTTCTCTTTATCATCCAAACAATAACATGGCTAAAATAACATATTATTATCATTCTCATTGTGATGTTTAGATTGAAAATGGAGTGATAAAGTTGAAATTGAAGTTTGTTTTGAGATATAATCTACAAATAACGTGTTAAATTACATGTTTCTATTTGGTATTGAAAAAGCAACATTATGTTTCTGTTGGTATTAAAAGAGTAACATTATGAATAAATTAAATCTTATTAACAACTAAACTATCAAAGAACCAAATAATAATATGTTACTATTTGGTTTCCAAATAATAACATTAACTAAAAATTTAAAATAAATGGATAAATTAATTCTCATTAACAACCAAATTATTAAAGAAAAGGATGTTACTATTTAATCTCTAAACAGTAATATCAAGCAAATATCCCAAATAATTAGATAAATGAATTCTTATTAATAATAAAACTATCAAAGAATAATGTTATTATTTGTATACTAAACAGTAATATATTATTATTTGGTATCCAGAGAGTAACATTAACTAAAAATTTAAAATAAATGGATAAATTAAGTTTCATTAATAACCAAACTGATAAAGAATAATATGTTATTTTTTAGTCTCCAAACAATAACAATATGTTACTATTTAGTCTCCAAATAATAATATTAACTAAAAATTTAAAATAAATGAATAAATCAAGTCTCATTAACAATCAAATTATCAAAGAAAAATATATTACTATTTGATCTCTAAAAAATAACATCAACCAAAAATATCAAAAAATTAGATAAATGAATCCTCATTAATAATAAAACTGTCAAAAAATAATATGTTATTATTTACAAACTAAACAGTAACATGTTGATATTTGGTATACAGATAATAACATTAATAAAAAATTTAAAATAAATAAATAAATAAAGTCTCATTAATAACCAAACTATTAAAGAATAACATGTTATTGTTTGATTTTCAAATAGTAATATTAATCAACAACCTAAAATAATCAGATAAATAAATTTTCATTAATAACAAAACTATCAAAGAAAATGTGATTAAATGAATAAAAATAAATGAAGATACTATTTCAGTACTTTTTTTCATTTCATAATGCATTGTAAAGTATGTTGTTTTAGTTTTTTGGGCTTTTATGATAATTTACTATTTACGAGTAAAATTAAATGAAAGAAAGTAGACTTGAGGTACCTTGTTACAATAAATTGCAATAAACAATACCAACCTAATTTTTTTCCTAATCAAAACAATTTAAGGGCGATTTGATTTTAAAATGAAATGGTCGAACCAATTTCAAAATTCTAATGGACATGTAAGAGCAAGGGTTAATGGGGATTATCTTAGTAGCATTCAAACATACTAATTAAGTTAATATAAATAAGAAATTATCATCAACATTCAAATAATATAATCGTTGACGATTGATTAATTTAACATAATTTTAAATTGCATTAAAAATAGAATATAATAAATAGCTAATTAATGTGATATGATTTTTAATTGTTTATATAATTGAACCTGAGTGGAATTTTCTTTGAATGCAAATAAAATTTATGGCAAACCTTCGCAAGTGCATCTACACTTGTTTAGAGCCTTTTTTATTTAAGAAAATTAAAATTTTTAATTATTGTTATTAAATTATTGACTATAAATATAATTTACGTCGGTAATAGCATTTTTATAAGGAATAGAAATATATAAAATTAAATAAATTATAATGACTATTTTATTATTATTTCAATGAATAAATTACTTTTCTAATAAATATTTAAATATGCATGAAAACACATGATAAAGCGATAGAAACTGAATTTGGTAAAAAGTACTTGTATTATTAATAAATATAATTAAATGGGAAACAATTTAAAATAAAATTTTATAATGAAAATAAAATTATCTAATTGTTAAAAAAATAAAAACATAAATATAAATACATTATTACTTAATAATAATATTTAGAAGTAATCTTCCAACGCTAAAAAAAAATGGCACGGTATAACAATGGTAGTATTGCAGCGATTGGTCAGGACCGCTTCTATGCAATACTATAGATGTTGTTAGTAAACCCTCGCTATTTTTTTAATTTGCTCGCTTGTTTGGAAGAGGGTTGCAGGCAACCGCACCCACTTTTGACTCCTTAAGAGCAATTGATGCCTTAACTGCACCCATCATGCAATATAATTGGACAATGAATTTCATTGTAGCATTGTACTCTCTAGTACTAAAATTCCTTCGCGCTCTGATTTCATTATCCCTCAGTTGCAATCTCGAGCACAACTGTGGAAATAATAGCAATCGCAATCTGGATTAAGAGATATTTCTCTCTTTTTCTCCCCCAGTTTTACATCAGGGTTTGGGCTTTTTGGAAAATTTCTTCCCACATTCATCTTTTTAGCATACGTCTGTAATTTATTTGATTTAGATGGTGAAAATTGTGTTTGTGTATTGGTTCGTCTGGTGTTTGATGGTTTTCGCAGTTCTAGTGTTAATGCCCACAGTTTCTTCATTTTACGTTTTTCTTCTCGATCTTCATCTTTTCTTTTTCGTACTTGATAAAGCGAATTGGTTTCAACATCTCTGATAGCCATGTCACAAATACACACATTATTTTAGACTTATTTAAGCGATGGCCACGATTAATTGGGTTTTATATATTATTTCAAACAGCTTTTTAATTTTAATATTATTTGTGAAATGATTTTTGACGACCTTTGCAATCCTTCACCTCTTTGGAAGGGAAGAACCAAAATCAAGAGCCTTCTCTATGGAAACGAGAACCAAATTCCACATCTTATAGCTTCTCTAATTTCACTTTCGTCTTTCAAAGGATGATAGATATCTTGCTCTCACTGGTGATTTAATGCTTGAAAAAAGGCGCGTCGACATTCTCGTATCACATTGATTTATGGAAGTTATACAATTGTTAGCAATTAAGTCTGTTTGTTTTCTATTTTTAAAAATATTTCTTTTATTTTTTATTTTTAAAAATAAAAAAATTTGTTTGGTAATCTATTCTTTTAATTCATTTTTAAAAATTATTTTCTAAATGTATAACTTAAAAATAAAAATAAATAACTTTTAATTATTTTCTGAACTTATTTTTTATTTTAGATTTTATTTTTATAATTAAATAAAATATTTTTTATCCACGATACCAACCACTCATTATTCTTTATTTTTAATCCAAAAATATTTTTGAAAATAAAAAAATAATTTTTAAATGTGTTTGTTTGTTTTCTATTTCTAAAAATAATTTTTTATTTTTTTTATTTTTAAAAATAGAAGAATTTTTTTGCAATCTATTTTTAAAAATTATTTTCTAAATGTATAACTTAAAAATAAAAATAAATAACTTTTAATTATTTTCTGAACTTATTTTTTATTTTAGATTTTATTTTTATAATTAAATAAAATATTTTTTATCCACGATACCAACCACTCATTATTCTTTATTTTTAATCCAAAAATATTTTTGAAAATAAAAAAATAATTTTTAAATGTGTTTGTTTGTTTTCTATTTCTAAAAATAATTTTTTATTTTTTTTATTTTTAAAAATAGAAGAATTTTTTTGCAATCTATTTTTAAAAATTATTCTCTAAATGTATAACTTAAAAAAAAAACTTATTTTCTTGTTCTAGAGGTAAATGTTATAATTAAATGAAATTTTTTTATTTACAATACTAACTACCCTCTATTCTTTTTTTCTTTCAATCCGAAAATAATTTTTAAAAATAATTTTTGAAAGTAATTTTTAAAAATACAAAAAGATAAATATATTCAAATACACCCAATCTTGCAGCCTCTGATTGGTGTGTTTTGGAAGTATACGGGAGACTTGCTGATGAACGAACCTTGCTGAATTGAAGAGTGCATTGCGGCCTAATGGTTATTGTTCTTGTGTTTGTGTTTATTTCTCTATGAAATTAAATCCTTATATAATCAAGGTTTCATCTAGTTTTATTCATTTCGGAGGATTTCCAATTGGGTTTGAAATCAAGTTTTCTTCTAATTTTATTCCCCCATAAGGATCGTCAATGACTGGATGGACAGGTCCCATGTTCATTTCTCTACTGTCGAATCACAAAAGTTCTTGGGTTTGAAATCAAGTTTTCTTCTAATTTTGTATCACAGAAACTTTTGTGATTGAACAGGTTCATTCAAAAAATTGTGAAAGATATTTCTGAAAAGATTAATTAAAGCTGGCTTTTACATATAGCTTGTGATCCTGTTGGTTTCGAATCAAGGATACAGCAAATAGACTCATTTTTAGATGTAAAGGTGTGATAAGAAGTTAAAGGGGTGAGTGATAAGAGTTGAAACTAGCGAAACACCAATTCTAGGATGTATGGCAACATAAAAATTTAGCAGGCCTAGGTTTCTCATTTTCACTTGAGAAAATGTGCCTAATCATGAGACGTTGCTTTCTGAAATCCTTTCTGAAATCGGTAGGAAGATATTGGCTGGGTAGATGATACAGACATTGATTAATTCTGAACCATAGCAAAACATGGTGGCACAACTAGTGTTTAATTATGATCGTCTTCTTAGTGTTTATCATTGTGTGTGTGTGTATGTTCTAATGTGTATTAGAATTTTCAAATGATTTTATCTTTTTATCTGTAAGAAATATCTCACATGGAAAATCATGTGAGCAATTCCTTTGAAAGAGAGTCAATAAATGTGGTCAGAATTTTGGAAACTAGTTTTTTTTTTAAATAAAATTTAGCTATGGATTTAAACTATCATTATTTTTTATAAAATTTTAAAAAATTTAGCAGTAGTTATGAATCATCTCTATATTCATAAAATATTCTGTCTCAAAAATTAATATAAAAAGGTTAGTGGGAGCACAATTATTTTCCTTGTATTGTATGTGGATGACATACTACTCATCGGAAATGATATCCCTACACTGCAAACAGTAAAGACTTGGTTAGGGAATTGTTTCTCGATGAAAGACTTAGGCGAAGCTGCCTATATATTAGGTATTAAGATCTATAGAGATAGATCAAGAAAATTGCTTGGCCTAAGTCAGAGTACATACATAGATAAAGTGTTAAAACGGTTTAACATGCAAGAATCTAAAAGAGGATTTGTGCCTATGTCGCATGGCATAAATTTGTCCAAAACTCAGTGTCCTTCGACACAAGATGAGAAGGACCGGATGAATAAGATACCATATGCGTCAGCAATTGGATCTATCATGTATGCCATGATATGTACTCGTCCTGATGTCTCGTATGCTTTAAGCATGACGAGCAGGTACCAGTCAAATCCAGGTGAACCTCACTGGACTGCCGTTAAGAATATCCTTAAGTACTTAAGAAGGACTAAGGATTCATTCTTAATATATGGAGGAGAGGAAGAACTTGTTGTAAAAGGTTACACTGATGCCAGTTTTCAATCCGACAAGGATGACTTTAGATCGCAGTCAGGTTATGTATTTAGCCTGAATGGTGGTGCTGTATGCTGGAAGAGTTCAAAGCAAGAAACAGTGGCCGACTCTACTACAGAGGCTGAGTATATTGCTGCATCTGATGCGTCAAAAGAGGCTGTTAGATCAAAAAGTTCATTACTGAACTTGGCGTTGTTCCTAGCATTACAAACCCAGTGGATCTCTATTGTGACAACAATGGAGCCATTGCACAAGCCAAGGAACCCAGATCTCACCAGCGATCCAAACATATACTTAGGCGCTTCCATCTCATTCGAGAAATTATCGATAGAGGAGATGTGAAGATATGCAAAGTACCAACTGATGATAATATCGTCGACCCACTGACAAAACCTTTAGCGCAGAAAAAGCATGATGGTCATACTATGTCACTTGGTATTAGATACATAAGTGATTGGCTCTAGTCCAAGTGGGAGATTGTTGGTGTATGTCCTAGAGCCAATCATATTGATGATTGAAGTTATATACAATGTATTATGTTTTAGGCAATTTAATTATTATATTTTGTTTTTATTATTATTATGCGCAATTTATAACTTAATATAATAATTATCCTTGGAATAGCTTTGCTATTCCTAAAATGCCCCTAGTCAAGTATTATTATGAAAATGATAGTAATAATACATCGAGACTAGCATGTATAGTGACTGATGATTACGAATCATGGATATGTGATATCAAGTCAATACATGAGTACATTGCTAGTGAACAATGTACTGGACTGACCCACTATGAGAATATTGCATGGATAAACGTGTCATAAGTTATTCTCATATGATCACAACTACACATAAACCTTTGACCTGAAGTCACTACGGTTCCCTACATGAGAAATTACTCACTTTAATATTGTCCTATGTCACCTTTAATCAGGTGACAAGTAGGGCATTGATTGGGTGTGTCATAAATCATGCAGAGGGAAGTGAGTGATGTAAATGGGATTTTGTTACTCTTGTATAAAAGAGAAATATCCTTGGGCCCCTTGATTGAGTGAGACTTAGAAATGCATGGCCATGCTCAGTTGAATTAATATGTGATATTAATTATTTATTTTAAGTCTACTCAGTATCAAGAAATATAAATTGAACATTGACGAGGATGACACATTCCATGCCTCCAGTTCAATTTAGATATTATTACAAAAGGGTCATGATGTAAAACGTTGATCATGTATTAGGTGGATGTCGAATCACAGACATTCTTACTACTTGAGTGGCAGTGATGTATTGCTAGATACCGCTCGCTGTCTATGGCTCAATAATAAGTCATTGTCAACGTAGTAAGAACCTACAGGGTCACACAAAAGGAGTAGGAATAAGACAATAATTAATTGGACTTTAATTATATTAATATCCAATTAATTGGACTTATTTTCGTGCATATATATTATTAAGAATAATAAATTCACGTTTTATATATATATATATATATATATTATGTGATATTATTTGATATTAAAGTAATATCAAGTAATTATCTTATCAGATATTAGATAAATATATTATGAGATAATATTATTTTGATATTTGATAACTATATGCAATTATCTAATATTAAGATATTTATATTATGAGATAATATCATTATCTAATATTAGATAATTAATAGATAAGTCTTATCTCTTCCCATTATCTCTAGGATAAAGATAAGATGAGTTGTTAAGTGTGATTAGGATTTTGGAAGCATTATCCTAGTAGGACTAGGATTATGGCTTGCCTAAGTTCTATAAAAAGGGACTTGAGGGCAGCACTTAATAATCACGTTTTAAGCTTCCATATAAATCCTAAATCACTCAAAAACATCCAATCCTAATTCTTAGAGAGAAAAATGCATCCTAGCAGACGCGTGGAGGGAGAGAGGTCGTTGTTCACTCCGTGTGGATACCGTAGAGACGCTGTACCTTCCGGCCGGCGTTTGATTCATCCGCTCTCAAGTTTTGATCAGTAGAAACACGAGTGCCCAATAGGTAAAACCCTAATCATTGACTCATGCTTTTTGCATGGATCCTAGGTAGAATTCGGATCAAAATTTAAAATTCCGCTGCATGTGATAATCCGAATTCCCAACAGTTTAGTGTTCACTCATTTGTCTTGACTACTTGTTCATGAAGGACTTGAGAAATTTCCAAGTTTATGAAGTTTCTAAAACAACATAGTTTTCATAGGCAAAACTCTTTACATACTTCTAATAAGCATATCTTTTAGGATCCATTCAAAGACACATGGCTTGTGGAGAATTATGTACTACCTTGCAATGTTTGCATCAATCTAGGTTAATCATTATGATGGGTTACATGAAAAGTTACTTTCTTGTGCATTTTCAATAAAGCTTTAGGTTATGAGCTATCATTTATAATAACCCCATATAAATACTCACTCAAATTTCCTTTTAAATAAAGAGTTTTCCCTTTTTTCACTCCTTTTGCTTTTATTATCTTTCATTGTGCCTTTTTTATGATTACTATTATTCTTTCTTTACAACTTTTTGCCATTACTTTTGCTTTCCCTTCACTCTTTTTTTAAGAAACAACAATGGCATTAAGATCTCCTTCTGCTCATGGCTTGGCTTCTTGAACTTTTAAACAAATCTATATCACTAAACCTTACATTAGCCATCCATCCTAAGATTCTAGGTATTATTATCCTTATCCTTTGCTATTAACATTCCTAAAGATGTCTTTCCTACTTATTACCTAGGTCCTATTTGTGTAAATTTTTTGGAAAAATATAGTGATTCCTTCTTTGCCTAAAACTTATTTTTACCTTTATTGTTATCCTTAATTTCCTTAGGGTTTCAAAAAGGTTTAAGGTTTTTAAAAATTTTCTTCACCTAACTAATGTGTTCTTAGCTTGGCTAGACCATGTTCAAATTGCAAAAACAATCATTTGGAATATCTTGGACATTTTTTACATTACATAACTTCCTTTTTTTTTCTGTTTACCTAAGTGTAATCTAGCATTTTTAGGTTTTATCCTAACTTTCTAATCTTCTTCAACCAACAACCTTTATTTGCCTTACAGGATGATAAGTTTTTCTTTTTTTGATCTTTTGGCCTTGACTAACTTGCCTATTGTAGGTGAGCAAATTTCTTTTCTTCTAACACTAAAAAATAAAAACTTTAAAACTTTAATCAAACTCAAATCAAAATCTTCTACTTATTTAACCTTTTTGAAAACTCACATGGGTTAGCTGAATGCACTTATTTCTGATATTGAACATATAAGCCTTTCTCTTTTATTAGCTTTATAAACATTTTTTCTATGTTTCTTTACTTAAAATTGCTTCTTCTTACCTTTCCTTAACAATAATTTTAAGTAATGGTTGGCAAGTATCTTTAGGCTGACTTATCCTAGACAATCTTTTTGAAAACATAAATATGGTCGTGACTTACATGAATCTCAATAGAAAATTTCAAATTTAGAAAGTCTCTTTTAGGATTTTTAAATATGGTTATCGGCCTATTTTTAGGAGCATTTTTGCTCTTCCTAACACTTACTAACCACCTACAAAAGGGTTATATTCTTAGTTTTAAATATATGCAATTAACAACAGCCCTAAACCATAAAAAACTTACTTCACTTAATCTTTTCAACTTGTAATTCAAAATGTTTTATACTTGCATAACTCAAATGCCGGTAAGAGTGACTTTCTCCCTTTGATTTCAATTTAGTGGTCCTTCTAGATTTACAACCTAGCTAAAAACCTAGCAACCTACATAGTATAGAAATTTAAGATAATTTTTAATACCTGTAATACTTGTGCATTAGGTTGCCTCATGATAAGACCTTGTTGGTTGAAAGGCATTTACCTAACACTAAAGCCAAGCAATTCAGCCTCGTTGAAGGTTAAACACTTATCATAGTTGATCACCGCTTTCAAGGATGAACCTTGGTGGCTTTTAATCTACCTTTAGTTGAAGCAATATAATCAAAGCTTGTATAATGCTTATAGTTTGCATGAGTTCTCTCATTGTTATGCTTATACTAGCATTTTTTTAGGATTAGGTGGTTCTTGCATATCCATAAATACTATAACATGGACCATAGATAAGAATCTAACTCATATTCTTATACAAATTCACCGAAAGCTTCTCAAAAGATTACAGGTATACATTATATCAAAATTATTGCTTTTGAAAAATATTATAATGTTGAATATGACCACCAACATTGAAAGAATGCTCTTCTTGATGTTGAGGTGGCTTTAAAGAAAAAGAGAGAGAACCATAATACCTATTATGGACAGAAATGGTTTAAAGCTAACTTATAAAACCCTAACATCAACCTTTCTAGTACACCCATTTCTAAGCTAAAACTAATTCCTTCACTAAAGATGCTTTTTAACATTTCAAGGTATATCATTTTAATACCTAAGAGAGGAGGAAAGCTAACCCTTAGGGTCACAACAGCCTATCATTTCCCTTATATATATATATGTTCATTTGTTAGCTAACTTGTTACTAATTGCTCAAGTGATTAAGTATGAGAAACCTTAAGACCCTATAAGTAAAATTTTCATGTTTTTCGACTTTCACTTTTATCTTATTAACTTAGTTTTGCCTTTTGCTTTATATGTATAAGAACTGCTATACTAGCTAAACTCTCAACCATTGTGCCTAATTTTACCAAGTACGCAATTAGAGAAATTGAAAACAAGCAATTTCATGATGAAGCTAAATAAGTCTTTACAAAAGATAAAGGTAAAGAAGAAGTATCTCTAAATATCATGAAAAGAAAACACTCTTAAAAGGGTTAATCTAAAATTAATAGCAGTTAACCCACCAAAAGCGCCCCCTAGAAAATAGGAAGAAAATTATTGCTTTAGTCAACTTCACACTTTCACCATCCCTTTTTTAGTCAATACTTATAAACTTTCATAACCAAGGGATTTGATTACTTATCTCAATGTTGCTGAAGGCCTTATCCAAGAGATTATTTAATCTTAAGTAAGCCATACTTAACTTTTTTGCTTGAGTTTTTATTAATAATTTTAGTTTACTTATTTGTTGGCTTATTCATTTAACTATAATCCTAGCTTCCCCCATCATTTGACTAACTCTAACCTCAACACCTCTGTTAACCATTCCTAATAGCTCAATTTTAGTTAATGTGTCCAGTATCTCTGGTTCTAAGTTAAGTCACACTAACTTGAGTAGCATAACGAGTACTACCAAAAGGAAAATAGTGGAAGTTTGATAAAATGCCAAGTTTGGTCAACAAAAAAGCATTGAAAAGGAGGTGATCAAAGTAAAGTCACTTATTAAAGGAGGGAATAATAGTACTAAGGTCAATAATCCTATTGATCCAATTATTCCTCAAAACATGAAAGGCAAGAAGGACCATATTAAGTTAGCCAAACATATTGGTAAAGCCAAAGTGTAAGCAGATAAATAGGCTAAGAATGAAGATGATAAAGAAAAAAACCCATTTCTTGCCTAGAGCTCATTAGTTTCAACCAATTAGTTAGGTTTAGCTTCGATAGCCTAAGCAGACAAACCTTTTAAAAACTAAGAGAGACAATAAAGGAATCCATAAAGAAGGCTCTAATCAAATTATTTCATTTATTAAAACAAAAGGCTTTATTGTTTAACACTGAAGCTTAAGATAAGATGGATTCAATCATCAAGAATTTGCAAAAAGTTACTTCATCAAATGAAGCCATTATTGTAGGGATGAAGCCTTTCATCGAGACTTTAGATGAAACATTTCTTAACTTGACTAAGAATGTCAATAAGGGTTCTACCACTAAAGATACCTACCCAACTCTTATTCAATGTAAGGATGAACTTATAAAATTCTTTAAGAATAGTAAGGAAAAAAATCTAACCTTGTTATTAAACAAAGAGCTTGTATTAAAAATATGCAAAAGAATACGAAGGAAATTATAGCCCTGTAACAACAAATTAGTTATTCTTTAATAATAACTTTTGTTAGTCTAATTAGCTTAACCTTAATTGGAATTATGAGTAAAATATATACTATGTTATCTCCTCTTATTTTATGTATTTTAGGAAATTACACATGCTTAATTTTATCGAATTGACCTTGTTTTATAATTTGTGGTTGATTTTATAATATTTTAAATTTATTTGATAAATGCTAGATTTTGACACTATCTTAATTTTTCAATCATATCTTAGGCTTTGGATATCAGATTGAGGCAATCTTTATATTGTTAAAAAGCTTAAAGAGAGATTTACAATTTTTATGTTTTGGCCCAAGCCAATTTAGACATTTTGGAGGTCATATATGGCTAAAAAATTGAAGTTATATTTTTATCCCAGTTGAACTCACTTTTATTTTTAAGTCATATTTATAACTATAGATGTTTGATTAACCTAAAATTAATGCCTAAATTCCTACAAGACATCGGCTTACAAGTTTGATGTTTATGATTTATCCAAGTTACATTGATTTCATGGTAAAAAACTAGTTGGAAGTTAGACTCACGGGAATTTATTGATGTAAGTATTAGATTTAATTGTTTTGTTAAAAATAGGTTTGGACTTCTAAAAATTAAAAAGGCCTTATTAGTGTAATCCTAAGAGACATACAATCCAAGTCTAATAGGGTTTCAGTTTAATTAGGTCAAATAAATAAGGATAACTCATTAGATATTCAGACTTTTGCATAACACTTAGCAAATAATTTTCTCTTCTTCTTGTTTTCCTTTTGTTCTTCATCAATGAAAGCTTAAATTCTGAGTTAATTCAAAAAATTTGAGGTTCTCTTCATCTGGATTATAAGATTATGAATTATAATGTTAACTTTATCTAATTAATTTTTCTCTTCCCCTAATTTTATGTACTAAATTCTTGAGATTATATGTGTTAAATGTTAATTTGGTATAATTAATATTCATCCTTGTGATTTCTAATTTCTTTGCTATTTTGATATTGAATTATAGTTAGTAAATTATGATTTTACACATAGAGGTAGAGTTTTGAGGGATTAATTTGGAAGTTTCTAATTTAGTTTCTTAATTTAATCGAATTTTATCTTTAAATCAATTTCAATCTAGCATAGGGATTATAGTGATTGCTTATTTAACTAATTTTAATCAATCAAATCCTAGATGATAATATGGCTTAGAATTCACAAGTTATTGTAAGGGTTTCGGGTGATCCAAGGTTGAAGAATTAATTAGAAAAGTCATATCCTAATTTATCAATGATTAATCCAAACTAGAGTTTTCAATTTCTTAAATTAACTCTTTTGCTACATTGGTTTTCTTACTTTCTATTTGCCTTGCATTTTTATTTTCTTAATACATTTAATTCAATTTAAATTCACAAAACCCCCAATCCTGCATTCTGTGTTCTATAGAATTTTCTCTACAACATATAACATATTACATCCATTCTAATTCAGCATTTTGTTTTAGTGTATTTGCATTTTGTTTTGCATCTATTGCATTAGTTTATTATGTTTTTATTACATAATAAGTTAGATAATTGTGTAGATATTATTAGGAATTCAATTAGAAAGATAATATTAAAGGATCATTAAGGGTACGACCTAGTTGTGCTACTTTTCTATATTATTTCTTTAGCAAACTAGTTTTAACAAAATTTAGTGCATAGTGGCATTGCATATCAAAATTTTGGTGCTGTTATTAGGGATCCTCTTAAATTCATCTTTTCTTAAATTTTACTAGTAGTATATTACACAACTATTTAAGCATTCTAGTTGGTCATCGCTTCTGTTATTTTCTTTCTTGTATTTTATAGTAACTTTCATTTTTCTATATTTTCTTGCATTCTTTGATTTTGGCTCATTCTTTCACTTTAATTCATCACATTTTATCATAATCAATATCATCCAACATTGAAATAGAGGTTTTTGACTCAAGAAAGCTGGTTTTATACAATTTTACACCTTACTCCCCCTGGTTCGATACCTAGATCTCACTAGCTTTAATTAAGTTAAAATTTTTATGGGAGCTGGATTTGATTTTTCTCATAAAAAATTATCAACCTTTTATTAGTGTGTCCTAGGACTTAATCATAGAGATGATTATAATAAATGTATAATGTATTATATTTTATTTTAGGTAATTCAAATTATTATATTTTATTTCATATTACTTTGCGCAATTTATAACTTCATATAATAATTGTCCTTGGAATAGTTTTGCTATTCCTAAAATACTCCTAGTCAAGTATTATTACGAAAAGGATAGTAATAATATTTCAAAACTAGTATGTATAGTAATTGATGATTATGAATCATGAATATGTAATATCAAGTCAATATATGAGTACACTATTAGTAAATAACGTACTAGATTGACCCACTATGAGAATACTACATGGATAAATGTGTTATTAGTTATTCTCATATGACTATAAATGCACACAATCTTTTAACTTGAAGTTGCTACGGTTCCCTACATGAGGAGTTACTCACTTTGATATTGTCCTATGTCACCTTTAATCAGGATGATAAGTAGGACATTGATTGTGTATGTTACGAATCATGCAGAGGAAAGTGAGTGATGTAGATGAGATTTTGATACTCTTGTATAAAAGAGAGATATCCTTGGACTCTTTGATTGAGTAAGACTTAGAAATACATGGCCATGCTCAATTAAATCAATATGTGATATTGTTATTTATTTTCAATTTACTCAGTATCAAGAAATATAAATTGAACATTGACAAGGATGATACACTCCATGCCTCTAGTTCGATTTGGATATTTTTACAAAAGAGATTATGATGCAAAACGTTGATCACATATTAGGTGAATGTTGAATCATAAACATTCTTACTACTTAAGTGGCAGTGATATATTGCTAGATACCGCTCACTGTCTATGGCCCAATGATGAGTCATTATCAACGTAGTAAGAACTTATAGGGTCATACAAAAGGAGTAGGAATGAGACAATAATTAATTAGGCTTTAGTTTAACTAAAATTTAATTAATTGAGCTTATTTTCGTGCATATATATTATTATTAAGAAAATAATATATTTTTCATGTAATATATATAATATTATATGATATTATTTGATAAAAAGTAATATCAGATAATTACGTTATTAGATATTAGATAATTATATGCCAATTTAATATTAGATAATTATATTATGAGATAATGTTATTATCTAATATTAGATAATTAATAGATAAGTCATGTCTCTCCTTACTCTCTCTATGATAAGGATAAGGTGATATTTATTAAGTGTGATTAGGATTCTTTTGAAGCATTATCCTAATAGGACTAGGATTGTGATATGTCTTAATTCTATAAAAAGGACTTGAAGGCCACATTTTCAAAAACATACATTAGCTTCAATAAAATCCTAAATCACTAAAAAACGTCCAATCCTAATCCTAATGAAAAAGATGAATTCTAGCAGCTTTGTGGAGGGGAAAGGTTACTGTTCACTCAGTGTGGATACTGTAGAGACGTTGTACCTACTGGCTGGCATTTGATTCATCTACTCTCTTAAGTTTTTATTCAGAAAAGAACACGAGCACACAAAAGGTAAAACCCTAACTATTGAATTATGCCCCTTTTGTATGGATCCTAGGTAGAATTTGGATCAAAATTTTAAAATTCTACTACGTATATTGATCCAAAACCTAAAACCTTTGACTTGTGAAATGCCCTTATTTTTTTGCTAAATTCCACTATTTTGACCACTTATTAATTTTTTTAATATATTTTATTGCATTTTTAAGTTCTAGACAATTATAAAAAACTTTTTATAATGGTCCCATCATTTTTAAAAATGTCTAGATAGGTTAATTAGATGTGTTTAGGTTGATTTTTGATAATGCATTGCCATTTTTATGTTTATGTGTTTCTATAACTTTCCTATTGTAATGTAGTGTAATGTTAGTGCATAGCTAGGAGGAGTATTGTTAAATTACTTGATTTTGTTTTTGAAATTGATAAAACATTTCATTCTTTGTGTAAGAACAAAAATAAAAGTAATTCTAGCATTCCTATTCTCCCTTTTAACCTTTTAGATCATTCTGAAATCATGGCTTATAATAGGATTTTGAAGGAATTAGCTATCATTGATGTTACACACCAACATATTAGGCATTTAATATCTTGAGTAACATGACACAAAAGAATACAAAATATGCACATTTTCAACATGCGTGCTTCCATATTTCTCTTTATCATCCAAACAATAACATGACTAAAATAACATATTATTATCATTCTCTTTATGATGTTTAGATTGAAAATGGAGTGATAAAGTTGAAATTGAAGTTTTTTTTGAGATATAATCTACAAATAACGTGTTGAATTACATGTTTCTATTTGGTATTGAAAAAGCAACATTATGTTTTTGTTGGTATTGAAATAGTAACATTATGAATAAATTAAATCTTATTAACAACTAAACTATCAAAGAACCAAATAATAACATGTTACTATTTAGTTTTCAAATAATAACATTAATAAAAAATCTAAAATAAATGGATAAATTAATTCTTATTAATAACCAAATTGTTAAAGAAAAGGATGTTACTATTTGATCTTCAAACTGTAATATCAAGCAAATATCCCAAATAATTAGATAAATAAATTCTTATTAACAATAAAATTATCAAAGAATAATGTTATTGAATTACATGTTGAATTACAAATAACGTGTTGAATTACATGTTTCTATGTGGTATTGAAAAAGCAACATTATGTTTCTTTTGGTATTGAAATAGTAATATTATGAATAAATTAAATCTTATTAACAACTAAACTATCAAAGAACCAAATAATAACATGTTACTACTTAGTTTTCAAATAATAACATTAATAAAAAATCTAAAATAAATGGATAAATTAATTCTTATTAATAACCAAATTGTTAAAGAAAAGGATGTTACTATTTGATCTCCAAACTGTAATATCAAGCAAATATCCCAAATAATTAGATAAATAAATTCTTATTAACAATAAAATTATCAAAGAATAATGTTATTATTTGTAGATCAAACAGTAATATATTATCATTTGATCTCCAAACAGTAATATCAAGCAAATATCCCAAATAATTAGATAAATGAATTCTTATTAACAATAAAATTATCAAAGAATAATGTTATTATTTGTAAACCAAACAGTAATATATTATTATTTTGTATTCATATAGTAACATTAACTAAAAATATAAAATAAATGGATAAATTAAGTTTCATTAATAACCAAACTAGGCAAAGAATAATATGTTATTTTTTAGTCTCCAAATAATAACAACATATTACTATTTGGTCTTCAAATAATAATATTAACTAAAAATTTAAAATAAATGAATAAATCAAGTCTCATTAACAATCAAACTACCAAAGAAAAATATGTTACTATTTGATCTCTAAAAAATAACATCAACCAAAAATATCAAAAAATCAGATAAATGAATCCTCATTAATAATAAAACTATCAAAAAATAATATGTTATTATTTGTAAACTAAACAGTAACATGTTGATATTTGGTATACAGACAATAATATCAATAAAAAATTTAAAATAAATAAATAAATTAAGTCTCATTAATAACCAAACTATTAAAGAATAACATGTTATTGTTTGATTTTCAAATAGTAATATTAATCAACAACCTAAAATAATCAGATAAATAAATTTTTATTAATAACAAAACTATCATTCAATGTGAATACTGTAGAGACGTTGTACCTACGGCCGACGTTTGATTCATCTACTCTCTCAAGTTTTTGTTCAGAAAAGAACACGAGCACACAAAAGGTAACCCTAACTATTGAATTATGCCTCTTTTGTATGGATTCTAGGTAGAATTCAGATCAAAATTTTAAAATTCTGCTACGTATGTTGATCCGAAACCTAACACCTTTGACTTGTGAAGTGCCCTTATTTTTTTGCTAAATTCCACTATTTTGACCACTTATTAATTTTTTTAATATATTTTATTGCATTTTTAAGTTCTAGATGGTTATAAAAAACTTTTCACGATGGTCCCATAATTTTTAAAAATGTCTAGATAAGTTAATTAGATGTGTTTAGGTTAATTTTTGATAATGCATTGCCATTTTTATGTTTATGTGTTTCTATAACTTTCCTATTGTAATGAAGTGTAATGTTAGTGCATAGCAAGGAGGAGTATTGTTAAATTACTTGATTTTGTTTTTGAAATTGATAGAACATTTCATTCTTTGTGTAGGAACAAAAATAGAAGTAATTCTAGCATTCCTATTCTCCTTTTTAACCTTTTAGATCATTCAGAAATCATGGCTTATAATAGGATTTTGAAGGAATTAGCTATCGTTGATGTTACACACCAACACATTAGGCATTTAATATCCTGAGTAACATGACACAAAAGAATACAAAATATACACATTTTCAACATGCGTGCTTCCATGTTTCTCTTTATCATCCAAACAATAACATGGCTAAAATAACATATTATTATCATTCTCATTGTGATGTTTAGATTGAAAATGGAGTGATAAAGTTGAAATTGAAGTTTGTTTTGAGATATAATCTACAAATAACGTGTTAAATTACATGTTTCTATTTGGTATTGAAAAAGCAACATTATGTTTCTGTTGGTATTAAAAGAGTAACATTATGAATAAATTAAATCTTATTAACAACTAAACTATCAAAGAACCAAATAATAATATGTTACTATTTGGTTTCCAAATAATAACATTAACTAAAAATTTAAAATAAATGGATAAATTAATTCTCATTAACAACCAAATTATTAAAGAAAAGGATGTTACTATTTAATCTCTAAACAGTAATATCAAGCAAATATCCCAAATAATTAGATAAATGAATTCTTATTAATAATAAAACTATCAAAGAATAATGTTATTATTTGTATACTAAACAGTAATATATTATTATTTGGTATCCAGAGAGTAACATTAACTAAAAATTTAAAATAAATGGATAAATTAAGTTTCATTAATAACCAAACTGATAAAGAATAATATGTTATTTTTTAGTCTCCAAACAATAACAATATGTTACTATTTAGTCTCCAAATAATAATATTAACTAAAAATTTAAAATAAATGAATAAATCAAGTCTCATTAACAATCAAATTATCAAAGAAAAATATATTACTATTTGATCTCTAAAAAATAACATCAACCAAAAATATCAAAAAATTAGATAAATGAATCCTCATTAATAATAAAACTGTCAAAAAATAATATGTTATTATTTACAAACTAAACAGTAACATGTTGATATTTGGTATACAGATAATAACATTAATAAAAAATTTAAAATAAATAAATAAATAAAGTCTCATTAATAACCAAACTATTAAAGAATAACATGTTATTGTTTGATTTTCAAATAGTAATATTAATCAACAACCTAAAATAATCAGATAAATAAATTTTCATTAATAACAAAACTATCAAAGAAAATGTGATTAAATGAATAAAAATAAATGAAGATACTATTTCAGTACTTTTT
Organism: Sindora glabra; assembly: GCA_020226215.1. Classification (NCBI taxonomy): domain Eukaryota; kingdom Viridiplantae; phylum Streptophyta; class Magnoliopsida; order Fabales; family Fabaceae; genus Sindora; species Sindora glabra. Next base: position 62,189,081 of record CM035227.1, read on the forward strand.
TTCATTTCATAATGCATTGTAAAGTATGTTGTTTTAGTTTTTTGGGCTTTTATGATAATTTACTATTTACGAGTAAAATTAAATGAAAGAAAGTAGACTTGAGGTACCTTGTTACAATAAATTGCAATAAACAATACCAACCTAATTTTTTTCCTAATCAAAACAATTTAAGGGCGATTTGATTTTAAAATGAAATGGTCGAACCAATTTCAAAATTCTAATGGACATGTAAGAGCAAGGGTTAATGGGGATTATCTTAGTAGCATTCAAACATACTAATTAAGTTAATATAAATAAGAAATTATCATCAACATTCAAATAATATAATCGTTGACGATTGATTAATTTAACATAATTTTAAATTGCATTAAAAATAGAATATAATAAATAGCTAATTAATGTGATATGATTTTTAATTGTTTATATAATTGAACCTGAGTGGAATTTTCTTTGAATGCAAATAAAATTTATGGCAAACCTTCGCAAGTGCATCTACACTTGTTTAGAGCCTTTTTTATTTAAGAAAATTAAAATTTTTAATTATTGTTATTAAATTATTGACTATAAATATAATTTACGTCGGTAATAGCATTTTTATAAGGAATAGAAATATATAAAATTAAATAAATTATAATGACTATTTTATTATTATTTCAATGAATAAATTACTTTTCTAATAAATATTTAAATATGCATGAAAACACATGATAAAGCGATAGAAACTGAATTTGGTAAAAAGTACTTGTATTATTAATAAATATAATTAAATGGGAAACAATTTAAAATAAAATTTTATAATGAAAATAAAATTATCTAATTGTTAAAAAAATAAAAACATAAATATAAATACATTATTACTTAATAATAATATTTAGAAGTAATCTTCCAACGCTAAAAAAAAATGGCACGGTATAACAATGGTAGTATTGCAGCGATTGGTCAGGACCGCTTCTATGCAATACTATAGATGTTGTTAGTAAACCCTCGCTATTTTTTTAATTTGCTCGCTTGTTTGGAAGAGGGTTGCAGGCAACCGCACCCACTTTTGACTCCTTAAGAGCAATTGATGCCTTAACTGCACCCATCATGCAATATAATTGGACAATGATTTCATTGTAGCATTGTACTCTCTAGTACTAAAATTCCTTCGCGCTCTGATTTCATTATCCCTCAGTTGCAATCTCGAGCACAACTGTGGAAATAATAGCAATCGCAATCTGGATTAAGAGATATTTCTCTCTTTTTCTCCCCCAGTTTTACATCAGGGTTTGGGCTTTTTGGAAAATTTCTTCCCACATTCATCTTTTTAGCATACGTCTGTAATTTATTTGATTTAGATGGTGAAAATTGTGTTTGTGTATTGGTTCGTCTGGTGTTTGATGGTTTTCGCAGTTCTAGTGTTAATGCCCACAGTTTCTTCATTTTACGTTTTTCTTCTCGATCTTCATCTTTTCTTTTTCGTACTTGATAAAGCGAATTGGTTTCAACATCTCTGATAGCCATATCACAAATACACACATTATTTTAGAATTATTTAAGCGATGGCCACGATTAATTGGGTTTTATATATTATTTCAAACAGCTTTTTAATTTTAATATTATTTGTGAAATGATTTTTGACGACCTTTGCAATCCCTCACCTCTTTGGATGGGAAGAACCAAAATCAAGAGCCTTCTCTACGGAAACGAGAACCAAATTCCACATCTCATAGCTTCTCTAATTTCACTTTCAAAGGATGATAGATATCTTGCTCTCACTGGTGATTTAATGCTTGAAAAAAGGCGCGTCGACATTCTCGTATCACATTGATTTATGGAAGTTATGAAATTGTTAGCAATTAAGTTTGTTTGTTTTCTATTTTTAAAAATATTTCTTTTATTTTTTATTTTTAAAAATAAAAAAATCTGTTTGGTAATCTATTCTTTTAATTCATTTTTAAAAATTATTTTCTAAATGTATAACTTAAAAATAAAAATAAATAACTTTTAATTATTTTCTGAACTTATTTTTTATTTTAGATTTTATTTTTATAATTAAATAAAATATTTTTTATCCACGATACCAACCACTCATTATTCTTTATTTTTAATCCAAAAATATTTTTGAAAATAAAAAAATAATTTTTAAATGTGTTTGTTTGTTTTCTATTTCTAAAAATAATTTTTTATTTTTTTTATTTTTAAAAATAGAAGAATTTTTTTGCAATCTATTTTTAAAAATTATTTTCTAAATGTATAACTTAAAAATAAAAATAAATAACTTTTAATTATTTTCTGAACTTATTTTTTATTTTAGATTTTATTTTTATAATTAAATAAAATATTTTTTATCCACGATACCAACCACTCATTATTCTTTATTTTTAATCCAAAAATATTTTTGAAAATAAAAAAATAATTTTTAAATGTGTTTGTTTGTTTTCTATTTCTAAAAATAATTTTTTATTTTTTTTATTTTTAAAAATAGAAGAATTTTTTTGCAATCTATTTTTAAAAATTATTCTCTAAATGTATAACTTAAAAAAAAAACTTATTTTCTTGTTCTAGAGGTAAATGTTATAATTAAATGAAATTTTTTTATTTACAATACTAACTACCCTCTATTCTTTTTTTCTTTCAATCCGAAAATAATTTTTAAAAATAATTTTTGAAAGTAATTTTTAAAAATACAAAAAGATAAATATATTCAAATACACCCAATCTTGCAGCCTCTGATTGGTGTGTTTTGGAAGTATACGGGAGACTTGCTGATGAACGAACCTTGCTGAATTGAAGAGTGCATTGCGGCCTAATGGTTATTGTTCTTGTGTTTGTGTTTATTTCTCTATGAAATTAAATCCTTATATAATCAAGGTTTCATCTAGTTTTATTCATTTCGGAGGATTTCCAATTGGGTTTGAAATCAAGTTTTCTTCTAATTTTATTCCCCCATAAGGATCGTCAATGACTGGATGGACAGGTCCCATGTTCATTTCTCTACTGTCGAATCACAAAAGTTCTTGGGTTTGAAATCAAGTTTTCTTCTAATTTTGTATCACAGAAACTTTTGTGATTGAACAGGTTCATTCAAAAAATTGTGAAAGATATTTCTGAAAAGATTAATTAAAGCTGGCTTTTACATATAGCTTGTGATCCTGTTGGTTTGGAATCAAGGATACAGCAAATAGACTCATTTTTAGATGTAAAGGTGTGATAAGAATTAAAGGGGTGAGTGATAAGAGTTGAAACTAGCGAAACACCAATTCTGGATGTATGGCAACATAAAAATTTAGCAGGCCTAGGTTTCTCATTTTCACTTGAGAAAATGTGCTAATCATGAGACGTTGCTTTCTGAAATCCTTTCTGAAATCGGTAGGAAGATATTGGCTGGGTGATGATACAGAAATTGATTAATTCTGAACCATAGCAAAACATGGTGGCACAACTAGTGTTTAATTATGATCGTCTTCTTAGTGTTTATCATTGTGTGTGTGTGTATGTTCTAATGTGTATTAGAATTTTCAAATGATTTTATCTTTTTATCTGTAAGAAATATCTCACATGGAAAATCATGTGAGCAATTCCTTTGAAAGAGAGTCAATAAATGTGGTCAGAATTTTGGAAACTAGTTTTTTTTTTAAATAAAATTTAGCTATGGATTTAAACTATCATTATTTTTTATAAAATTTTAAAAAATTTAGCAGTAGTTATGAATCATCTCTATATTCATAAAATATTCTGTCTCAAAAATTAATATAAAAAGGTTAGTGGGAGCACAATTATTTTCCTTGTATTGTATGTGGATGACATACTACTCATCGGAAATGATATCCCTACACTGCAAACAGTAAAGACTTGGTTAGGGAATTGTTTCTCGATGAAAGACTTAGGCGAAGCTGCCTATATATTAGGTATTAAGATCTATAGAGATAGATCAAGAAAATTGCTTGGCCTAAGTCAGAGTACATACATAGATAAAGTGTTAAAACGGTTTAACATGCAAGAATCTAAAAGAGGATTTGTGCCTATGTCGCATGGCATAAATTTGTCCAAAACTCAGTGTCCTTCGACACAAGATGAGAAGGACCGGATGAATAAGATACCATATGCGTCAGCAATTGGATCTATCATGTATGCCATGATATGTACTCGTCCTGATGTCTCGTATGCTTTAAGCATGACGAGCAGGTACCAGTCAAATCCAGGTGAACCTCACTGGACTGCCGTTAAGAATATCCTTAAGTACTTAAGAAGGACTAAGGATTCATTCTTAATATATGGAGGAGAGGAAGAACTTGTTGTAAAAGGTTACACTGATGCCAGTTTTCAATCCGACAAGGATGACTTTAGATCGCAGTCAGGTTATGTATTTAGCCTGAATGGTGGTGCTGTATGCTGGAAGAGTTCAAAGCAAGAAACAGTGGCCGACTCTACTACAGAGGCTGAGTATATTGCTGCATCTGATGCGTCAAAAGAGGCTGTTTAGATCAAAAAGTTCATTACTGAACTTGGCGTTGTTCCTAGCATTACAAACCCAGTGGATCTCTATTGTGACAACAATGGAGCCATTGCACAAGCCAAGGAACCCAGATCTCACCAGCGATCCAAACATATACTTAGGCGCTTCCATCTCATTCGAGAAATTATCGATAGAGGAGATGTGAAGATATGCAAAGTACCAACTGATGATAATATCGTCGACCCACTGACAAAACCTTTAGCGCAGAAAAAGCATGATGGTCATACTATGTCACTTGGTATTAGATACATAAGTGATTGGCTCTAGTCCAAGTGGGAGATTGTTGGTGTATGTCCTAGAGCCAATCATATTGATGATTGAAGTTATATACAATGTATTATGTTTTAGGCAATTTAATTATTATATTTTGTTTTTATTATTATTATGCGCAATTTATAACTTAATATAATAATTATCCTTGGAATAGCTTTGCTATTCCTAAAATGCCCCTAGTCAAGTATTATTATGAAAATGATAGTAATAATACATCGAGACTAGCATGTATAGTGACTGATGATTACGAATCATGGATATGTGATATCAAGTCAATACATGAGTACATTGCTAGTGAACAATGTACTGGACTGACCCACTATGAGAATATTGCATGGATAAACGTGTCATAAGTTATTCTCATATGATCACAACTACACATAAACCTTTGACCTGAAGTCACTACGGTTCCCTACATGAGAAATTACTCACTTTAATATTGTCCTATGTCACCTTTAATCAGGTGACAAGTAGGGCATTGATTGGGTGTGTCATAAATCATGCAGAGGGAAGTGAGTGATGTAAATGGGATTTTGTTACTCTTGTATAAAAGAGAAATATCCTTGGGCCCCTTGATTGAGTGAGACTTAGAAATGCATGGCCATGCTCAGTTGAATTAATATGTGATATTAATTATTTATTTTAAGTCTACTCAGTATCAAGAAATATAAATTGAACATTGACGAGGATGACACATTCCATGCCTCCAGTTCAATTTAGATATTATTACAAAAGGGTCATGATGTAAAACGTTGATCATGTATTAGGTGGATGTCGAATCACAGACATTCTTACTACTTGAGTGGCAGTGATGTATTGCTAGATACCGCTCGCTGTCTATGGCTCAATAATAAGTCATTGTCAACGTAGTAAGAACCTACAGGGTCACACAAAAGGAGTAGGAATAAGACAATAATTAATTGGACTTTAATTATATTAATATCCAATTAATTGGACTTATTTTCGTGCATATATATTATTAAGAATAATAAATTCACGTTTTATATATATATATATATATATATTATGTGATATTATTTGATATTAAAGTAATATCAAGTAATTATCTTATCAGATATTAGATAAATATATTATGAGATAATATTATTTTGATATTTGATAACTATATGCAATTATCTAATATTAAGATATTTATATTATGAGATAATATCATTATCTAATATTAGATAATTAATAGATAAGTCTTATCTCTTCCCATTATCTCTAGGATAAAGATAAGATGAGTTGTTAAGTGTGATTAGGATTTTGGAAGCATTATCCTAGTAGGACTAGGATTATGGCTTGCCTAAGTTCTATAAAAAGGGACTTGAGGGCAGCACTTAATAATCACGTTTTAAGCTTCCATATAAATCCTAAATCACTCAAAAACATCCAATCCTAATTCTTAGAGAGAAAAATGCATCCTAGCAGACGCGTGGAGGGAGAGAGGTCGTTGTTCACTCCGTGTGGATACCGTAGAGACGCTGTACCTTCCGGCCGGCGTTTGATTCATCCGCTCTCAAGTTTTGATCAGTAGAAACACGAGTGCCCAATAGGTAAAACCCTAATCATTGACTCATGCTTTTTGCATGGATCCTAGGTAGAATTCGGATCAAAATTTAAAATTCCGCTGCATGTGATAATCCGAATTCCCAACAGTTTAGTGTTCACTCATTTGTCTTGACTATTTGTTCATGAAGGACTTGAGAAATTTTCCAAGTTTATGAAGTTTCTAAAACAACATAGTTTTCATAGGCAAAACTCTTTACATACTTCTAATAAGCATATCTTTTAGGATCCATTCAAAGACACATGGCTTGTGGAGAATTATGTACTACCTTGCAATGTTTGCATCAATCTAGGTTAATCATTATGATGGGTTACATGAAAAGTTACTTTCTTGTGCATTTTCAATAAAGCTTTAGGTTATGAGCTATCATTTATAATAACCCCATATAAATACTCACTCAAATTTCCTTTTAAAAAAAGAGTTTTCCCTTTTTTCACTCCTTTTGCTTTTATTATCTTTCATTGTGCCTTTTTTATGATTACTATTATTCTTTCTTTACAACTTTTTGCCATTACTTTTGCTTTCCCTTCACTCTTTTTTTAAGAAACAACAATGGCATTAAGATCTCCTTCTGCTCATGGCTTGGCTTCTTGAACTTTTAAACAAATCTATATCACTAAACTTACATTAGCCATCCATCCTAAAATTCTAGGTATTATTATCCTTATCCTTTGCTTTAACATTCCTAAAGATGTCTTTCCTACTTATTACCTAGGTCCTATTTGTGTAAATTTTTTGGAAAAATATAGTGATTCCTTCTTTGCCTAAAACTTATTTTTACCTTTATTGTTATCCTTAATTTCCTTTAGGTTTCAAAAAGGTTTAAGGTTTTTAAAAATTTTCTTCACCTAACTAATGTGTTCTTAGCTTGGCTAGACCATGTTCAAATTGCAAAAACAATCATTTGGAATATCTTGGACATTTTTTACATTACATAACTTCCTTTTTTTTCTGTTTACCTAAGTGTAATCTAGCATTTTTAGGTTTTATCCTAACTTTCTAATCTTCTTCAACCAACAACCTTTATTTGCCTTACAAGATGATAAGTTTTTCTTTTTTTGATCTTTTGGCCTTGACTAACTTGCCTATTGTAGGTGAGCAAATTTCTTTTCTTCTAACACTAAAAAATAAAAACTTTAAAACTTTAATCAAACTCAAATCAAAATCTTCTACTTATTTAACCTTTTTGAAAACTCACATGGGTTAGCTGAATGCACTTATTTCTGATATTGAACATATAGCCTTTCTCTTTTATTAGCTTTATAAACATTTTTTCTATGTTTCTTTACTTAAAATTGCTTCTTCTTACCTTTCCTTAACAATAATTTTAAGTAATGGTTGGCAAGTATCTTTAGGCTGACTTATCCTAGACAATCTTTTTGAAAACATAAATATGGTCGTGACTTACATGAATCTCAATAGAAAATTTCAAATTTAGAAAGTCTCTTTTGGGATTTTTAAATATGGTTATCGGCCTATTTTTAGGAGCATTTTTTCTCTTCCTAACACTTACTAACCACCTACAAAAGGGTTATATTCTTAGTTTTAAATATATGCAATTAACAACAGCCCTAAACCATAAAAAAACTTACTTCACTTAATCTTTTCAACTTGTAATTCAAAATGTTTTATACTTGCATAACTCAAATGCCGGTAGAGTGACTTTCTCCCTTTGATTTCAATTTAGTGGTCCTTCTAGATTTACAACCTAGCTAAAAACCTAGCAACCTACATAGTATAGAAATTTAAGATAATTTTTAATACCCGTAATACTTGTGCATTAGGTTGCCTCATGATAAGACCTTGTTGGTTGAAAGGCATTTACCTAACACTAAAGCCAAGCAATTCAGCCTCGTTGAAGGTTAAACACTTATCATAGTTGATCACCGCTTTCAAGGATGAACCTTGGTGGCTTTTAATCTACCTTTAGTTGAGCAATATAATCAAAGCTTGTATAATGCTTATAGTTTGCATGAGTTCTCTCATTGTTATGCTTATACTAGCATTTTTTTAGGATTAGTGGTTCTTGCATATCCATAAATACTATAACATGGCCATAGATAAGAATCTAACTCATATTCTTATACAAATCACCAAAGCTTCTCAAAAGATTACAGGTATACGTTATATCAAAATTATTGCTTTTGAAAAATATTATAATGTTGAATATGACCACCAACATTGAAAGAATGCTCTTCTTGATGTTGAGGTGGCTTTTAAGAAAAAGAGGGAGAATTATAATACCTATTATGGACAGAAATGGTTTAGAGCTAACTTATAAAACCCTAACATCAACCTTTCTAGTACACCCCTTTCTAAGCTAAAACTAATTCCTTCACTAAAGATGCTTTTTAGCATTTCAAGATATATCATTTTAATACCTAAGAGAGGAGGAAAGCTAACCCTTAGGGTCACAATAGCATATCATTTCCCATATATATATATATATATATATATATATATATATATATATATATACATATATATATATGTTCATTTGTTAGCCAACTTGTTACTAATTGCTCAAGTGATTAAGTATGAGAAACCTTAAGACCTTATAAGTAAAATTTTCATGTTTTTTGACTTTCACTTTTATCTTATTAACTTAGTTTTGCCTTTTGCTTTATATGTATAAGAACTGCTATACTGGCTAAACTCTCGACCATTGCGCCTAATTTTACCAAGTACACAATTAGAGAAATCGAAAACAAGCAATTTCATGATGAAGCTAAATAAGTCTTTACAAAGGATACATGTAAAGAAGAAGTATCTCTAAATATCATGAAAAGAAAACACTCTTAAAAGGGTTAATCTAAAATTAATAGCAGTTAACCTACCAAAAGCGCCCCCCAAAAAATAGGAAGAAAACTATTGCTTTAGTCAACTTCACACTTTGACCATCCCTTTTTTAGTCAATACTTATAAACTTTCATAACCAAGGGATTTGATTACTTATCTCAATGTTGCTGAAGGCCTTATCCAAGAGATTATTTAGCCTTAAGTAAGCTGTACTTAACTTTTTTGCTTGAGTCTTTATTAATAATTTTAGTTTACTTATTTGTTGGCTTATTCATTTAACTATAATCCTAGCTTCCCCCATCATTTGACTAACTTTAACCTTAACACCTCTGTTAACCATTCCTAATAGCTCAATTTTAGTTGATGTGTCCAGTATCTCTGGTTCTAAGTTAAGTCACACTAACTTGAGTAGCATAATGAGTACTGCCAAAAGGAAAATAGTGGAAGTTTGATAAAATGCCAAGTTTGGTAAACAAAAAAGCATTGAAAAGGAGGTGATCAAAGTAAAGTTACTTATTAATGGAGGGAATAATGGTAATAAGGTCAAGAATCCTATTGATCCAATTATTCCTCAAAATAGGAAAGGTACCATATTAAGTTAGCCAAACATCTTGATAAAGCCAAAGTGTAAACAGATAAATAGGCTAAGAATGAAGATGATAAAGATAAAAACCCATTTGTTGCCTAGAGCTCATTAGTTTCAACCAGTTAGTTAGGTTCAGCTTCGATAGCCTAAGTAGACAAACCTTTTAAACACCAAGAGAGACAATAAAGGAATCCATAAAGAAGGCTCTAATCAAATTATGTCATTTATTAAAACAAAAGGCTTTATTGTTTGACGTTGAAGCTTAAGATAAGATGGATTCAATCATCAAGAATTTACAAAAAGTTACTTCATCAAATGAAGCCATTATTGTGGGGTTGAAGCCTTTCATCGAGACTTTGAATGAAACATTTCTTAACTTGACTAAGAATGTCAATAAGGGTTCTACCACTAAAGATACCTACCTAACCCTTATTCAATGTAAGGATAAACCTATAAAATTCTTTAAGAATAGTAAGGAAAAAAATCTAACCTTGTTATTAAACAAAGAGCTTGTACTAAAAATATGCAAAAGAATACGAAGGAAATTACAGCCCTATAACAACAAATTAGTTATTCTTTAATAATAACTTTTGTTAGTCCAATTAGCTTAACCTTAATTGGAATGATGAGTAAAATATATACTATTTTATCTCCTCTTATTTTATGTATTTTAGCAAATTACACATATTTAATTTTATAGAATTTACCTTATTTTATAATTTGTGGTTGATTTTATAATATTTTAAATGCTAGATTTTGATACTATCTTAATTTTTCAATCATATTTTAGGCTTTGGATATCAGATTGAGGTAATCTTTATATTGTTAAAAAGCTTAAAGAGAGATTTATAATTTTTATGTTTTGCCCAAGCCAATTTAGACATTTTGGAGGTCATATATGGCTAAAAAATTGAAGTTATATTTTTATCCCAGTTGAACTCACTTTTATTTTTAGGTCATATTTATAGCTATAGATGTTTGATTAACCTAAAATTAATGCCTAAATTCCTACAAGACATAGGCTTACAAGTTTGATGTTTATGATTTATCCAAGTTACATTGATTTCATGGTAAAAAACTAGTTGGAAGTTAGACCCAAAGGAATTTATTGATGTAGCTATTAGATTTAATTATTTTGTTAAAAATAGGTTTGGACTTCTAAAAATTAAAAAGGCCCTATTAGTGTAATCCTAAGAGACATGCAATCCAAGTCTAATAGGGTTTCAGTTTAATTAGGTCAAATAAATAGGGATAACTCATTAGATATTCAAACTTTTGCATAACACTTAGCAGATAGTTTTCTCTTCTTCTTGTTTTCCCTTTGTTCTTCATCAATGAAAGCTTAAATTCTGAGTTAATTCAAAAAATTTGAGGTTCTCTTCATCTGGATTATAAAATTATGAATTATAATGTTAACTTTATCTAATTAATTTTTCTCTTTACCTAATTATATGTACTAAATTCTTGAGATTATATGTGTTAAATGTTAATTTGGTATAATTAATGTTCATCCTTGTGATTTCTAATTTTTTTGCTATTTTGATATTGAATTATGATTAGTAAATTATGGTTTTACACATAGAGGTAGAGTTTTAAGGAATTAATTTGGAGGTTTCTAATTTAATTTCTTAATTTAATCGAATTCTATCTCTAAATCAATTTCAATCTAGCATAGGGATTATAGTGATTGCTTATTCGATAAATTTTAATCAATCAAATCCTAGATGATAATATAGCTTAAAATTCACAAGTTATTGTAAGGGTTTCGGGTGATCTAAGGTTGAAGAATTAATTGGAAAAGTCATATCCTAATTTATCAATAATTAATTCAAATTAGAGTTTTCAATTCCTTAAATTAACTCTTTTGCTATATTGGTTTTCTTACTTTCTATTTGCCTTGCATTTTTATTTTCTTAATACATTTAATTCAATTTAAATTCACAAAACCCCCCTAATCCTGCATTCTGTGTTCTATATAATTTTCTCTACAACATATAACATATTACATCCATTCTAATTCAACATTTTGTTTTAGTGTATTTGCATTTTGTTTTGCATCTATTGCATTAGTTTATTATGTTTTCATTACATAATAAGTTAGATAATTGTGTAGATATTATTAGGAATTCAATTAGAAAGATAATATTAAAAGATCATTAAGGGTACGACCTAGTTGTGCCATTTTTCTATATTATTTCTTTAGCAAACCAGTTTTAACAAAATTTAGTGCATAGTGGCATTGCATATCAAAATTTTGGTGCTGTTGTTAGGGATCCTCTTGAATTCATCTTTTCTTACATTTTACTAGTAGTATATTACACAACTATTTAAGCATTCTAGTTAGTCATTGCATCTGTTATTTTCTTCCTTGTATTTTATAGTAACTTTCATTTTTCTATATTTTCTTGCATTCTTTGATTTTGGCTCATTCTTTCACTTTAATTCATCACATTTTATCATAATTAATATCATCCAATATTGAAATAAAGGTTTTTGACTCAAGAAAGCTGGTTTTATACAATTTTACACCTTACTCCCCCTGGTTCGATACCTAGATCTCACTAGCTCTAATTAAGTTAAAATTTTTATGGGAGCTAGATTTGATTTTTCTCATAAAAAATTACTAACCTTTTTTTGGTGTGTGTCCTAGGAGCTAATCATAGAGATGATTGTAATAAATGCATAATGTATTATATTTTATTTTAGGTAATTCAAATTATTATATTTTATTTCATATTACTTTGCGCAATTTATAACTTAATATAATAATTGTCCTTGGAATAGTTTTGCTATTCCTAAAATACTCCTAGTCAAGTATTATTACGAAAAGGATAGTAATAATATTTCAATACTAGTATGTATAGTGATTGATGATTATGAATTATGAATATGTGATATCAAGTCAATACATAAGTACACTGTTAGTGAATAACGTACTAGACTGACCTACTATAAGAATACTACATGGATAAACGTGTTATTAGTTATTCTCATATGACTATAAATGCACACAGTCTTTTGACTTGAAGTTACTACGGTTCCCTGTATAAGGAGTTACTCACTTTGATGTTGTCTTATGTCACCTTTAATCAGGATGATAAGTAGGACATTGATTGTGTGTATTACGAATCATGCAAAGGAAAGTGAGTGATATAGATGAGATTTTATTACTCTTGTATAAAAGAGAAATATCCTTAGGCCCTTTGATTGAATGAGACTTAGAAATACATAGCCATGCTCAATTAGATCAATATGTGATTTGATGATTTATTTTAAGTCTACTCAGTATCAAGAAATATAAATTGAACATTGACAAGGATGACACACTCCATGCCTCCAGTTCGATTTGGATATTTTTACAAAAGAAATTATGATGCAAAGCGTTGATCACATATTAGGTAAATGTTGAATCACAGACATTTTTACTACTTAAGTGGTAGTGATATATTGCTAGATACCACTCACTATTTATGGCCCAATGATGAGTCATTATCAACGTAGTAAGAATCTATAGGGTTATACAAAAGGAGTAGGAATGAGACAATAATTAATTGGGCTTTATTTTGACTAAAATCTAATTAATTGGGCTTATTTTTGTGCATATATATTATTATTATTAAGATAATAATATATTTTTCACATAATATATATATAATATTATGTGATATTATTTGATATTAAAGTATATCAGATAATTATGTTATTAGATATTAAATAATTATATGCCAATTTAATATTAGATAATTATATTATGAGATAATGCTATTATCTAATATTAGATAATTAATAGATAAGTCATATCTCTCCTTACTCTCTCTATGATAAGGATAAGGTGATATTTGTTAAGTGTAATTAGGATTCTTTTGAAGCATTATCCTAGTAGGACTAGGATTGTGATATGTCTTAATTCTATAAAAAGGACTTGAAGGCCGCACTTTCAAAAACGTACATTAGCTTCAATAAAATTCTAAATCACTCAAAAATGTCCAATCCTAATCCTAGTGAGAAAGATGAATCCTAACAGCTTCATAGAGGGAAGAGATTACTATTCACTCAGTATGGATACTGTAGAGACGTTGTACCTACTGGTCGGCGTTTGATTTATTTACTCTCTCAAGTTTTTGTTCAGAAAAGAACACAAGCACACAAAAGGTAAAACCCTAACTATTGAATTATGCCCCTTTTGTATGGATCCTAGGTAGAATTCGGATCAAAATTTTAAAATTCTGCTACGTATGTTGATCCGAAACCTAACACCTTTGACTTGTGAAGTGCCTTATTTTTTTGCTAAATTCCACTATTTTGACCACTTATTAATTTTTTTTAATATATTTTATTGCATTTTTTAGTTCTAGATGGTTATAAAAAACTTTTCACGATGGTCCGATAATTTTTAAAAATGTCTAGATAGGTTAATTAGATTTGTTTAGGTTAATTTTTTATAATGCATTGCCATTTTTATGTTTCTGTGTTTCTATAACTTTCCTATTGTAATGTAGTGTAATGTTAGTGCATAACAAGGAGGAATATTGTTAAATTACTTGATTTTGTTTTTGAAATTCACGATACCAACCACTCTCTATTCTTTACTTTTTATCCAAAAATATTTTTAAAAATAAAAAAATAATTTTTAAATGTGTTTGTTTGTTTTCTATTTTTAAAAATAATTTTTTATTTATTATTTTTAAAAATAGAAGAATTTTTTTGCGATCTATTTTTAAAAATTATTCTCTAAATGTATAACTTAAAAAATAAAAAAAAATTATTTTCTTGTTCTAGAGGTAAATTTTATAATTAAATGAATTTTTTTATTTACAATACTAACCATCCTCTATTCTTTATTTTCTTTCAATCCGAAAATAATTTTTAAAAAAAATTTTGAAAGTAATTTTTAAAAATACAAAAAGATAAATATATTCAAATACACCCAATCTTGTAGCCTCTGATTGGTGTGTTTTGGAAGTATACGTGAGACTTGCTGATGAACGAACCTTGCTGAATTGAAGAGTGCATTGCGGCCTAATGGTTATTGTTCTTGTGTTTGTGTTTATTTCTCTATGAAATTAAATCCTTATATAATCAAGTTTTCATCTAGTTTTATTCATTTCGGAGGATTTCCAATTGGGTTTGAAATCAAGTTTTCTTCTAATTTTATTCCCCCATAAAGATCGTCAATAACTGGATGGACAGGTCCCATGTTCATTTCTCTACTGTCGAATCACAAAAGTTATTGGGTTTGAAATCAAGTTTTCTTCTGATTTTGTATCACAGAAACTTTTGTGATTGAACAGGTTCATTCAAAAAATTGTGAAAGATATTTCTGAAAAGATTAATTAAAGCTGGCTTTTACATATAGCTTGTGATCCTGTTGGTTTGGTTTGGAATCAAGGATACAGCAAATAGACTCATTTTTAGATGCAAAGGTGTGATAAGAGTTAAAGGGGTCAGTGATAAGAGTTGAAACTAGCGAAACACCAATTCTAGATGTATGGCAACATAAAAATTTAGCAGGCCTAGGTTTCTCATTTTCACTTGAGAAAATGTGCCAATCATGAGACGTTGCTTTCTGAAATCGGTAGGAAGATATTGGCTGGGAGATGATACAGACATTGATTAATTCTGAACCATAGCAAAACATGGTGGCACAACTAGTGTTTAATTATGATCGTCCTCTTAGTGTTTATCATTGTGTGTGTGTGTGTATGTTCTAATGTGTGTTAGAATTTTCAAATGATTTTATCTTTTTATCTGTAAGAAATATCTCACATGGAAAATCATGTGAGCAATTCCTTTGAAAGACAGTCAATAAATGTGGTCAGAATTTTGGAAACTAGTTTTTTTTTTTTAAATAAAATTTAGCTATGGATTTAAACTATCATTATTTTTTTTATAAAATTTTAAAAAATTTAGCAGTAGTTATGAATCATCTCTATATTTTTTAAAACTTTAAAAAAATTTCGGCAATTAAATTTTGCTGCAATATTGATCTTGGAACCCCACAAAATGTCTATTTTTTTATTTAAAGACAATAAGAGCTACTAAAAATATTAAAATTTTAAACCTCTCAAATTAATATAACATATTAAAGGAAGATTAAAATTTTATATCCTTGAACATATGAAATTATTTTTTTAAGTAAAAGTTTAGATAACAAATTATTTAACAACTCCTATTATTGGTCTTATATATTTAGGAAGAGAAAGAATTAGTGAAAAGTTATACGCATTAATTGATGGAGGATATAAAATTTTCATGAAAATTAAATAAATGATGACTTATTTACCCTTATATGTTTAAAATATGTTTATATAATATTTCACTTTTTTTCAGAAAAGGAAAAGTAGACACCAATCCCTATTGTATAGTATAGATTATTTTTGTTCTATTCAAGAAACTGAATATAAAGAATTCTATTATAAATTAACTTAAGTTTAACAAATATGATAGTGCAATCATCCATTCATCATTCATTATTATATTCACTTTGATTTATTTCAATAATAATGATAGTACTTGCCAAATGATAAAGTTTTTTTTTTTGAGCTCATAATTTCATTGAATATAGAATTATGATTATGAAAAAAAAAATTAATTTCTGAATGTCTTCTAACGTGTACCCTTTAACTTTTCCTTTTTCTTTATTATTCTTATGCTTCCCTATAGGCTTCTTTTAAAATAAAAATCGAAAACTTTAGGCATTATTATAAATTGTAAATATTAATGCATTAATTGTAATATCTTTCTAACAAATAAAGACTTAAATTTTTATTGTTGAGTATATATCTAAAATTTGAATGAATATCTATCATAACTCCTTTTTTAAAAATAAAAATATTACAAATATTTTATGATGCCACTTTGATCGATGAATTTGTAATGGCTCATGTAATTAGTGCATATAAAATATAAATACAAATATTATATTAGGATGTGAAAAAAATGTACAAAATAGATCCATTTGTTAAAATAATTTTGTTAAAAATTGGATTGTTTTAGTCTTATATTGATTTTTGTTTGTTGAGTTATTTTTCACATAATAATAACTTAAATTAATTATGTTTAAAAAGAATTAAAAAATAAGTAATAAATTTCATACAACCTTTTGCAATAGCTTTAAATGATTATTAGACAAAAATTTTATGTAAAATATTTTAAGATTACATCCTAACCCCCTATATTTAAATTGAAAGTGACTTATATTTGATTTTTTTGGGAAAAGGAAAAATGAGGTCTAAAATTTTTCAATCCCCTTTATATTAGTATGGATAAAAGAATGAGTAATAAATGTCATACAATTTTTCGTGATAACTTCGGATGATTTTATTTGTTTGTTTTGTATTGAAATAATTATTTTTACTAGTTAATTAACTTTATGATGTTATAAATATATTTTTTTATAAATTAATTTATTTTTTAAATAATACAAAAATGACCAGTTAGAAATCAAAACCCACCAATTCCATAGTGATTAGTTATTATACTGAAAATGGAGAAAAAATTTCATGTAAAATGTTTTAAAATTATACCCTAACCCATTACTTTTAAATAGAAGGTGACTTATACTTTTTTTGGCTAAAGGAAAAGTTCAAAATTTTCCAATCCCCTTTATATTAGTATAGATTATCAATGGAATAAATACTTATATTTCTTCATATTAATGGTAATATTATTGTTTATTGAGAAAAATACTAATTTGTATAAATATTATTATTAAAAAATGTAGGTATTTGTTCTTATTAACAAATTAGTCATAAAAATATCAATAAAGTGTTTGGCCTATTATTACTATTCAAAAGGTAGGTATTTTTTTTATTAATAAGTTATTGTCAATAAAGTGTTTAAACTAATGATATTGATTTATTATTTTATTTTAGATGTCATGAAACTGATGCAAAAGGATGTTATTTATAAGAAAAAAATTATTATTATTTGGTGTTTAATTATTTTATATTTAAAGTGATCGAAAATTATTGTTTGTCTTTAAAATAAATGAAAGTCATATTTGTTATTTTGGGAAAATGAAAAGTGGAATCTAAACTTACCAATTCCCTTTACATAATAGTAAATAATAGTACAACAAAGTTTCGAATTTAGGGTAGCATTTGTGGCGAGCAAAGGCTGCCCTAAAATTTTTGTGGGAAATATTGTGTTCACAGTTGCCCAAAGGCAGCTTTAGCCACCCTAAATATTCTTTGACATGGCTTTAAAGGTGTCAAGCGTTGCCTTAAAATTGCTATGGAAACAATGTGCACACGCTACCCTAAATTGCAAAAATGTTGACATCTATCTTATTTGTTTTGGGGCGGCTGATGCCACCTTAGAAAGCAGCCCCAAATATGAACTATATGATATGGCTGCTCCAAAATGCTGCCCTAAAGTTGAGTTTTAAAAAAAGCCTAAACCTTTTCTCCCCACCACACCAATGAGCTTTTATTACATTTTCTTTGCTTCGAAACCATCTTGGCAATCCATATTCTTTTATCTACCATCTAAGCAAGTTGCAACCATCTTCAACCTTAATCAACTGATAAGTAAAATAGATTCATTTTCTAACTGTAAGTTTTTCATATATTCTTTTATACTTTTTATTCATTTTTTTCGAATTTGTTGCTTTTTGTTGCAAGCTTAAATAAGAGATTTTTGTATTAAAAGTTAAAGTATCTTTTTATATTTACTAAAAGTAAGAGTTTGATGCTATTATATAGTTGTTATGTTATGATTTTTTTAATTTAGTTTTATTTTTTAACCATTGTTATTTAAAAATATATGAATTTTTTTAATACATTCAATCTGTAAACTATAGCAATTAATGCTTTAATTTGGAAATTATGGTGAATTTTATGTATTATTTGGTTGATAGGAAATAGTTGTAAGCTTACATGTATAGATGATTGTAATGAAAAAAAGTTGCAACATATTAAATGTATTTTATTTTTTATTAGTTAATTAATAGTTTTATTGCAATCAACATTCTATGTTGTGAAGTAAAGAAAGAACCAAGTGTCATTCTATAATGTGTTTATGCGATACGAGAATGTCAAATTAAAATTAAATAAATTTGATTAAACTTATATTGATATTAAAATATTTGATCAAATAATTGAATTCAATGGATTTCAATTGTAAGAAGTAGACTTTATAATTTTTTTTATAATTCTATTGCTCTTCTAATTTATTAATTTGTTATAGATATATATTTTTCTTGTAGTTGAATTTGTGTTGCATTTGTGTATTTAAGAAATAGTTAAAGGTTAGTTATATGAATAGATTTTAACAAAATTGCAAATTATACATATGAAAGATAATATTTTACAAGTAATTAGGTGATGGCAATTTATTATATATATATTAGTTGCTTAATATTTGATATAGATTTATGTGTTATATCACAGGAATGATTTATATGACAAATTGAGATTCTGGAGCATCGAAAGTGGATATATAATAGATTGGGTCCATGTAAAAGGGGATACACGAATGAATTCATGTTATGAGTGAAGCATTTTATTGCATTTATTTGTTAACAAGAAATCTTTGCTAAAGAGGGTGTAATTAGGTGTCTTTGTTTAAAGTGTCAGAATAGAAAATATATAAATCCAAACGATGTAAGAATACATCTTTATAAGAAAGGGTTTATCCTTGGATATTGGTGTTGGCATTGTCACAGTGAAGGAAATGCCTAGACAATATAGATAACCTAACATAGAGGGTTTTATGAATAACAATAACCCTTATGAAGCTAATCGACTTGAGAGTATGATTTTTGATGCTGTTAGGGCCTAATTTTGAAAATGAATATAATTACAACATGGAGAAAGCCCCAAACCTGAGTGCTCAAAAGTTTTATGAAATGTTTAATTCTGCCTAAGCATCGATTATGAATGGGTTGTGATAACCACATAGAGTTATCTATCACAATTAGGATAATGAGTGTTAAATCTAAGTATAATATGTCCTAAAATTATTTTAATGAAATGATGAAGTTATTGAAGGAAACTAATCCAATTAGTAATCTTATACCAAAAAACTTTTATCAAACCAAGAAGGTAGTCTTAAAACTTAGTCTTGGACACAAGAAGATAGATTGTTGTAAGAAAGGTTGCATGTTGTATTACAAAGATGATGAAGATAAGAAGCATTGTAAATTTTATGAGACATCTCGATATGCCAATCCACGATGGGGGAAAAATGAGATATAAAGAAATGTCTTTAAAGAATTTGTATTTCTTGCCACTTATACCTAGGCTCCAAAGGTTATATGCTTCTAAGAAGTTAGCTGAACATATAAGGTGGTATCATGAGAATCGACGAGAAGAAGGTGTGCTTTATCACCCATCTGATGGAGAAGTGTGAAAGCATTTTGATGAAATATACCCTGATTTTGCTTTTGAACTTGAAATGTTCACCTTGGCCTATATTTAGATCAGTTTACCCTATTCACCCAATTTGCTGCATCGTATTCATGCTGGCCAAGTTATTGTTACACTGTACAATCTATCAAATGTGTATAATAGTACCTTATATGTTCTTGACTTTAATCATCCCTAAGTCACATAATCCCAAAAGCAAAATTGATATATATTTGCAACAATTGGTTGATAAGTTGAAGATCTTATGGAATGATAGTGTGCTCACATATGATGTTTCTATAAAGCAAAACTTTATGTTAAATGCAACATTGATGTGGATAATAAATGATTTCCTAGCCTATGGTATGCTATCTAGATAGTCCGCTGCTAGGAAATTAGCATGTCTAATTTGCATGGAAGATACTAGAGCATTTACATTAAAAATGTAAGCAAACAATCTTGGTTTGATTGTCGTAAATGCTTTTTGGATGATGACCACATCTATAGAAGGAATAAAAATGCATTCTACAAAAATAGAGCTAAGAAAAGTTAACCCTTTTGTAGGTTGATAGGTTATGAAATTTAGGAAATGATACAGATGATTCCAAAGGTCATAGAAAGTTAGTCCATCAAGTTGCACGGGTATAAGAAAGACCATAATTAGACAAAGGAATTGCCATAGTAAAAAACAAATGTGAATAAAATTGTTGATGATGATCACATTAGCACCTTATGTGACATTGAAGAAGGCTTCAAGGAAATTGAGCTATATGTTGACCTTACAGGTCAAATAAACTTCAAGAAAATAGAGAAAGATGGTTTAGCAGTTGTCAATGATGAACAAACCACTGAGGTTGATGAGCATAGTGATAATGAGGAAGAAGATGATCCTTATAATGATGGGGTCTACTATAATGAAGAAGATTATACACGGGATTAATGATATGGTAAAGTATAAAGAGCAAATTTTGTGTTGTTATATACAAATTAGCATTGTTATGCTATGTTTACAAATATAAGTTATATATTAATTTTTGTATTATAAAAGCTTAGATATTAAACTAGACTCTTGGTGCACACGACCTTTATTGTGCGAGAGGTCTCAAGTTCGAATCCTAAGCATAAAGTTTTTTTACACTTTTCCCCATTTCCATTTTACAAAAGCATATCTTGTATTGGCGGTAATTCATAACTCATTTTCTTGCTTTTTTTCTATAGAATAGTCCATTCCCATAATATATCCTTCATTAAACTTGCTCATTTGTTCACTTCCTTTTCATTTTGTAAAACGGCTCCACTTATCAAAGTAGTGACTCCATCCTGATAAAGTCTTTATTTCAACAAGTTTATCCTAGTAAGTTTTTCATTTCAACAAATATTTTTTGGATTTTTCCCCATTTTCATTCTAGTAATGTTGCAGAAATCCAACTTGAATGCAGTGTTTGGCATGATTTCGAACTAACTGGAAAAGTGTACATGAATAGAGAGTAAACATTATGCTTTAAGTGTGGTTATACTTTAAGATTTGCTTCTTCTTTTGAGTTAGTTATGAAGGAAATATAAGATCTACTTCCTTTTTTACTTTGTTCTTTTTTCCTTTCCTTTTCTTAGTGAGTTTTTCTTTTATTTCTTAGTTTTTATCGTCATTAGGTTATCTTCATATACTTTGTATGCTTTAAATGAAGGTTGCTTTCCATTCATGGTCATGTGGCTGATTTATCAACAACATTTATCTCATTAGTTAGTGGTGGACCACGAAAGAGAAGCTATTTTGAGATTTGATGTCCTTTCAGATATTTAAGGTAAACATATATTGTGATAGATCCCATATGTTAGCATAGGGAGCCCACATTCCATTTTTCTTATTATGTGTCAAGCAATTAGTCCTTTGGCTTAATTAGCACTATTCCCTGAATTAAACTGGACATATCATCCTATGGCTTAATTAATTATTAGGAATTGTATTCTATTCTATTCTATTCTATCTTGTCCATAGCTTAAATGCCTTCTTTGTAATTTAGCTTTGTGTTCTGAGAGATTCTAAAGCAAATTAGAAACGTAAAATCAATAGAAATGAACAATAGAATATGCCTTAAATATATAGTACATAGTTAAGATATAGGTGTTTTAGCAAGGAAATTAAATAATTTTGTTGCACAATTTAAGGACTTATAAAGAATCTTAAGAAAATGGGAAACCCATAACATAATTAGGATATGTTCTTTGTCCAATGCTGCTTACCTCATTCATTTCATTTTCTTTTCAAATTAATTTCTTGGCTATATGCATACGAATATATGTTGTTTAACCTTCTTTTTAGTTAATTCTTCTTCTTCTTCTGCCATTTGGATTTTTCTGCTATATTTAATTACACACCTAACAATTGTTTAGCATCATAGTATTTTTTATACAATGAATAAATTAACTTATAACATATTAATTTAGTAAATAAGGTCTAATTATTATGATTTCATATGATACAAGTCTTGGCTAGCAAAACCATGATTTATATGGTCTAGGAATGCATGACTGGAAGAAAATTACATGACAAAATTGTAAGGATCACTTGTATATTACTTGCATCTCTATTCCTTTGAATTCAAGTTTAAAAGAATGGTTAAAAAATCTTTGAATAAAATTTATGGATTGTGTTTTTCACTTTCCAAAATTAATAAGATAGATTTAATACATATCATTATTAACTTAGAAAATTTTTTGAAGTGTCATGAAAATCTAATAATACAAATATAAGTTATATGTATTTATGTGTTAAAAAGGGTTTTCAAATTTATATGAATTTTATTTATAACAAGTATGCAAAATTAATAACTCAGCTAATAAAATTTAACACAAAAGTGTTTAACTTTTAGAAAGTTACAAGTAATATAAAAAATTCCTTTTCTTTTTTGTGCAATATACACACACATACATGATGCACCAGTAAGTATTCAAAGAATACATAACAAAGCATAACCGAAATTGACATTGTAGAGAAATGGGACAAATCAATACAAATTATGTAATTCTATAATTTTGGATTAAAAGATTTTAAAAGAAGAATAATAATTATATTCTTTAATATATATAATGAGATTCATAAATTATGTATCCTATGATCTATAAGAAAAGACTAAATAAGGAGTAAGTATAGGAAAATAGGAATAGTGTTAATTTCAATATTACTCATAATTTATAAATTAATTAGAATTTGTTATAAAATTAAAAGAATAATAAGTAAGTGTATGGCTTTCAATTTTGCTAATGAAGGTCAATAGAATGAAGAAGAAGCATGGGATTTGTTTTTAAAGAACTTGAGGTTCCACACTACACTTCCTCCTGAGGTAATAGGAGATAGTAAGATCTATAGTAAAGGAATGTGCACGTTTACCACTTGCAATTTGTACAATTGTTTTCTGTATTTGGCCTTGTATCCAGAAAGCGAATGGATTGAAATAGATAAGTTAGGAAGAAATTTCATTAACGAGGGATTTATTAATGGAATGAAGAGCTTACATTCATAATTTGATAAAGGTCACATCATACTCAAAAAGCTAAAGAACAATAGTTTGTTAAGTGAAATAGAAAAAATAGGATATTTCTCTTTAGTTAAATCTTTCAGTTTGGAAAAGTTAGTTTGGTGCATGGCTGTAACCATTGCAGAAGAGAGTTATAGGTATATGGCAAAAAGTGGTCAACATTTGATAAAAATACCACACGAGCAACATTGGACATAAGATCTCTATAAAGTTTCTTTAAGCGAAAATGACATAGAAGAAATCCAGTCCAGCACTTCACCTAGGTGTCCTAAACTTTCAACTTTGCTTCTGTAGGACAACTATAAACTTAAAATCATCCTAAAGGAATTTCTTCATCAATATGCCTACTCTTATGGTGCTTAATTTGTCCTATACTAGCATTGAATGTTTGCCAAAGTCTCTTTCTGACTTGTAGTCCCTTATTGCGTTAGTACTTTCAAATTGTAGAAATTTGAGCTATATACCTTCATTAGAAAAATTGAAAGATCTAATAAGATTGAGCCTTAACTAGTACCTAAGTGGTTCTATTAACTTATTCAGCATATAAGGTTAGTATTAGACTTGTGTACATTAAGTCATGGCTGACAAGTTCTGTTTTCAATTATTTTGCCAATAAGGACAAATTTCTCTCTTGGATGGCCTTCCTTAAGTGAATTCCAAATTAATAAAATCCTAATCTTATAAAGAATAGCATTATATGTTTAACTTCATATTAATTACTATCCAATTAAGTGTATTTTATCTGTTTTTGTTTAACTTTATTTTCATTTTCATTTTAGTTCAACTCATTATGATTTTGATTACAATTTTGTTTAATTCACAAAAATGATAAGAAGATATTAAGGTGGTTGTTTAAAATGGAATTCTTCACAGGGACAAGGAACAATACAAAATAGCCTCTCATTGCCTATGCCTGAAATTAAGCCAAGTAGCCAGCCTTCCATCCATTCAGGCTAGGGAACCTACCATTGCACCAGTTGGCCACCTTCCAATGCTACTACTTAGCCACCCCTCCATACAATCACATGGCCAGCCCTATGTGCTATAACATGGCTAGCACTCTACATCACCATCTAGCTGTCCTCTAATACCACTATCTAGCAAGCCCCATGTGCCACAACCAAGGCATCCTTCCATGCCATAATCAGAGTAACCATAACCTATAGTAGAACACTATCAATACCATGGTGGGCAATCCATATTTATCCCCATACCTTGCTACTACGAAGGATATTAATATCATATCCCTAATTACTACTAACCATCTATTCTTCACACATCTTCATCTTTATCAAATGTAATGCAATCAGTTTCATCATATTTGAATGCAACATCCTCTAGTGAACAAGCAAATAGTCGACAATGGATTGAATCTCTAGGAGACTTGTAAATATAACTAACTTACGTTACAATAATAGTTCATTTTTCCATATTTAATTGATTATTATGAGTTAATTCTTCTCTCATCACTTATTTTCTTCATAGATTCAAGCCTCCAACTCAAGTTATACACTAAATACACATAATAATAGAAAGCAAATTTAAAGGACCATGGCCAAAATGGACAAAGATTCCTTCAAATGTGAAGGAAATATAGTGGAACATGCTTAAGGTGTGTTTTACAGCACTATGTTCTCTTCAAAATAAACCCCTTATAAAAAAGAGTATGTGATTTTTCTTTATATATATGGCATTTATTGATATAGTAGCACAAGAATTACATCCATTATCCATGTCCTATTGCCTTAATAATTAATATAAGTCTTGATGTGCCATTAAAGGTTTGCCCATATTTAAAATTTACAAATAAATGTATGCTAAACATTTTTGTGATCAGGATCTAATTAATATTATGTATCCTTATCTTTTAAGTTCACACAATCAATTAAGTTCATAAAATTTTTTTATAATATCACTAAAGTTTAGGGTGGATTCAATTGATTCACAGTAAATTCAAGAGATGAATATGCTATTTATAGAGTATTGTATTTTATGATAACAATAGGATGAATTTAGGTATGATCCAAATTTGATAAGATTGCATTTTAGACTTATGAAAGATGTAGATATGTTAAAGACATGACAAAATTTGGCAAAAAAAGTTTGAACTAAATTTCATTCAAGCCTACTTTAAACTTATCAAAAAAGGTAATTTTATAACTTTTAGTTTAATCTAATACAATTAAAAAATAAATTAAAACCTATTGAATATTTAAGATTCATTTAGTCCAAACATTAAGATGTGTGCAAGAATTAATCCAATTAGGTACCACCAAATGGATTAGAAAGATGCAAATATTTAATCCCACTATCACATGCATGTATGTATCTTGTAGGACATGCATTTTCAAAAGTCAACCACAAAAGTTCTGATAAGAAACTTGAGATTTATTGTAATTATATTTATTTCTATTCTTATACATATGGCAATATGAATTCAAATTTAATCCTAACATCTTAGCCTTTTTTTGTTGTTGTATTTGATTTTATGTGCTTCATAGGAAAAGTATAGGTGGGGCCCCTGGCATGAAACTAAGTGAAGAAAAATTTTCTACATAAGGGAGCTAATTGGTTTAGAGATATGATGAGAGATGCACGAAAATATCAACAAAAAAAAGCTTGATTGGACACCTAAGACAGCTTAGCAAGTGCTACTGGAATATTCGAGCAGTGACGACTTCAAAAAAAGTCTACCTAGAACAAGGCAAATTCAACCACTGGCAATGGCCAAGCACTTCATGCTAAAGGTTCAATTCCAATAAGTGAGCATAAAAAGAGAATGGTAAGATAATTACCATTTTCAAATTATATTAGTAAGTCATGTTATTTGATAATGTCTTTGTACATAGGAAAGAGAACTTCGGAGATCACCTACTCAACTTGAGTTATTTGCACGCACTCATCAAAAGGCAGATTCTTCTTGGGTTGATGACAAAAGCAAACAAACTCATGTAAGGGATTTAATTTTACTATTAATACAAGCTTTATTATTTTATTGCTTTTAGAATTGGTTTCTTACTTAAAGCAAACACTTAAGAAATTTTATCTAAATTTTACCTGAAATAATAAGATAGCGAAAGAAAATTGTATGGATAGAACATTATTCTATGATTATTCCATTTATATAATTTAGAAAATATTTTATTAATAATAGACAATTTCAAAGATCATTTTGTTAGTTAGCAACTTAACATTGTAGTAATACCTTAGAATTTAATAATTTTTCTTTGTATTATTTGAGCCAATGACTTTCATTTTTATTTGTATGTTAATTCAAGTTGAATAATAAGAGTTGTTTCTACATTTTGATTTCAATACCACATAATCTAGATTATCACTCTTAATAGCAATGATGTCATCACTTGCATTATCCTGAAGTTTTCTAGATTTCTAAAGAATGAAAGAACTCAAAATAGCAACTTTGTCAATTTCTTGAGTTGGTTTATGAACTACATAACTTTCTAAAGTATTTAAAATCATTTTATTTAATATTAAATAAAAACCTAATTCAATCTATTCAATCTTTCAAAAACAAGTAAAACTTAGTAGAATATTCACTTATCTAATCAGGAGGAGGTGATAAGAAGATAGATTTGAAGTTTGTTTAATCCTAATCATTTAAAATCCCAAAGATTCAAATTAGGATTCAAAACCCCTTTTTTTAGTTAAATTACTTAAATTACACTAAACTTAAAGGAAGAATGAAGAAGAGCTAAGTAATAATAGAGGTCTAGATGATCTTACTTTCATTGAATAGAAATTTTGATTAAGATTGATTCCTTTCTATTTTGATTAAGAAGAGGAAGATAAGAAGCAAGAAAAAAGGATGAAGGTTAAGTGGGTTTAGGTGAAATGAAAAAGGGGTGACTAAATTTTAGGGGGTGATTGAAATGCATAGATTTTAATTACTTTCATTTTACTTGAAAGAATATCTTGTTTGGATAACAAATAGTTATATCAATATATGCTTCAGCACTTCTAACAAACTAACAAAAAGTTAAAAAGAAATATTAATATAGCAAATTTTATAAATTATATTACATAAAATAAATAACTTATCACTTATTGTATTAAAATAATTTAATTTTACTATTATTTCAATAATTAACTAATTTGAAATATATTTCAATTGATTTTTCAATTATAAAAAATACATGCTATGAAAATTAATAAATCATCGAATTGTCTAAAATACAATTTTTATCAACATAAAAATAAGTTGCATCCAAAAATCAAGTACATTATATTAGTTATTATATCAATAAACTAAACTATATATTAAAAATAATTATAAATAATTATTTTTAACATATATCAATAATCATAATAAAATATTAGTTATTATTTTTAATTATTATATCAATAATCTTCTTCTGCTTCTATTGTTTAAAGTAATCAATAATGAATGGATGTACATAAGATTAAAATTGATTGAATTGTGATTTATGATACATGATTGGATGATTGGGAAAAAAATTTAAATAAAGATTAGTTCATCATTTGTTACATTAATTTTTCATTAACTATCACGTTGATTGTTCAACTAATAATTATTTTATTTGAACCAATGATAAAATCAGTGTTGAAGTTTCATTTAAATATCTTAAAATTTTGAAAGTTATGTATTAATATTATATAATTTTATAAAATTTTTATATAAATCATTTGCTCCCAAAATATATATGGATAGTCTACATACTCAAATGGGACATGAGCTTTTATCATGTATTTTTGCCATCATGAAACTAAAATCTATCATCTTTTGCATTTTAATAGTAAAAAGTTATTAATCACGAGTGGGTCTGATGTTAAAATATAGATACTAATTTTTCACATTCTAATATTAATAGTTCTTGGAGAAAGAATAATTTTGTTTTTCCATTGAATTGATTATAATCCCAATTTCTAAACTAAAAATTGAAAATATTGCATTTGATGAGCATGGAAATGGGAATCTATCATGTCGCAAGAGACATTAGTCGGTAAAAGTTAGTATAAGTGGTTGAATTCAATATCTACGATCAAAAGATTCTAAATTCAAACATTATAACTCTCAAATAAATTTAGCAAGAATCTCAAACTTCCTTTTACTTTAAGAGGGGTAGCCACACCTATTCCTAAACTTCTTTGTTGAAGGAAAAAAAAAAAACACGATAGATTATGAAAAAGAT
Organism: Sindora glabra; assembly: GCA_020226215.1. NCBI lineage: Eukaryota > Viridiplantae > Streptophyta > Magnoliopsida > Fabales > Fabaceae > Sindora > Sindora glabra. Next base: position 62,217,863 of record CM035227.1, read on the forward strand.
GTGATAATGGCTAATGGCTTGCGATTGTATTTCTTTGAGTTGCAATTAAAAATGATTGAACTTTTAGATGTCATTCATTTCTTCTTTTATCAACTGATTGTCTGGATTCAATTTCTAATACCATTTTCCAATGCCCAAGATACCATTTAAAAGGTAAAACAAAATATTATAAGTCTTAATAATTTACTATTTATCAAAAAATTTAAACCCTTAATTCATTTATTAATAATTCTTTCTAATCCACATGGTTTACAGTATGCTGATTTGAAAAAAAATGACAAGAATTGCTAGGCTTGGAAATGTCAAAGCTGAGATGGCACTAAGTTTAGATTCTGAGAATAGGTTGCATAGCATAGTACAAATATATTCAAAATAATTTTACATACAAAGCTTATACAAAATCTAAATTATATTTGCCGATTCTTATTTGGAACCATTACATGATAGCATAACCTATTTATATGAGTCCATATATCATAAGCATGACATTTTGGAATCATAACTCTCTTAATAGGGTATATCTTGTACATTTTGAATCTCTCAATCCATTCTCCTATTTTAAGCATGAAGCCTATTAGAAACAGTAAAACTAGCTCATTCTTCCCATTAAGTTTTGATTTACTTAGCATCTTACTCACAAATCTCTCCATTGCCCTTCTCTTAACTAATATTCTATTTAATATTGTAGGAGATTTTTCAGAAGAGAAGGCTAGATTTGCAAGATGTCCAAGGCAATGCAACAACAAAGTTAACTGAGTGGATGAAGACAGTTAGGGAAAGTAAAAAGGGTAAAATTTTAGGGTTGGGGTCACAAGCATGTGATGTTTTGCAAAATGAGTCTCCTAATGCAACATCCTCAAAATCCTAACCACCACATTAGGAAGAAATAGAAAAAAGAATGGCAACACTTAAAGCCAAGTATGAGGTAATGATAAAGTTGCCTTGTGATTGTAACAATTTGAACTTACCTTCTATTACTTCACCTTCTCCGCCACCTTCTCATAATCCCATTAGTTATGCGCAATAGCATGGTGGTGAGCAGCACCATGATGTAGATGATGTTAACTTATGAGAAGATCATCAGTATTTATATATTTTATCACAAAATTAAGACCTAAATTTAACTTTAAATTAATGTCATGTAGAATCTATTATTCTCTTTTGAAAATACAATGTTACTAAATTTTTTTATTGAAATTTAGATGGATTTTAAATCTTCATAAAAATTATTATTAGGTGTGTAATCTATCTCAGAGGAATCAAATGTTTGTTACTAGTTTTTTGTTAAAAATTTCATAATTTATAGAATTTCCTACAAATAGGATTCATAGAAAAATAAATATAAGCACAAAATATTTCCTATAATTTTGGATATTTCCCATGGATTTTCCCGCAGTTATGGCCACCACAACACTATAATTTCATGCTGCATTTTCCATAACATAAAAGACAAAATGGAAAAAGAAAAACCACGGCTAAAGCGCATAACTGCGTCAAATAACTGTGTGAAATCCATGGAAAAAAATCGTGGGAAAAATGCTACGAGAACCTCATTTCCCACACTTCTGGTTACCACAGAGCCCTCACCGTGGAAAATTCCATGGAAAATCATAAAGGTGCTGAATAGCAAAAAAAAATTCATGGGAAAAGCCTTTACTGTAATTTATCTAGTGGGGTATTACTATCTAAGGGAATTAATTTTATATTAAAATCTTGACCTATATTTAATATATTTTTAAATTTTATTATTTATAAAATTTTTTGCCTATACATTTTCTTATTTATTAATATATCAATAAAGTGTTTAGCCTATATATTTATTCGAGTTTAGATTAACATACCAACCTGTTTAAAAATTTATTTTAAATTCTTAAAAATTTCTTTTGAAAACTAATTAATAATTTAATTATAAATAAGTGAATATAATAAAGATATAAAATTTTTATTTTAATAAAATGATAATTAAATTTTAAATAATATTTTATTAATAATTAAAAATATTTTATGAAAAATACTAAGTATTTAAATTTAATAAATAATTTTATAAAATAAATTTTACTAATTAAAATTATTAAATAGATTAGAGATGTGACCCTTTTTAACACATTTAATAAATTAATTGATCCTAACGACACAAATTACCACCTTTAAAAAATAACAAATTATTTGATAAAATTTGAAATATATTCATATTTTTATACATATATGAGTTTAACTTTATGATAAATTTTATTATTTCTAGTTGATGTCTATTAAAATTTTTAGTTTATACTATAGTTCCAGTTCAAGCTTAATTTAACATAAATCAAATCATTAAATCTTCAATCATTTCCATCTAGTTCAATGATTAATCTAATTTTTAAAACATTAACCTTAATGCATTATTTAGTTTATTGCCTAACAAAAACAAAATGTACGTAAATTCAGACCAATGAAATCACGCTAAATACAACAATATTTTTTCACCCTTTTTATCTATTGACTTTATTTATTTTCAATTCAGTCTAATTGTTAAATATAATTGTTTGTGATAATCATATACAAAAACTTCCTACACAACAAATTTTAATTTCCACCTATCACCGCTAAGAATCAAGATCTTACAAAGAGAAGCCACTCACTCCGTGTACTTCTTTACTTTCTATTTTTCTTTAAATCCAATTTTTTGGACATAAATTTAGTATGGGTTTTAGGCTATGGTTAAGGTGAAAAAAGGAAGGAGTACAATGCAAATGGGATGTAAAACAACTTCAATTCTTTGGATAAGAAATGAACATGAAACGTGAGATGAAAATAATTATAGGCCTCACACAAAAACATTCCAAATAGAGAAGGAAAATAGATTGAAAATTGGATTAACAAAGCAATCTTCCAAACTTGCCCTCAGCCCTCTGTTTACTTGCCATTAAATATCACCCATGATGTCTCATATTTGAGAAATGATGTTGGAAGTAACATTTTTATTTCCTAATTTTTTACAAGAACAGTAAATTACAAACTAAATCATTTTAAAGTGATGAAAAAATTTATAATATGGCCTTATTTGCACCTTATCCACTTGTGAATTAATGTGTTAAAGAGCGATCATACATGGTTTACATCATTAACCTTTTATTCGCTTGTTCTTGTTTTTCTTCCAAATATAGCAAAATCTAGTACATCCCACTAATATGCTTTCTTTTTTCATCTATTAAACTAAAATAAAGTTCTAAAGGTCTAATTTAAGTCATTTATTTCTCCATTTCTTCATAAATCTCAAACCCTTGCACCTCTATCTTGGAAAAGTAGATTGGGAATGGCATGTGAAATTCAGACCAAATTAAAGTGAAAATATGTTAAATTACAAGCTGATAAAGAAGCATATAACTTGCACATAATTATTTTTATTAAATGGACAAAAATTAAATGCAAGTGAAAAATATATTAAAGGAGTAAATCATAAATTGTTTCATTTTAACACTTTAAAATTATAGGTCAAGTTAAAATCATTATTATAATTGTCACTACAAGAAAAATAGCTCCTTGTAAAGGAATAGATTTTTGTCACTAAAACAACAATTTAGCAAGGGATTAGAAACCTATTTGCAAGCAAATAAAGAAAATAAAATGTATGATTTTAAATTGACATTTTGTGAAGGATTAATGAGGGGCTTGAGCATTATAAAAATTTGCAATGGGTTAGGCCTATATTTAAGTCATCACTATAGTTAGTAGGAAGGAAAATTTTACAAATTTTATTTTATTTTATTTTTTGTGCTTCACAAGCTCATTTAGCGAGAAATATGCTAAGAAATTAGGCTTCACTAATTTTAGTGAGGAACATGTTTGTCGTCAATCCTTTGCTAAATGTTGACAAAATTAATCTTGTGCATTCAAAAATTCATTTTATTTTTTAGTTTGAAATTTCATCAAATTAGGAAAAGTTAGGGTTTTGGGTAATCAAAGACAATCTTCATCATTGTCATGTATTCTTAGCAATTTCTTGGTGACATTGAGTGTTGCTAGTGGTGGCGAACTCTAGTAGGGGCAAAGTATCCTTATGGTCCAATGTCTTTGTATAATAAGTAAGATTTCGTCCCTCGTTCATGTTTTAATAATTTTAAAGCAATTTCAATGAATGATTTAGATTATTTTGGGATGATTTATGATGTATTTTGATATGGAGTTGTTTATGCATTTATGAGTAAAAATGTAGAAAGCAAGGTTTAAGGTGTTTTGTCATTCTAATGCACTATTTCATGGATCCTTAGCTATGGTCATCTACTTTTTTTGGATTTATTTTAGCTTCATAGGAGCTTTATTAGAGGGAAAAATATGCTTTAATAAAAAGTAAAGGGCAAAGGCCAATACTGTTATATTGTAGTATCTCTTCATATCATTGATTCTTCCATTGTGTTTGTTGTTTGACTCACATGTTATTTAACCCTCATGATACCTTTAAACTCTAGTTGCTTTCTATTTTATATTTAATAGATTATATTTCCTAAAGTAAATTAAGCTTTAAATTTTAATGAATATTGAAAGAATTGTCCAATTATAATTTGTTCTTGATTCTAATAGTACTTATGCAAACTAAATGGTTTAATTTAATAGAACTCTCATTCATGAAACCATGATTGTTCTTGTTGGATGTCCTCAATAGCAATTAAATCATGTAAAAACAAGATAAAACTCTAGAATGTCTTTTATTTTCTTCTTATTTGAAATGCTAGGTGCATTAATTTTAGATTAACCATTTTCTTAGGCTAAACTTTGCTTTTATTAGTTTGATATAATGTTATAGAAAATATCTCTTAAGGACTAAAATCACTAAACTAAAGTTTTAAGAATAAATTTCTAATTATAGCATGGGAAATTAGATATACCAAACACTAAACTCAAAAAGGTAGAGGGTAGACATGTGTGGTCAATGAATAAGTGGAGTTAATTTATAGATGATTCCTTAATTTTAAAAAGATTAATATGAATCAAAATGTTACTTAAGATAAGCAAATAATTGCCCTACACATTGTTGAGATTGGGAGCCAAACAAATGCAGTGAAATTAACTAATCCTAGCCAAGGATCCATGTGAAACAATTAAATCAAGATAGGGATTTGATTATCTTTTGCAAACACTTTAGGGGTTCAATTGTTGATCACCTTTTTCGATTTGCTTCCAATTGAAAACTCCAAGGTATCCACACGAACCTGCGAATCACTAACAAACATCTCACGTGCACTGATTGGAATTCACCTCTTTTGCCTCGTAGTGCTAGCTATATCCCTTTCAGAGTTATGGTCAAATGGGGCTGTTAGGGTTTTTTATATTTTTGGGATGTGTGAATAATAATCTACAATTATTACCTAACAAGCATATTTAAATAGGTGTATAGAAAAATTCTAACTATTTAGACTTTGTTTCATGCATAATTATAGGCTTATAATTGAGTCTAATAATTATAACATGAAATTCCAATATACTAGGCCTAAATAATTTGGCCTATTAATTCTAAATTTGCTAGGCTCTAAGTGTGTAACCTTACAAGCTCTTATTATATTAATAATGATAATAAATCATATTAATGATCACAAATAATGAGTGATGTCTAGCAACATATCATTATTATCTAAGTAATAAGAAAGTCGATGATTTAACTGAACATTTACATGTAATCATCATCTATGTCCTTTTATCCTAAATATCTACACTAAGCACAAGATATGGACCGTGTCATTCCCATATAGCCTAATTCAAAGGTTTCTTAATTCTTAAGTTAACTAAAGCAAATGTAATTAACATCCCATGTCAATTCATATGAGCATGGCTATATATTTTTCTCAACTTTACTTAATCAAGGGGCCTATAAATGTCACTCCTGTTATATAGGAGGGATAAATTCCATCTTGATCACACAAATCCCTCTGCATAATATGTGACATATCCAATAACTACCATTGCATTCACTCAACCATGAGTGACATAAAGTAGTATCAAAATATGAAACTCACATGTAAGGAACCTTAGCGATCTCAAATCAAAAAATTATATTAATAATGATCACTAAGAATCACTCATGATATTCATATAACAATCCATGTAGTATTCTTAAGGTGGGTCGGTCTAGTATACAAGTTCTCTAACTTATACTCATGTGTAGACTTAATATCTCATATAAGTCACCACACATGCTAGTCTTAACATATCAAAGTAACCTAATCCATAATGATATATGACTAGGGACATTTAAGAATACAATTATTCTAAGGTTATTATCATAATTAAATATATTACATACACAATATATGTATAAATATGATAATTGAAATTACCTTTAAAATAACATGATTTAAATTATTAATCATCTATATGATTGGTTTTAAGGCATATACACTAATACACATAAGATAACTACTTTATTTTGGAGGTATTTTGTCCTCTAAATGGTTTCAAACCCTATTTTTTGCCATGGTTCTGACCTTATTGAAATGAAAGAATTGTAACATGCTATTGACATTTCTATACCATCTGCTTTAATTGACTAGCATATCAAATTTTTACTAAGTTACCAGCTTTTAATTCTTGCTTTGTTAATGGCTAAGTTTGGACAGAATTGAATAAGCTTTTATTTGAAATAACTCTAAATCAGGTAAAGTTATTTTATGTTTAATCTCTTTTTGATTATATGAACAAATATGGATGGATACCCAAAATTCTACTAATTCCTCTGCTATAACATGCCTAATTTGAAATGCAAAGAAACTTATAGAATTAGGAGAAGTAAGCAAGCAAAAATTAAGATAAAAACATAAGAGAGGAAATTGAATGTTACTACCATGTAAGCATGTTATTTGATTACTTACAACATTCTTGATTTTGTTTCATTTTTTTTATAATGGTATTGGTTGTATGTGTGTTTTTATTATTGTAATGTTAAAAAGTAATTTCTTTTGTAACTTCATATTGCAAGCATGTTATATATGCACTAAAAGCATCTCTATTTTCTATTTGGCTTATGTTAATGAACTTAAAAGATTCAATGGAAAGTGTTGCCTTAGAAGAATCCATACACACTTAAAATTGAGTTTGTTATTCAATGTTTTTACATTGGTAATAAGATATTACATTAATATAAAACTATAGGACTTTTTGTAGCAATGTATCTGTGTCTCTTTAGTTATTCAGTTAAACTCTATGTCTTATCTTTAATAGAAACTTTTTTAATTAGTAATAAGTATTCAAAAGGCATTTCTATTTGATTTCCATAAGTTCAATGTTGTAACATGGAACATGCCTTGGGGAAATGAAATAGTAATGTAAAGAATCTATAACAAATTATTAGAGAACAATACCTCACATTTACAAATGAAAACCAATCCCTGTTATAAAAAAAAAGTTTCTATTAATTGTTAGTTACTCTTATTTTGGTGGTGACAAGCCATTAGAATTTTTGAATGAAAGCATGTTAAACAAAGTTAGAGTTATAGAGAATCAAATGAGATATAAAAATGGCAAAGATTGGTAGATGAATAAGAAACAAAGACCAATATACAAAGTTATTAAGAGTTTGTTACTAACTTTTTAAGATTCTTAAGAAGTAAACAAATAAAATATACATCACAATTTATTATGAATAGTTGTTGAATTTTCAAGTAGGAATTGTGAGAAATTGACAAAATAGTAGAAAGCATTTCCTCACCAAATTTTGTTGGTGTTTACTCTTACAAAAACTTCTAAACTCTATTTGTATTGTATTTTCTATTGTCTTGTTTGGTTATTTTGAAAGCCATAAAAGAGATTTTACTTGACAATGTAAAGTTGCTTAAGGATTTCCACAAGACCAAGCAACCAATAAAAAAGTTTAGATAAAGGTACAAGAAGATTGATAGTTATATCAATGGTTGTATGATCTACTACAAGGAGAAAAAAGGCAAAATTAAATGTCCCATTTATCATCACTCATACCTACTAAAAAGAAAAGTTGGAAGAGTAAAGGCATACTATACAAGGTATTTCATTACCTTCCTTTAACTTCTAGGTTGCAAAGATTGTACCTATCTTTAAAAATTGTTAAGCACATGACTTGGTATAATGAAAATCATTAAGAGTCAAGTGTTATATGCCATCCATATGATGAAGAAGCATAGAAATCATTTGACTTTTATTACCCTTCTTTTGTTACGAAACCTTGAAATGTCAAGCTTGGTCTTTTATCTGATGTTTTCATTCCATATAGGCAATCTATGCACCATTATTCTTGTTAGCCTATAATTGTTACATCTTATAACTTGTCACATTGGCTATGTATAAAAAATCCATACATGTTTCTAAACCTTTAAAATTCTAAGCTAAAAAGGTCATGGATTCGACATATACTTGCAACCTCTAACAGATAAGTTGAAAAAGTTATAAAGGTTAGAGTTCAAACTTATGATACCTCTAAGAACCAAAACTTTTAAATGAAAGTAGTTTTAATATGGATAATAAATAACTTTTCAGCTTAGAGCATGTTATTTGGTTAAAGCATACATAGTGTCATGGCATATTCAATATATATAAAGGCTAATAAAGCCTTCTACTTAAGAGAAGGGAAAAAGTTTCATTCTTTAGTTATCACCATTATGGATTGAAGAAAGAGCATCCTTTTTGAAAAGATAAGAAATCTTTTGGGAAGGATAAAATTAAGAAATACTTTTGACCAAGATTGAGTTGAATAGATATTTAGAAGGAGATTTGCAATTTACCCTTAATAATAAGAGGAAAAATAAATAAGTTGCCTGGATTTAGGGAGGAATATAGTTAGTTAAAAAGAAGTGTATTTTAGGATCTTTCCTACTAGGATACTAATCTAATTAGGCATAATCTTGATTAATGCACATTGAAAAGAATGTGTTTGACAACATATTCAATACAATGATAGATATTAATAGAAAAATAAAAGATAACTTGAAAGCTAGGAAAGACATTGCTTTAATTTGTACTCACCCTCACTTAGAGTTGCAAGTATTAAATAATAGGAAAATTGTCAGACCTAAAGCTCCATTTACCTCGACAAAAGAGCAAATGAGAGTAATATGAAAATGGGTTAGGCATCTACGATTCCCTAATGGTTATTGCTTAAACATATCTAAGTGTGGATTTATAAAAATATAGGCTATCAAGAATGAAGAGTCATGATTACTACATATTTATGGAGAGAATTCTTCCAATTACATTCAAAGAAATGTTACCTAAGCAAATATGGAATACCTTGACTGAAATTAGCATGTTCTTTAGATATTTATGCTCCTCCAGTCTTATAGGTTAAACAAGTGGAAAAGCTTTAGTCAAATATTATTGTCACATTATGTAAGTTGGAAAAGATATTTCCACTTAGGTTCTTTGACTCAATAGAGCACTTACCAATGCATTTGCTATATGAGGCAAGGTTTAGTAGGCTAATGCAATATAAGTGGATGTATCCCTTTAAAAGGTAAGACATGAATGCCTTAACTTTGAACATTATTTATAACATGACCTAAGAAAAACACTTAATCTTAACACTTTTTTTGCATCAATTGAAGAAGAAAGTGAATGATAAAGCTTGGGTGGAAGGACCTATACATGAGGCCTACATCATTAGAGATGTTAACTTTTTGTTCTTTCTATTTCAAGTTTCACATGCAAATAAAATTAAATAGAGTAAATAAGAATGATGATAATGGTCAAGTTAACGTGCCAGAGGCTTCTTTCTCTATCTTCATGCATTTAGGATGACTAGTTAGTAAGGAAAAAATAAGTTGAAAGGTGCAATTGTATGTGTTTTGTTAAGGAAATTGAACTATTTATCATGCAAGTTGATGACTTACTTTTAAGGTTATAACATTTATGTGCTTCCACATGCATTTTGAAAACCTTAAACTTTATTCAATAATACAGGATATTTGAAAATAAATTGCATGAAAAATATACTAATATTGATATTGAAGGGATAAAGGTAAAGATTAATAATGAATTCACATGTTGATTATGAGACTATGTAAGGACTAATGTATTAACACATAACATGATTAAACAATCTTACGTATAATTTTGAATATGTAGATATTTTAGTTTTTTCTTCTTCATTAATTCTTTGATCAAAGAATTGTATCGAAGATAATCACTTGAAAGATTTACTATTTAGTCCATGTCGAAAGGCCTGCACATGACCTTAATATTTTGCAAATGGGTATAAATTTCATATTGCCAGACATGGTGCAAACAAGGCATTAATGAATTTTGGAGTTTGTATTAAAGGTACGAATTACAATAACCTTGAGAATGAGTATTATGGTGTGTTAGAAGAAATTATCAAGTTAAAGTACTAAAGCACTACAATAGTTTTATTTAAATTTGATTGTTTGATCATTGAGTCATAGAATTAGGGTTCATAATGAATATGGTGTGGTATGGGTATATAGAAGCAAAAGTTTCCAAAAGTATAAGCCCTTTTACCCTATTGCAACAATCCTAATAACTATACTAAATAGATTACCCTATCATGAAAAATAAAAGCTAGAAGAATAAGATGGTTAGTTGTGGGCTATTTGCAAAATAAAAGTTAAAAACAACATTGATGCCTCGCATGTCGCTTATTAGGAAGAAATGGTAACTTATACATCTATAATAAACATTAATGATAACCTTGATCAACAACAACTAACATTGATGAAGGGTAAGAGTTCTATCTGGATGAATTGGTTCATGTTAAGGCAAATGTAGAAAAGGAAGTTAATTATGAATCTAAGTCCTTTTTCTCCTTAAACAAGGATGATGACCTAGAAGATAGGACACACTTGATCTAGTAGACACTATAAATGATGAAAATTTCGACGTTAAAGATAATTATTATAACTAGTTTGATGATACAATTTGATTAATTATCTATGCTTATAATTTCTTTGCTCATGTTTCATTGATTATATATGCTTATAGTTTCTTTTCTCATGTTTGATTAATTGTATATGCTTATGTTTTTTTAATTGACTTACAAATATAATACATGTCATTGAACTTTTCTTATTATCCTTAAATATCATAATATAATTGTTTGTTAATTACCTTACATACTTAAGGAAGAGGTAGATGAGGGAAACCACATCACAAGGTGGCATAGGATGAATCACTATTTTAGGCAAGAGAAAGAGTGGTTCTTCAGTTGATAACCATCATAGTGTTCTCTATAAGGATCAAAGTGATCCAAGCATACAACCCCCTTAACTTACCCAACCTCTATAGCTTACACGAGATGAAGTCCTTCAGCCTGTGGTCAATGAGAATGCATTAGGAATAGTAGGAAAAAGATATAAGTAAAACACATTATTCTCTATTTATTTTATTAGTATACCATAATATGATTGTTTATTTATAAATATATGCTTTTTTATCATATTCTCTAAGCCTAGTGTAGTGAAGGTATTGGTAAAAATCATGAAGGGTTCTTTCCATGACCCTTGGATCAATTAGAGAAAAATGCTGGATGAAACTAAGAAAAGTTAAAGGTTGGATTTCATACTTTTAATTTTCACACTTTTAGCTATCATTTATACAATTTCTTTTAACTCATATTATTTTTTATTGACTTAAATATTGAAAAAAGGTTACTAATGGGATGACTAATGTGATGCTACAATGGAAATGGTTTAGGCAATAGTGTAATGACCACTTGTCTGATCTTTTGTATAAGGCAAAGGTTGCACATAAAAGGAAAGAAGAGATCCCTAAATGGATAAGTGAGCCAAATTGGGGAGTAATGTTCAATTTATAGTAAATAAATGAGAAACTCAAGAAACTCTTTGAATAAAACACAAAAATAGAATTTTTAACCATGATGGTTTAAATGTCATAAGTTGGCGATTGTGATAGTTCGATAGGTAAACATGCTTAGATTAAGACAAGACTTAGTGAAAAAATTCAATATGTTATGGTAGTATTATGGCTAAAATTTGGGATCAATCTAGCTAATATACTATTTTTCCAATTTTCCTAAGTTTAGAGATATTTTTGTCATTTCAAGATAATTCAAGAATTCAAAGGAATTTGATAAGTTTATATTTGTGATCCTTGTATTTTCATCTTCATATCGGTTGGTTTTTATGTGAATTAGACACTCAAAACTTAAAAAAAAAGGCTTATAACAATTTGTAAAAAATATATCTACTCTTAGCAGGAGGATTTTTATTTAAAATATTTTTTAAAGGGGTAGATTATCTTGAAGGCCTGGTGGGGTGCCAGGACATTAAGCTAGAGATGAGGGTATGTTAGCTTGTGGCTATCCCCTACACACTTAAAACTATGGAATAAGGCATATACCAAGCAAATAGAATGTCCTTATCCTTATTCAATTATCCTTTTTAGCCCGTTGTATCCAAAGGCTTAATGTATGAAAGTATCTTATGGTTTGGTCTGTGCAGGTGCTTTAGTGACATATGATTATAGCTTGCAAATTTGTAGGTTTCACTTTCTTTACCAAGAATGCCTAAAAAGGGTTTTAATAGGAAAATTAGCATGTTCGTCAAGAATGACAAGCATATACTGCACGATTTTGGCTAAAAAGTTGCTAGCCTATAACATTTGGTATCAAAACTCAATTTGCACTAGAGGGCCAAGATCAGGAAGGCTACAATTAATTTAGATGCAACTTGTCCAATGCTATATGAGGGATATAAGAAGTAATCATTCTTACAAACTCGATGGTATCATTGCTAAAGATTTGATCAAAGAGGTGCAAGAGATTAGATCAGCCTGAGAAGTTAGTATGTGAGGAATGATGCATTCAAGATATCATGGATTGGTGTATCAAGCCTAAATATTTATACCAAATGACTATTTTACTTGTTGATATGCATGGGACATTAGTTATGCGCTTATTCATAGTAGTAATATTGAAGAATGCAAACCACAATCTAGAAGGGTGAAGGAATTGATAACCTATCTAGTGGGAGAATCCTCGATCTTGCCAAAAGGCTTGACTACCTAAAGGATTGGTGGAGCCAGAGGGTGAAACCTCTAGTCATGCAAAAATATGTGGTTATAGTTAAAGGGCATGAGCAGATTATTCTAAAAGAGTAGTCTAAAATTATATTAAGGCAGTCTAAAGGGATCAGTCCTAGTGCTTAAAGGAGCATTGTTAGTAAGCAATGTGGATTGCTCCAAAAAGAGTATTCCATATCAAGTTGAGATGGTCCAGATGGATCATTCAAGTCACTTCAGGGGAGCATAGCCAAAAGGTTAAGTAAAGATTTAGAAGAATCAATGTTATTTGCATAATCTATAGGTTAATGAATATGCACAATCTCCCATATGATTTTTTTGATATAGTAGATTAGGCTACATAGTTGCCTTGCAGAGTGGTAACAATGACTCAAAGGAATAGTAATAGACTAACATTACATAGTTACATTGTCAAGAGATTTTGTGGCAATGACCGTGAGTTCATATTTCCTTATGCACAGGCAAAGTGAAAAACTCAAGTTAGAGTGAAGGATGCTTTATGCTCAACTCCCTTCTAGGTGTTAAAATAAGGGAGCCATTAAAGGATGCATTCAAGATAGGATTGCAAGAGCCTAAACATTAGTGGATGTTGCTCGAGTTAAAAGGTCATGAAAACCACAATGTTAATGTACATCAACTCCGAGTAGGCTGTGATGGCCCGAGAGATGCCAAAGTTTATTGATTCAAAAGGGATTAAAGGATCTAATTAAGTGTAAAAGTGGCATTGCAAAGTGTCATGAATTGACCAAAAGCAAACGAGTAGACTTGAGACTAAGGTCATAAGGCCTTTTTGCATAAATCAAGCATAAATCTTGTCTCTTGCATTGGTGATATGGGACACTAGGTACAAGATACCTATTAGTAGGTAATTCAAAGTATTAAGCATTGTTCATAAGTTAAAGAGTTAGCATGTACTTTTGCTATGGAGGCGGCATCTGTGCAAGTCACAGAGGCAGTAAACACACAATTATAGAAGCAACTATCCATCAAATGAGTTATGAAAGTAATGAGTTTAGGAGAACTTCTAGGTAAGTGGCACTAGAGAGTGTCGACACACTTTAAAAGAAGACTATAGAGGTAGCCTTTTGAGAAATTTATGAAAGATATATTTTGCTAAGAAAATACCGATGTTGCGAAGGCGACAACCTAAATTTGAGATATAAAAACATTCATAGTGCTCAAAGGAGTAGACTAAAGACCACCATGAACTTTCAAGAAAGTAAATAGATTCTTTATAGAGCCATGTTAAATTAAGGTGTTAATAAGGATATTAACATTTGAAGTAGGAGAGAATATCACAAGCTAACAATTATAATAGTTTGATAAGTAAATGTGCTTCGATTAAGATAAGACTTAGTGAAAAAATCTAGCATATTATGACAGTTTTGTGGCTAAAATTGGGGATCAATTTAACTAATGTACTATTTTTCTTAATTTTTTCAAGTTTAGGGGTATTTTGATCATTTCAAGATAGTTCGATAATTTGGAGGAGTTTGAGAAGCTTATATTTGTGATCCTTAAATTTTTATCTTCATGTCAGTTAGTTTTCATGTGAATTAGACACCCAACGCTTTGAGAAAAGGGCTTATGATAGTTTTAGAAAAGTATGTCTACTTTTGGTAGGAGAGCTTTAATTTAAAATACTCTTTAAAGAGGTGGAGTATCTTGAAATCTTGGTAGGGTGCCTAGATACTGAGCTAGGGATAAGGATATGTTGACTTGTAGCCATCTCCTACACACTTAAAACAATAGAATCAGGCATATACCAAGCAAATGGAGTGTCCTTCTCCCTATTTAATCGTCCCTTTTAGCTCGTTATATCCAAAGGTTTCATGTGTGGAAAGATCTTATAGTGTGGTCTGTACAAGTCCTTCGACAATATGCGATTATGGCTTGCATATTTGCAAGTTCCGCTATCTTTACCAAGAGTGCCTAAAAAGAATTTTAATGGAAAGGTTAGCATGTTCATCAAGAATGGTAAGTATGTGCTACACAATTTCAATTAGAAAGCTACTGGCCTATGACACTAGGCCTTTCCTTCCATATAAGAGGATTGATCCCTATGATGGAGTGCAAAAGGAAACATGTAAAAACCATTATGTGTGAAAGAGTAATTTTTAATTTTTCCTTAGTTATGATTACACACTAACATAATGTTTATTGTGCAAATAAATGAAAGGAAATGCTAATAGGGATTCAATTGATGTCATCATAGCTATTTTTGAAAACTTATAAAAATGGTGAACAATTCACATGCAAAAAGTCTCAATAAACATAGGAAGTGACAATGTCGTATTTTATTGAATCCCTTGTTGACCATTTAAATGAACTAGCCATATAACGATTACAAGTTATTTAGTTAATGATTTTATACATTAATGATAGTTATACTACCTTAGCTATGCCATTCTTTTTGCTTTCCCTTTTCTTGATGTTTCAATTTTACAACATTAAAAATTAATGTTTTTTTTTTTTTCTTTGGCAGGAAAATTTTATTTAACTAGCTCATAAAAGAGTTTAAAAAGCCATCAAGTGGTGAAAGTGAAGGTTAATAGAGGATAGATACAATTAGGTAGAGTATTCCAAAAATTTTGTAATTGATGATATTGATCTATTCTACAATGCAATTGGTGGACTAAAGAAAAGGAGGTTGTATGGGCTTGGTTTTAATAGTTATGTCCTAGCTATAATAAAATCAAGGTCATTTGTTACACCTTAGCCAAGCTAACCACAACTCACATTATAAGATGTCATTACGTTTCTTAACTTCAAGATGCTTTGGAAGAGATATCGAATAAGTGTGACCATCAAGTAGCCGAGCATCAATAGGAATTTGAACAATATATGGCACAATTGCAATCCTAACTATCTGCTGCATTCATTACACAGACATCTTTCACCATCCAATCCTCAAATGCATAAACACCTTCAAATAATAATAGAACTCTTCCAAATGATGTTTAGGAAGCAAGCATTTTAGAAAGTAATATCATATAGGTTGTACAGGTCCTTTTGAATTGCTTTTGTAATGGCAATTTAGATGGTCTTTACTTTAGGCTACATCAAATTGCAACGTTCCAATAGAAGGCCTACTCTAGGATTTATTATATACTATTATGTAATATACTTTTATATATTTTTATTATATCATGAAGGCATGAATATTTATACCTTTTACATTTGGGTATATGAGCATATATTGCAAATTTAAGTTACTAAATACAAGTTTAAGTTCAATAGTGATTTAGGCATTATTTCCAATAATCTAGCAATGATGAAATAAATTTTGCTTAGAACATAGCATTGATATTTAGTAAGGGATTAGCGATGAACAATCTCTCACAAATAAAATAAACGAAGGATTACCAATGGAACATCCCTTCCAAAACAGGGGAGCGTATTAGAAATAGAGTGGCAAAAAGCATAAATAATAAGGGTCTTGTTCTCTCGCTAAATTTAGAAAAGGTCAAGATCTCTTACTAATTTGTCATATAAATTCTAGATGTCATCTGATTACACCTAATATTAATGAAGGAATATTACATTTTAATGACAATCTTTGGGCATCCCTAAATTTAGCAAGGGAAATGATTTTTACATTGTCAAAATTAAAAAAGAAGGTTTTAGCTATGGCCTAATAAGGGATGATGTCCATTGCTAATTATAATTTAGCGATGGAAAGTGTGTATAATAGTTTGAGCATAATTCATTTTATTTATTTTTAAGTAATTGAATTTATTTAATTAAATTCTATAATATTATATATATATTGTTGTATTAAGTTTATAATTAATGGCTGTATAGATATCATTATTCTTATAGAAAAAATTAATCTTTAATGGTACAATTTGAATATAAGGATATAATTATCATTTTAGTGCATAAGGTTTTTTTTCCTCTTTCTCAATTTTCATTGAAATCAAATAAAATATATATGTTTTCATTCCTCTCCATTTTCTTTCCATCCAAATACATGGAAAGAAAATATTTTTATTCTTATTTTTTCAATTTTCATCCCTCCTTATTTTTCCTCATATCAAACAAAGCCTTACTCTCATACTTTCAAGTTGTGTGATTTTACGAAATTGTAATTTATTATATAAAATTTGTAATTTTTTCATAAAAATTGCAAGTGTGTCAGATATGAGATTACAAATTTTTTTATAAAACCTTAAAATTTTTCATTAAAAAGTTGCAACATGAATAATCATATTCAATGGTAATTATTAACAAAATTTTGCGAGGCCAAACAATATAAAAGAAAATTTTAGAGGAAAACGCGACTTATATAAATTTTTTTAAAACAAAATCACATAATTACATGATTGTAATATATGATTTTAAAAATTTTGGAGGATAATGGCCACCCGTTTGTTTCTTTTGAGTTTTTTCATTAATCATACTTGCAATATAAAAATATTTAGAAATTTTATAAAAAAAAGTTACTCGTTTTAATAAAAATTTAAAAATTTTATAAAAGTATTTACAAAAAGGGTTGAATTCCTTTAAAGTGTATTTTAGAAAATAAAGTGTGTTATTACAGTCTTTAATGAAAAATAAAATAAAAATATGAATAGTTATAAATTTAAAAAATATTTTTTATTTATTATTTATAAAATTTTAAACCTTACTTTTTAATCAATAATTATTATAATGCACTTTATCCTCTATAATGCATCTTGAATTTAAAAAAAAAATTTACAGAAAATAGTATTAATACTCTCTTACACAAAAGAATGAAGAAGGTAATTTTAAGAGAGAAACAAATATTTAAATTTTTTTTAATATTGAAATGGTAGATTTAAAAATTAATAAATTTTAAAATAAAATTTATATTTTTATATCTCCGAAATAATAAAAAAAAGAGATGATTCAATTTTACATAATATTTAGAAGCCACCGAAGCAGATCCCGTTCATTATTTGTTAAGCGCTGAAGGGATAACGATATTAGGGTTGAGTGCGACTCGCTAGGTTGGCCTTGTGGGTATGTTGCTGTCGGCTCGGCCTCAATGGATTTAGATAATAAATACGGATACAGGAGCCTAATTTGTCTGGAACCTTCCAAATTCTTCCCCCCTAATTGCTTTCTCTCTAATTTCATGACGAGCCTTTGTTGCACCACGCGCTTCGGATATCTGCGTGTGCAACAACGTGGGCAGGAAAATCATCTTTAGGCACACATGCAGAAACCGGCGGTGCAACCAGGCAAGAAAATAAGGAACTTGTAGTATTGCATGGATAGATAGAAGGGGAGGAAATGGAGAGAACCAAGAGGGAAACCAGGATTTTTAGTTTGACGGAATTAAATATGCAAAATTTTATAATACATATATAATTTTTAAAAAGTAGATATAAAATTATTATACACAAAAATGAGGGTATTAAAATTTTTGAAGAAGATTGAACTCCTATCTGTCTTCTCCGCCACCAGAGAGAATATCACATTTGATTTGTTTTGGCAAAAAAATAGCTTTTATAAAAATAATTTTATTTATCTATTTTTATAAACTATTAACATTTTAAAATATATCCTGTTTATTCAATATTATATATAAGAAATATGATGAAAAATAATATTCATTATTCAGTTTTTTAAGTTCTATAGTGTCATATATTATTTTTATAATCACAAAATATATTAGTGACATAAAATTTCTTTACTTACTTATATAAATAAATTAGACTTTCTCATTAAAAGTGTTTGAGAAAACAGAAGTAACCTAAACCTTTAACTGAACATATATGCTAAATTTTTCCATACATTGATACTTTATGTTTCTATATTTCTCCTTTTACCTAAGGATTCTATCATGAAAATTTAACAAACTCGCTTCTTGTTTTGTCACCATTGTGAATATTGAACAAAGTACAGATCTTAAATTTATGGATTTGTTATTTAATTATTCATATTGTCTATATAATGTAATGTTCATTTTTTATTCGGGAGCTGATCATCAAATCCGTAACAAAGAAGAATTGGAAATATCTCTTTGTCCTACTTTATGTGTTGGCTTTGGAGCAATTTGCAGAAAATAAATCTGCAATGGAATTGGTTTTTTTTTTTTTGTGGGGAATTGCTTTCGATTAAATAAAAATTTGGGGAATGGGAGATTATGTGCATTGGACATGATTTTTATTTTTTTTTATAGAAATAATTTAAGTAAGTAAAACATTAATGATTAAAAGTATAAATAAGTGGTTTTTAACACTCAATATAAGTTGAATAAAAAAGAACAAAATTATAAGTGAGTAAAATATAATTTTTCCTTACATAAATTATAATTACCTTAATTGTCCATTTATTAAAAAGGCAAAATGCAAAATATTCCTTAGACTTTGGAGTCGTAAATTTTGACTGTACTAATTTTGAAAACTTACAAATTAAAATTTTTAACTAAAAAAACTTATAATTAACATATAATATTTGCTTAATTAATTATTTTATTAAACTATGTAATTTTTTATTATATTTTTAAAAAAATGTAATATTATTAAATTTTAATTTATTATGTCATTTTTTCACATATTTTAGAAACTTATTTCAAATATTTTTTCAAGATTCTACTTATCTAATTTAATTTATATTAATTATATGATATAGAAATTATGAATAAAAATTTGATATTATAAACTATTATTTAATGATATTTCAAATATTTTTTAAAAATTTATGAAAAAAGGACGTAATTTAATAAAGATGGATTTTATGGCGTATTTAAATATTCAGGGCTTTAGAATCCGGACCAAATAGTCCAACAAGCTGATGCATGCGAATGAGGTGGCAGGTGGAATAAATGGCTAAATTTTGAAAGTTAACCCATAACTTTATGAAATGGCAAGCGGGTAGTTATGAAAAAATTCTATTTGGAGCAATGGATCATCTGGAATGAAGTTTGCTTACCCCATGAAGTATTCACACTTTAGAATTTTCTTATTCAACATTTGAAATAAAATTTTCTATTCGTTCTGAGATTAAAATATCTTGTGTCCATAGACAAAATTGGTAATTTTCCAATCCAAACTTAATACATGTTTTAAAATTATGAATAATAAAAGTTAACATATAATTATTTAAGGAGAATATCTGCTAATTATTTTCAAATAATAATCTAATTTCAGTAATTTTAAAAAACTTATGGATGTTATGAAAAATATTAGATTTATTTTTTCAAATTTTGTTACTTCTTTAAATTGAAAATAATGAAATTTTAATAATTCACACTATGATATATATTTACAGAAATTTTTTTAAAATAAAAAAATTATCTTCACTTAAATCTATATAATCATTTTTTAGATATATTTCAATGTCTAAATCTAAAAGGGTTTAAATTAAATTATAGTAATATCAAAGCCTAGATCGATAAGAGAAAATGTGTATTTTTAACAACCTCTAATTTAATGGAATACAAAACTTTTAAAAGATATTGAATATCACTTAAATTAATAATTCATCTTTTTACAGTATTTATTACTATAACATGTTCAATAATTTAATTATTTATAATTTAATAATTTTTGAAATTATTTCAAGTTTTAATTGGACATTTGAATTATTCACTATTTTTTTATAAACTTCAATACATAATTTGATAATTATGTTCAATAATTTACGTAAAATTTTCTGGTATGAATATATAAGGCAACATTTATGAAATTTTCAAACAACGATGACTACCAATTTCAAATGGACTGTACACCTAAACTAAACCCTATGCACCTGCATCAGATTAGAAGCTTGAACTACAATAACAACCTTGCATCCATTTTTAGGGGCCCCATTAGATTTTCCAACCGACACCCATTTTCCAAGCCAAGTGTGAATCCACCTTACAGCTGAGTCATCAGGCCTTTATTGTCATCAAACGGAACCAGCCACCGTGGCTCCATTCAGCATGAAATGGCAACACCATAATGGGCCAAAAGTAGGACTTTCTCAATTTGATATGCAGGCTTTTCAATTTCCAGCAAAGCCAAGGAACCTCCCCTCAGGTCAAATTTCTTCCTTCCAATCTGGATGGTCCACACATTACCACATCACCCAAGTACCAGAACCCCTACTTCACTTATGGTATCATAGAATCCATACTTAATCAAATGATTAATTATGTAAATAATTAATATTAATGTCAAATTTATATAGTCAAAAAGTTTAATTTACAAGATTTTTTAAAACTCATCAAACTTAGGGAAACCAAAATACAACTATTCAAAATTAAAAGAAATATTTTAGATTTTTCTCTATCAAAAATGAATAAATAATATATTTTGCTCTCAATAAGTTATATGTTGCACTTTCTGAATACCTTGTACAGGCAGCCTATCTTTTTTTTATTTTTCTTGATGAGAACCTTCAATATTCGACAGTTATGTTGAGCCCTGACTAATTTAATATCAAGTCTGGTTAAATCTCCTTTTTAAGAGGCAAAACTCTCAATATTTATTTTCTCCATTCACAGATTTCAAATCTCAAACTCTATTGAAGGGGATCAAACTCCCAATCATTTGAACGAGTATTAGAGGTTGTCTATCTTGCTGTTAGGCAATGAACATCAACATAAGTATTTGGTTACATACCTTTATCGTCCCCATATGCCCATTGAGCAAATTTGGGCAAAAACGTAAGATCTGAATCAATCATACTCATCCAACCTTAAAGTGCCAACATTCCTGGGGAAAATTTGAATGGATTTGGATCCTTTTCACTTTTGTAACACATCACAATTTGCTCGTTGTCTTCTGCACATGGACTGCGGAATCATTGATAATTTTTCCTTTTAAGGAAGGCCATCTGTAAAGAGATATTGTGTTCATCTCTGATTAAAATTAACAATGTTGGATCCAATAGCAAATTTATAAATCCATAATTAAATCAATTGTAAGTTCACCCCAATTAGCTCTTCCACCCCTCTGTTTTTAATGGGACCGACTTCTTGTATCTTGCATCATTTTTTTCTTTTTCTTTTTTTAATCACCAAGTTAGATACCATGCTCAAAATAAAGTATTAATGAATTTTTTCCTTTCCAATAAAAAATATTTTCAAAATTCAAATTCCTACCTATTAATAAAGTCCACCAAAATTAGCATACTATCAATAGATCAACACCTTATTAAAGCATTATCGAGGTTCTGTACAGGTAACATTATTATTTTAAAAAAAAATGCAACTATTTCCTACATGTGAAACTCTTGTTTTACTTGTGAGTCGTGTATTTTATTAGGAATGATAATTTCTAACATGATATGATAATCCAATACATTTATTTGAATTCAGGTTATCACGCTGTTTAAAATTTTTTTTTTAATTTTTAATAATTTTATTTAAAAAATAAATAATATTTTAATCATAAATAAATATATATAATAAAAATATAAAATTATTAATTTAATAAAATAATAAAATAAAATAAAATAATATTTTATTAATAATTAAAAATATTTTTGTAAAAAATAATAAATATTTAAATTTAATAAATAATTTTATAATATATATTTTATTATTTAAAATTATTAAATAAATTAAATAAATAATCTATAAATCGATATAAATAATAAAATTAATAAATGAATCGACTCGAATGACACACGAATCGAATGACACGAATTGTCACCGCAAGGACGCAACATTACATTGTTATCAGTATGGGTGAAATACATGCTTTTCTATTGTTAGATTTGTGTGCATCTTGTTGCCTGTAGACGCAACCGCACTATATTTGTTATCGGTAATGTTACACACACATCGCTTACATCCTCTCACATTTGCACCTGGACTCCGCTAGTTGAATAATACTTGCAACCAAATGGACACGGGTGTATCATCTTCTATCAAGAGACATTAAATCTATTCCTTAGGAGAAGGTACAAAAAGGGAAGTTAGGAGAAAAAAGAGGGCTTTACATTTAATAAGAAATCACAAATACGGTAGTTTTATTCATATTGGAGAAAATACATAATTACACAAGCACCAGAAGTTGGTGCTCAAAAGGGACCCTGCATGTATAATGACATTAAGGTTCTCCAGAGGAGAAATAAGTGAAAATAAACACCACGTGAAACTAAGGATACAAAGGAAAAGGGAAAGATCAAAAATGAAAAAAAAAAAAAAGTCTGTTTTCTACTTTCAATGTTCTATGCAAAATGAAACTTACTATTCGTACTATGAGCAGAAGTTGTATTATGGTTCCAGCTTCAAGGAAACAACTCTCGATTGTCTGTTACGCTTAGCAACCTTGGTAAACACTACGGAGAGGCAAGATGGAGCCCACCATGGCCGGCGGACCTTCTGCTCTCCTTTCAGGCAAGCCACTAAAGACACCAATAATAAGCACACAAATATCAGTGCTATATAACAAATGGACAATAAGAGCACCATTGTCAAGCTAAAAAAGCACTAATTTCGCATTACAACTGGAGTTTTCTTGTATGGTGTTAATTTGTAATACCAGTGTCAAGGTCATCTTGTGCAGAACTTTACAAGATAACTAGAAATGATAGAAGCACACAAGTTGCGTATTTCCACAAATCTATGCATCACACATAAAAAACCATATTTTGACAACTAGGCTCCACATAATCAAATTACTGTAAACAAACTCCAACCTAGGAAAAGTGAAATTGAGATTGATTGTTGAATCTTTGGGAAGGGAATATGATTTAACGAAAATTTGATTCATAAGCTGTCTTTGCCATGATGTAATTAAGGGGCAACATCACATGCTAATGCTAAAGCTAAACTATCTATTTTTAATAAATCTATTTTACTTATATTTAGTAAACAAAATACAAGGAGAACAACCATTAGTTACAAGAATCCTGTTCAATCCTTCACCTGTTTAATATAGAGAAAAAAATGAGTGAGTGCATAAGAGAGAGGGGTAGAGACCTTTTATCCGTCTCAATTCCTTGCACAATGTTATGAAGTCTCCCCACTTCATGTGGCACCGTCTTATGAACCGAAGGATCTGTTCAGTTGTGAACATAGACATTCCTTCAAGGTATTCTCCATTAACACCATTTTCTTCAAATATTTGGCGGTATGCACCTAGATTTATCCCTTCCAACCACAAACCTACATCCTGTGAAAAAAGATAAACATGCGCTGGAGGTCTGTCATTAAGCCATACATTATCATTGACACTTAAGCCAGTAAATCAAAAAAGAGGACATTGGATACTCTTAATACAGTATTATCTTTAACAGGTATCTCACAGGCAAGATATACAACAATCATTTGATTCAGTATAAGTAAAGTCTTCCATTAAATGCATTGCACAACTCACAATACAGTTGTCAGATAGGTCAGACAGGTGAATTACAAGAAAGGATCAGGAAGGAATTTAACACTTAGTACATAATATGAATATGAATAGTTGACCCTAGTGCAACAATTTTTGTGCATATAATTGCAGTCTAGACCTTAAAAATGGTTCCAAGTAAGCACTTATTCAAACACTTATCACATGCAATGAGAACCATATTGCAATCTCATCATTACCATGCTTGCATTTAACATAGTCCTAACTTTTTAACAAGGAAAGAAATGGCTGACTTCAATTTAGAAGCATAATAGCTGGTTTCACGACTCCATTTGGATGCATAAAGCACCCATCAGATGGTTTTATTTTGATAAGAATCTTCCAGGTTTGGACCAAAAAAGATGCATATGTCAGTTCTGATTGTGCATCAAACAAAAACATCACCACATTGATTCCCTTTACCATACATAATCTCCATCAGCCAATAGCTACTAGTTCCAACCCTAATATCATATAGCCAGGAAACTATAACTAGCATTATCAAACTACAGTAATCTTCTTGCATAGATAGTATGGGTTCCCAAAAAGTTCTTTGCTCTAACTGGCAAGTAAGTTTTTCCGGGGAGCACTACAACTCCATGTAGGTATTTTGTAAAAGATTCATACTCTTGACATCTAGATGTAGAGAGCCTCGTTATAGAGTGAGGGCCCCTAAAAAATTTTAAATCGTAAACATTTTTCTTAAATTCTTTTATATTAATTCTTATAGTATATATAAACAGTGCTTCTAGAAGAAATTTCAATCTAGTAAACTACTTGTTATTTATATACTGCCCCCACAAAAATATTATTCTAGCTCTACCCTATTGACACAAGCAAGTTGGCATCAGACTAGAACAAGAACATAATTAAATTAAATTTACACTATAGATTTATGCTATAACTGTAGCTGACTACCTAACTAAGCTACAAGTGACAAGCCTGCTAAATTTTTAGGCTTGCCACATTACGGATAAGCCGGGCTATCTGTACAACTCACACCAGAATTAAAAATAAATTCTCGAATGCATCACTAAGTTCATATTATGAAGACAAATAGGGTAATGACTGCTTCATTTCAATACTATATTCTACTAAAAAAAATGGAATAACCATGGAATTTAAAACGCAAGGTCTCAAAATGATTCATATTAAGTCACCAATGCCTTTCTTCTGTTTTTGTGTGAAGAATGGCTACAGCCCAGAAACAATGCATGAGACTCATGACTGACAATCACATAGAAGAAGACCCCATAGGTGGAATTCAAAAAGATGTTAGTGCACCTAAGTGTAAGAACATCTAGAAGTGGATAGTGTATTTTGTTTTGAGAATGGCATTTCGATTTCTTGCCAGGTTAGAAGCAGCCCAAAACTCCAACTCTATGAAATTATGTATCCTTAAGGTCAAAATAAATGTGCTGAACACCATCAGTCACCTGGAACAAATTGGGAGCTCGAATTCAAAAACATCAGCTGTGACACAGACATGTCATGGTTCTCATTTTTGAATTAGGTGATGAAATTAGCAGATTAGCACCTGCACAAACTTGATTAGCAAATTATTTCCTCACATTGAGAATGAGGTTACTCTGCCCACTCAAATTCCTAACTATTGTGTCAGTAATGATATCTAAACAACCAACTGATAAGCCAGAAGAATTAACTACCACTACCTTTACTGGTTAACTAAAAGCCTGTATGTTATGATTCACAACAACCACAAACAAAAGAAGCGCAATACTTTTGCCTGAAAGTTGTCAAAGCAGTGACATAAAAACAGAAAACAACAATGATGCTAATAAGATACAGGCAGCCAATTCAAACATGACAGCCTTCAAACATGACAGCCATCAAATTTTAACCCCGATTATATCAAAAGAGAATCCAGTAACCTAAACAAATAAGAATCACAACCCAGCCTACCATCAAGCAAGTCTAATTCATCCGCCCAAAGAATCTAGCATAACAAAGTTCCTATAAAAGATCCAATTGTATTATAAAATTTTCAAATCAAAGTATAGTTAATGGTGTAAAGGAGAAATAGCAAGGGTACAGGGAATTTCAGCAGAGAGAAATAAATTCTTAACCTCAACAGTCCAGATGAAGAAATCAAGAGGCTCTGGGTGCTGTCCTTTGTTCATTTCCCAAATCAAATTTGCCCAAAATATACCTAAACAAAGACCAGAAAATCAGAAAACGAAAATGATTCCAACAAAAATCGGGGGGAAATTAATAAATTTTTCTTTCCACGAAATCATCTTCAAGTTTCTCCCATACATAAGAAAAAATGACCAATGAATATACTGGAAAGGCATGCAAACAGACAACACGGAACCCATTAGATGGAAGTCACAATTGCAAGATCTCAAGTAATACTTTTCCCGGGAAAGAAACAAGAATTGAGCCAAAAAAATTAAAGAAAAATACTCTTCTTACCGCGACTGAGTGAAAACACAGTTAAAACACCATAAGATCTCTACATCTGAGTTAACAATACAGATGCAGAAGAGGAAGAGAGCAGACAGTGGAATAAGTGGTCTTAAAGTCAGAGAGGAAGAAAGAGAGTCTCAGAGACGGAGACAGAGAGAGTGAAAAAGAGCGCGTGAGTTTGAGAAAGAAAAGCCCACTCTTTGGTTTGGCACGGTACTTAGTGGCAGACAAACTCTTAGATGTACCGATTATTATTATTATTATTATTATTATTATTATTATTATCCCATGCATCTACTCTCCTTCAAAAAAAAATTATTTATTAATTTTATTATTTATTCATTAAAATATATTAAAGAATAAATAATCTAAAAAATTAAGAGAATATCAAATTAGATGTCATTTGATTCTAGACTTGTCAAAATGAATTAACTTAATCCTATCAAATTAATTCAATAAATAAAAATTATTTGTTGTACTAATTTTAAGTTAAAGTACTTTTTTATTAAATTGGATTCAGATTAAATTGTTACAGTTTCAATCTCAATTCCAGTCTCAGATTAATATTTATTAAGCAGGTTTAGATAGGTTTTATAATTTATTATATTTTATTATTATATTATTTATTTATTTATTATTAATTTTATATTATTAATTAATTGAATTTTATTATTATTAAATATAATTATATTTTATTATTATCACTTAAAATTTTATAATGTATGTTAGTGAGTCATATATCTTATATATGAAAATAAATGTATATTATTAAATATATATTTAATAAAATAAATATATATTATTAAAATCTAGTAAATACTTGAATTTGTATTTAATAATATATATTTAATAAAATAATTTAAATTTTCTATTGATCAAAAATTTGATATTATATATTTATTTTATTTAATAAGATAAATATATATTATTAAATATATATTTATGAAGTCCAAAGTATTATATATAAAAATAAATATATTTAATGAGTTATATATTATAAAGTATATAAATAAATAATTATATAAATAATATATTAAAAAATAATTATAATAATTTATATATAATAATAAAAAATAAATAATAATGTATTATATTATATATATATAATATATTTAAAATTAATATCAAATTTATTTTTAAAATTTTTAAATAATTCAAATTTTTAATATAAAAGAACTAATTTAAATTTTAATATAATTATTTATTTTAATAAACTTATATAATATATATTGACAATATTGAATATATAAATTTATTAATTTTAATATTAAAAATTATTTAATATTATTCATATATATAATTTTAATATTATATTATTAAAGTATAATTTTAATATACTAAAATTATTATTTTAATATATATATATATTAAATATATAATAAATTAATTATTTATTACTTATTGCTATTATTAAGTTAATAAATTAATTTAATAATCTGATGAACTAATACTTATCAATCTCGATCCTTTACCAGGTCAGACTAACCAATCTTAATCTTTTATCAAGTTGAATTACTATTATTATTTTTTGTATCAATCCTAAATTTAAATCAGGTAAAATTATACTAGTCCCAAGTTAATTTACTAAACCTAACCTAGTTTGACACTTCTATTTAATTCGCCTTAATAGTATGGGAAGTTTTATTTTTTAAGAATTAGAAAATAGATGAATTTTCTGATTAGTCATTATCTTATAAATTAGGGAAAATAGAATTTCCTATAAAGTTTTACTTTTCATAAAACATGAAAAGTTACTTACTTATTTCCCTTCAAATAAGTTTTATTTTTCATGCTATTTATAGATACAATGATAAAATTATTTTTATTAAATTTAATTAATAACAACTAAATTTTATTATTTTATATCATAATAATATTAGAATATAATAATTATTTTATTAACGTTTCTTAAAATATTCAAAGTTGAGTCAAATAAAATATAAGAAGTTACTTCCCCGAAAGTATCATTTCTCATATGTCAACTAAATAATTTTGAATACTTATCAAAAAGTTCATATTGAAAGTTATTTTTTAGGAAGTTCAATTTCCTGTGAAAATTTATTTCCTATGCAAACCAAACAACTTCTTAATAAAAAAATATTTTTAACATTAATTTAATATTAAGATCATAAATATATTTTTATTGTTATTTCATCTATTAAAATTCCATATATATATATATTAATATAATATATGTTTAAAAAAAATTATTCATGCAGACTTTAAATTCAATTTTAGAATTGTATTTTAAAGAGTTATATTAGCAATTAATTTGAAATCTTAAAACCTGAAGTTCTTTTCTTGATTAAATTTATAAACCATATATTTTCAATTCATCACACTTTTCAGCACCTCTTAGGCTAAAAAATATTGTCATTTCAAATAATCAATATATATTTAAAAAGTTTTGGATCATGTAGAATTTAAATTCAATTATAGAATTATAGAGGTAAGAATAGTAATTCATTTAATACATACGTACATACATACATACATATACATACATACATACATACATACATATATATATATAATTTTGAGTTTAAATTTCAAACATAATAAAAAAATAAAACTCCTAAAATAATATTAAATATTACTAAAGTATCAAATCAATTATCGAATTGTAATTTAAAGAGAATTATAGACAACAATCTTTTTGAAATATTAAAAATTCAATTTCTTAACTCGGATAAATTTATAAACTATAAATTCTCAATTCTTTGCGCTTTTCGGTTACTCCTAAGTTCAAAAATATTGTCATTGCAGCATGAGAGCAGAATGTAGCCATACTCAAATTTCAAGTAAAAATGACTTTTCATGCAAAATATACCAGCAATACTACTAAATTAATGTAAAATTCATAACTTGATGTTAAAACATCTTTGATACTGATTTATTGTCTACCTAATCTTTAAAGTAATAATTTGGTAATATACTCTGTATAAAATCTACACATATTAAAAATTCTATTATCTATTAAGCCTGTGTGAGGTATAATAATGTCTTGATTCTATCTGGTAAATAAAAGTTAACTATTAATTTTTGTGATTTTCAATATCTTAAAATATCAAAAATTAAATTTTTAAGAATTTAAATCCAATTCATTATCAAAATAAAATATTTTATACTGTCAATAAATAAAAAATATATTATTAAAAACATAATAATTAAAAATTTTTAACAAAAATAAAATAGTTTTAATTTCTTTTTTATTTGACATGACAAAACATGTGTATGTGATAGAGGGTGTTTGATAATGAACTAATTGATTTGCAGGCATTTAGTTAATTAATCAAATTAAATAACTATTTTACTTATTTATTAAATAATTATTTTAATTAGTTGATTGATCCCCAATTAATTGTTTTGAAAACATTGGATCCCAATATTTTTATTTAGCTAATTAATAAAAGGAGGGTAAAAAAAATCTCCATATTATATAGTTATTATATTTATTATTTTACTTAAAATTTTATATAAAGGAGTTAAACACCAAACCATAAAACATACAAATAAAAGCTCAATCATTAAATTATTAATCATTTTTAGTTCTATATGTATAAATTTAAGATATATTAGAGTATAATAATTCTACATAAATAAATAAACATTTAACTTTTATTAATTAAGTTTACATGATAAAATTAATATACATTAATATGTACACATATGTATATTAGTATACATTAAACATTAAATTAATAAAATAAATAATATTGTATTATATAATTATTTAATGAATTTAAATTATTTTCACATTAAAAAATAAAATTAATAAGATTAATATATAATAAGATTAATGTATACACATATATAATACATATATATAACCATTTTTTTAATTTATTATTTAGTCCAATTTTTAAAACTTTGCTTAAATAAAAAGGGATCATTTAACATGCAAAATATTATAAATAACATAACTTTTTTTATATGAATTACATTTTTATAAAAAAAAGTGATGATAAAAAGGATATATATATATATATAAGGAAAAAAATATAACCATTACAATATTTATAAATCAACATTTTAAAACTTGGTTGGCTTTGATCGGATAAGATATTAAAATATAAATCTACTTAATTAATATAAATACATTCTTTAAATGGTAAATTGTATTGTAGTGCCACGTCTTAGGCTTTCTTTCAAAAAGATACTATCACTAATCTTTATTTTAAATAGATGTCAGTTTTATAAATTATTATTATTATATTTTCAAAATATCCTCTCTCTTTTTTACCATGAGAAGATAGTTGTGAATCAAGAACTTCAAAAAGGCATAATTCCATTATTAGTTAACCAATTCCTGTAAATGACTATTCATTTTCATTCATCTTCTTATGATCTTTTAACAAAAAATAAAAAATTTTAATTTCGGTGGGGTTCACCCGATCAAAAATATTTAAATTGAATTTAAAACTTTGTACAACCATAACTTTGTACTCAATTGTCTGATTGGGGCAAATTATATGTCATTTTCATGTAACTTTTTAAGATTTACATGCTTATAAAACTGTTAAAGGTATTTTTTCCACTCTAACTAGTAAAAAAATGACTTCTTAATGAATTTTTTTAATTTTTCTTCATTTTTTTTATTTTGCCAACCTTGACCTTATTTTTCTCAATTTAAATTTATTCAAGTCCTACATTAAACTTTTGCTCCCCCCAATTCTTTTAATGTATAGTAGTGTCATAATAACTTTCTTAATAATAAAACTACTAAAAAATAATATATTACTATTTAAAAACCAAATATTAACATATTACTATTTTATCTTCAAATGATAACATCAATTAAAAATTTCAAATAAATAGATAAATCAAGTCTTTTTAACAATCAAATTATTAAATAATAGCATATTATTGTTTGGTCTCTAAATAAAAATATATTACTATTTCATCTCCAAATAATAATATCAATCAAAAACCTAAAATAAATAGATAAATTAAATCTCATTAACAATCAAATAAGCAAAGAAGAAGGTGTTACTATTTCATCTGCAAACAGTCACATTAACTAAAAATCTACAATGAATAGATAAATTAAATCTCATTAACAATGAAAATATCAAAGAAAGGTATATTACTGTTTCTTCTTTAAACAGTAATAAATTACTATTTAGTTTTAAAATAGTAACATTGATTAAAAACTCAAAATAAATGGATAAATTAAGTTTCATTAACAAACAAACTTCGAAAGAAGAGGATGTTAATGTTTTATCTTCAGACAATAACATGTTATTGTTTAGTTTTAAAATAGTAATATTGACCAAGAACTTAAAATAAATAGATAAATCAAGTCTCATTAACAACTAAATTATCAAAGAAGAGAATGAGGATGTTACTATTTTTTCTATAAACAAAACATGTTACTATTTTATTTAATATCGACTAAAAATTTAAAATAAATAGATAAATCAAGTCTCATTAACAATCAAACTAAAGAAGAGGATGTTACTGTTTCATTTTCAAATAATAACATCAACAAAAAAATCTAAAATAAATAGATAAATTAAATCTCATTAACAATTAAATTGTTAAAGAAGATGATGTTACTGTTTTCTCTTTAAATAGTAATATCGATAAAAAATTTAAAATAAATAGATGAATTAAGTCTCATTAACAATCAACTGTCAAAGAAAATTATATTACTATTTCATCTCTAAATAATAACATGTTACTGTTTGGTATCAAAACAGTAATATCAATAAAAAATTTAAAATAAATAAATAAATAAATCAAGTCTCATTAACAATTAAATTATAAAAAAAAGGATATTACTATTTCATTTTTAGACAATAACGTTGACTAAAATTTTAAAATAAATGGATAAATTAAGTTTCATTAGCAATCAAATTATCAAATAATAATATATTATTGTTTAGTATTACTATTTAGTCTCCAAAAACTAACATATTACTGTTTTATTTTTAGACAGTAACATTAATTAAAAATCTCAAATAAATGGATAATTCAATTCTCATTAATAATCAAATTATCAAATAATAGCATATTACTATTTGACATTTAGATAATAACATGTTATTGTTTCGCCTCCAAATAGTAACATCAACAAAAAATCTAAAATAAATAGATAAATTAAGTCTCATTAATAACTAAACTATCAAAGAAGAGTATGTTACTATTTTATTTTTAAACAATAATATGTTATTATTTGGTTGCAAAATAGTAACATTGACTAAGAATTCAAAATAAATGAAT
Organism: Sindora glabra; assembly: GCA_020226215.1. NCBI lineage: Eukaryota > Viridiplantae > Streptophyta > Magnoliopsida > Fabales > Fabaceae > Sindora > Sindora glabra. The sequence goes on from CM035227.1 coordinate 62,250,811, forward strand.
AAATCAAGTCTCATTAATAACAAAGCTGCTAAAAAAAGGATGTTACTATTTCGTTTCTAAATAGTAACATGTTACTATTTCATTTCAAAATAGTAACATCAATAAAAAACTTAAAATAAATAAATAAATCAAGTCTTATTAATAATTAAACTATCAAAAAAGAGAATATTTTATCTAAGGGTGTAAAATGGGCCATGGACCCATAGGCTTTGCAAGTAGCCCGCGGGTGCAAAGTGGTCTAGTTCCCCTTTTTCTTAGCTTGTTTTCATTACGAGCTTAACCATGGACCTTGCTAGCCTATGTAAGCTTTTTTTATTTTTTAATAATCTTTTAAGTATTTAAAATTTTTTAATCTAATCCAATTTTTAATTTACTTTACAATAACATAACATAATTTTTGTAGACTTATTTGACTAATTAATTACACAAAATAAAAAAATCTACTTAAATAATTATAATTTATAAAATTAAATTAAAATTTTTAATCTAAATTAATCTAATATTTCCTTAAAGGTTCTTTTGATATATAAAGTTTAATTTTTAATTTTTAATTTTTATATATTTATTTTTAATAATTTAATAATTTTTTATTATAAAAAAAATAAAAAAATTATAGGTTACCTACAGGCCCTCACGAGCCACTTGTGGGGCCCACAGTCCTGTTTAAAAATATCTATTTTGAATGTAGGCAAGCTTGCACTGACTTAGGCCCACACGGACTCGCGTCACCCTACTTTACATTTTTAATTTTATTTTTAAATAGTAACATACTATTATTTTATTTTTAAATAGTAATATCGACTAAAAATTTAAAATAAATGGATAAATCAAATCTCATTAATAATCAAACTGTCAAATAATAGTTTGTTATTATTTAATATTTAAATAATAATATGTTATGGTTCAAACAATTGATCTCTAAATAATAATTTATTCAGGATAATTATTTTTTAAAAAAAGAGAAAAAAGATTATTTTATAATTTTATATAAGGTTATGTACCTCCAAATTCTTATTTATTTTTATTTTTATTGTAAGTAAAAATTTATTTTTATTCTTAAAAATTAATTTTTTATTAATTTTATTTATAATTAAAATTTTATATTAATTTATATTTTATAAAATTAAAAATTCTCTAATTTTAATATGCGACAACAAAGATTTTCGTTTTAGTACTCTTATTCTTTTCGAGACATGCTTTGAGTGTGTCATTTTATCTTTTAGACTTTCAGATAATTATTATTCATAGGTGAACTTAAATGAAAGAAAGTGGATATGTGGTATCTCGTTACAATAAATTGTAATAAATAGTATTGACCTAATTTTTTTTCATTTTTTAAACACAATAAATAATCGAACACAATTTTAATTAAATTAAAAAGTTAATAACAAAGACTTTGTCACTAATTCTAATTATAATGACCCAAAACTTGTTCCTTTTTTTTTTTTGCTTAGTTTTTAATTTTTTATTTATTTTGTAATTTGGACTCGAGGCTTAGTTCAACTTAATTTAAGTCAGGGTCAAGTATGTCCAAAAGATTGAAAAATAAAAATAAAAAAAACAATGAAACAAATGATGGATTAAATGGAACACTAGCTAAACTCAATTTTTTTATCAGGTCTAGACCGGTCAATCCAGGTTTATGCGAATGTTCAGTTCATTTTTTGCATCAAGGCGCCAATCCGACCAATTGTACTGTTCGCATTAGTCCGAATTTTAAAATATTGATATAATTACTTAATTAGTATGTTAAAAATTTAACATAAAATAAAATATAAAGAGTTAAATATATTTATTTTTTAAAATAAAGTTTTAAGAATCTAATAAATTATAGAAAAATATTTTTGAAGAATAATTTAATAAATCATAAATTAAAATAATATATTTATTTACAAATTTTAATCTAATATACAATATATAAAAATTAAAATATTAATAAATTAAAAAAATATATCAAATGAATTATAAAATATATTTATATTCATATATGTCATTTTATTCAAACGGTTAATGTTATTAATTGATTAAATCAATTAATATAATTAATTATTATTAATTAATATATTAGTTATTAACTATTAATTAATTTAATTAATTAATTAATAAACAAGATAATAGTGTATGGTGTATTTATGAAAACAATGAATGCAATTTTTAAGTTAATAATTAGCTTTTCTTTATTAATTAGGAGTAATAACACTTGTAATAATTTGAGCGTTTGCAGAATTTCTCCGGAAACCCAATCTGTCAGGTACATGTACCATGATTGGAACGAACAAAAACTTGATTTTTTTTTCACAATTTCATTATGAATTTAATTTAATTTATTATTAGTATAAAATAATTTTATATTATTATTTAATTATATATCATTATATTGATAAAAAAATATTAAATTTTTTTCTTATTAAAAATTTTAATTATTATTAAATTTTTAATAATATATCTTCTTTTTATTAATTGATAATATAAAATATTTTACAAATCAAATTTAAACTCAACTCATTTATAATTACATGATTTGATCTTACTAATTGCGTGAATTCCTTAATACTCCATGTATAATTCATATTTTTTTTATTCATTATAATGCGTATCTTTCTTCATTTATAAATAAATATATATTAGTTAATCTTTAATTTTGGAGGTTCCTTAGGTACTCTTTTTAGGTGCTGTTAATAAACAGGAAATTGATGAGCGGACAGGTATACATCCGATTCTTGCAGTCATTACAATTTTAGTTGGAAAGTTCATTTTACCCATCAAAGAAAGTTGAGCTGGGAAGACAGGTATTTTATATTATAAGTTAAACTACATAAAAATATGTTTTATTTTATTTTATTGTGATATATTTGTATTATTTAATAATATTAATGTGTCATTTAAGCTACTTTTTTCTCTCGTACGGTTATTTTCCATTTTAATCATGTTTTTTAACTTATATTACTTATATTTCATATATGGTTTTCTCTTCTTTTTTTATTACTTACTTCATTGCATTCTTTTTTATATTCAATCATATTCTACACAATTCGTATGTTAATATAGCTAAAATAATATAAATATAAAATGACAATCTAATTTTAATTAAAAATTTTAATAAGTTAAAATTCTAATTTAATTTCGTTATCTAATTATATATTCAAATTTTAATTTTTATTATTTCACAATGAAAGTTCAGGCACTATTTCTTTTATTTGGTTCAATCATTATATTTGTTTTCATGTGGACTAATATTATTTAACAGCTTAGATAAAGGTACCACCAAATAATATAAATATAATATAATACATGTTCTTCTTATTATAAATATATTTTAAATAAGTTAAACATTTAATTTAATCAAATTATTTAAATCCTTATTTCATTTTAAAATACTATCACTTTTCATAGTTGATGCACTATTTTATTTCTTTAGTATTTGCTAAGTTATATATTTTTCTTTTTCTCCCTTTTTACATATTTACTCCTACTATTTATAATTCAAATACTAATATCATTAAATAAAATCTTTATTTAATGTAGATATATATAATGATAATATATTTTATTTTTATTATAAATATTTTAAACAAATTTAAATTTTATAACTCATGCTAATATCACTAAGTATAGATATAACATAAAATAATTTAATTTCATTATAATTTTTTTTAAAAATAAATCTTTAATATACAATGCATTAATTGAATTAATTGATTCATTGATTATTCAACTGTTCAATGAGCATATTTGAAAATTAAAATTAAAATTTTATGTATTTAAATTTTGTTAATTTTTACTTAATATGATCTTTAAGTACTTTATTTGAAATTAAATATATATTAATTGAAATTTTGTTAGTACAATATGACTCACAAGCATTATTTATATTACTTTTGTCACGTTTAGTAATTAACTGATTATATTAGTAATTAATCAATAATTGATAATTAATTATATTAATTATTTATATAAATATATTTGATAAAATTAACTATTTATTATTAGTTATTTGCATGTAAAATAATATATAAAGATATACGTATATTTTATAATTTATTTAAATATTATTTTATATTAATAATATTTTAGATTATAATATATTATTTATAATATTAAATTTTTAAAATTTACATTATTATAATTTATTATACTTATTTGATTTTTCTTTAAAAAATGAAAAATTATAATTTTCTACTTAAGATATACTTATAATATTTTAGTAGATACGGTAACTATTAAAATTTATTTTATAATTACTTTTAATATTTAATTTAAAATAAATATGTTTATCATTACAAATATTCATGAATTGCATATTTTAAGTATAAAAATATACCTTTTGTAAGTAATATTATCTCATTTTCTAAATATACTATTATTCTCTAATTCAAAATATATTATTTGACAAAAATTTAATAAATTTGTCAATATATTTTTTATTATTTATTATGAAATGAAACATATATTCTCTTTTTTATGTAACTTGATAGAAAAATATGATTATTTTCATATAATTTTTTATTATTATGTAAATTTTTAATATAATTTATTATGCTTAATTAAAATTATTTAAAAAATAAATAATTATAATTTATTATATGTATTAAAATTTTATCTAAGAAATAAATAAATATAATTTTCTATTTTTCTTATTTATTAAAGATGAAAATGAAAAAAAATTATAATTATGAGTTAGAACATCTTTTTTTATTCTAAATATAATTTAGTTATTTTAAAAAGTTATTATTTTTAACTTTTTAACAGGACAATTCTACAATACCTAAATCAAAAGTCAAGTTATGAATATCTTAATTGATAATAATTATAATAATTTATCACTTGTACTATTTTGTAGGTCCTATACTATATATTACCCAAAGAAGACAATAAGATAAAATTCTCTTTTTACCTTACTTACTTTTTATATTTGCCAATTACATACCTTAACTAATTAGATATAATATTTTTTCTTTTGTATTTTCCCCCATATAGTTTACACAAAATTTTTAATTTACATTCTACCAAATTCTATTATTAGTGAAAATTTTTTATGTAAAAGATGTCAGGTTATTAGAAAAATGTAAACATGATCATAAATTGTTATTTGTAGTAAAAATAATTTAATAATTTTTACTAATGTAAAAATGCATGATATATAATAGTGTAAAATTATTTTGTTTATAATATAAATAAATAAATTTAAATTTTGGAAACTAAAAACTAATTTACTCAATAAATTTTTATTTTAACATGTTAAAATAATGTAACAAAATTTTATAGCATCACTTATCATGTTATTGAAAATTGTTACAATTTTTCTACATTTGCTAAATTTTTTAATTATTTTTATTTTTTTAATGACTTAATTTATTTTTCATTAATACAATTAAAAATATATTATATGGTTAATGTAAAATTTTATAGAAATAAGTTTAAAAAATAACTAAAATATAAGGTACAAAGTAAAAATGATAGCATTAGATCCTTATATCCAATATGATACCCGAAGCTTAATTGATAGACCATTAATAGTGATTGACAATGTAAAATTTTATAATATTAATATTAATATTTTATTTAAAATAATTATTAAAATATATTCTTATACTAATATATGGCTTTATATAATATCTATTTAATTAAATTTACTTTTTTAAATTTATATTTGATTAAAAATTTTATATTTATATTTTAAAATGATTGTGATATTTATTAAATATTTGATTAAAAAAACTGGTTTAGTAAATAAATAAATTTGAAACTAAATAAAAATAAAAATAAGATTTAATTATGTCTCATTCATTATCTCATTACTAACAATAAATCATGAAAATATATGTAATGATTTTATTTTATTCTAATTATTACTAATTAATATACTTACAATTACTTTTATATATTGATAGTATATTTCATAAAATAAATCATTTGTATTAATATAATATGATAATTATACAATTATTTATAATTATATAATAAAATATAAATTAGGTTTGAATTTTAATGTTTATAGAAATCAATTAATTTAATTTTTATCAGTATGTTGGATTTTTTATATATATTGAATAAAATTTAAATCATATACTAAAGAATCAAGTTAAATGACTTTTGAGTAAAATAAAAATAATTACTTCTAATTTTTATTAAAATATAATAAAAATAACAAATAAATGATACTAGTTATAAAATTTTAAAAATATTATTATTATTATTTTTATAAATAATTAATTATTATACTTACTCTAAATATAATTTATTGTTCTTTATTTTTTAAGGAGGAATAGGATTTAGGGGAGAGTTTATGTGTGAAAAATAAAATATAAGACTTCTTTACTTACTCCACTAATTTTAAAATTGTTATAAGAACTAGTTCTATCTATAAAAATAATAAATATTTTATTTGATATATATTAATATTTTAAGAAATATGTTTATATTTTTAAATTATTTTAATATTTGATTCAAATATAACAAAAAATATAAAATTATCCTCTAACCTTAATAAATGAAGCAAAGATTCGAATAGATGGATAATGTTTAATAAAAATGAGAAAATTTATTAATGATAAGACATTATGGGTATTTTTATAATATATATAATTGACTAATTTAATAATTTATTCATCAAATTATCACAACCCTTAAATTTAGTGTTCATAAAATTAAATTGTTCAAAATTTATTATCTACTTAAGGTAGTCATACCCCAACTTCTATTTTTGGTATAGATAAACTATCATTTTCAAAATAATTATTTTAGAGTTAATAAACTGATTAAAATAGTAATTTACTAAATACTCAAATTAACTAATTGAATTGGTTAAATAGTTAAAGACACTCAAATGAAAAGGTAATTAAAAAATTATTTTCCAAACACCTTCACTCCTATTGCGTAAGATTCATATGCTAATTATAAATATAATGTATCATATTTTATTTTTATTATAAAATAAATTTAAATAAATTTAAACTTTAACATAGAAAGTATTAATTGAATTGATTAATTTAATATTATTTTTCAAATAAAAATATTTAAAAATTAAAAAGTCTATTTATTTAAATTTTATCAATATTTTTTAGTATCAATGTTAAATATATATTAATTAGAATTTTGTCAAAATTTTATAGTTTACTCTAAATTTATAGAATGTTAAAATTTTATTATTTACAAAATTAAATATATGATTATAAAAAAGCATAATAAACTAAATTCTAACATTATTATAATATATTTTTTAAGAAAAAATATAAATTATTCCTTTAACTTTAATGTGATTAGATTTCTCTCCTTTTAACTATGAAAACTTGAAATTATTCACTTAAATTTTACAAATAATAGAATCAATACCCAATGATCATTTAATTAACTATGGATCTAGATCTGATAAATTTTCAAAAAAATGCATCAAATGAATTTCAAATAGAGATAGATACAATTTTTTTTAAATGGTGAGTTCCAAAAAAAAATAGATATAGAATAAAAATTGTATCTTTATCTTTAAAAATTAATGGAAAATTGATAAAAGAAAATGTAAAGGATCCAAATCTATTAATCATTTTAATAAACTATGTTATTTTTCCATGAAAATTTTAAATGAGAATCACTATATTATAGTTTGTTATTTTTTTAGTTTTTTTAACATATAATTTAGATACTATATAATCAATATAAATTAAATTATGTATAAAGAATTTAACTAACTATTAAGTGCAAATTTATATATAAAAAATAAAATAAATAAAAATTTTATTATGTTGTGATTCTTATTTTAAAACTTCATGAAAAATTATATAATTTGATGAAGTAGTTAATTAAATAGGTGATGAGTGTTAATTTTAAGTTTTGTAAATTTTAAAGGAAAGATTTTCAATTTTTAAAATTAAAAGGAATAAAGTCTAATTATCCTAAAATTGAAGAGAATATTTTATATTTTTTTTCTTTTTTGAACTGATTAACAATAAATTAATTTCTATTTAAAAAAATGTTTAAATCACAATATTAGTAAACAATTCTAATTAAGGCTCCATTTAACAATTAGTTGAATAAATTAACATTTAACTAATTAAATTAATTATTAACTAATAATTAATTTAATTAGTTGATAGTATTAACTATTTATATATTAACTATTTAGATATAAAATTACATGTAAAGATATGTATATATTTTATAATTTATTTAGGTATTATTTTACTTTAATAATATTTTAAATTATAATATATTATTTATTATTTGGAATATAATGATAGATATAGTAACTATTAAAATTTATTTTGTAACTATTTTAATATTAAATTTAAAATCCATATATTTATCATTAAAATATTGATTAATTATATATTTTATGTATGAAAAAATATTTTTCACAAATAGTATCATTTTATTTTTTTCTTGATATGTATTATCTTTTAATTTAAAAGATATCATTTGGCAAAAGATTAATAATTTTATCAATACTTTTTCTATTATGTATTAAGAAATGAAACATATATTCTCTTCTTTTTTTATACAATTGATGGAAAAGGTATCATCATATTCATGTAATTTTTTATTATTATGTAAAATTTTTAATATGATTTATTACAGTTATTTATTTTCTATTTAAAAATAAATAATTATAATTTATTATATGTATTAAATTTTCTCTAAGAAACAAATAAATATAATTTATTATTTTCTTATTTATTAAAAATGGAAATGTAAAAAAATTTATAATTATGGATAAAAATATATTTTTTATATTAAATATAAATTAATTATTTTAAAAATTATTATTCTTAATTTTTTCAAAATAATTGTTTGAGAACTAATAAATTAACTAAAATAATTATTTACTAAATACTCAAATTAGTTGATTGATTTAGTCAAACAATTAATTATACTCCCATCAATTAAAAATTGATTAAAAAACTGTTTGTAAAATATATTATAAGTATTTTTAGGCTGCTCTTCACACTGCAATAGTTAAACAAAAAAAAATAGAATGTCTAAGGGCAAATTCGAGACCATCCCTTAAGAATAAGAGGACAAAATAGACAAATTACGACCTTATTTTCTTTTCCCATTTATTGCCGCGGCAGGCAATAAGCTTTAATAATGAACCACTCAGATGCTTTTCTTACAGTTGAACGGTTGAGACTTTGTGTTATTACAGTACTCAAAAGTTTGACTTCGATTATTGTAGAATTCCTTTAATTTTCATTGTATTTTAATATTTTAAAAATTAAAAAATTAGATTTTCAATGTATGAATTGTGCAAAACTAAAAGGTTATGTTACACATAATTTTTTTTTTTTAACTTTTCTTCTTGTGTGATTTACCTTTTATACTATGAAAAATATGCTTGTTACTTATTCTACTTATTAACTGGTGCCAAAAAAAAAAAAAAAAGAAGGACTTGTCAAATATCCGTTTGAAAACTAAACAAAATCCTTCACAAGAGAAGTCTCATCTTTGAATTGACATTCTCCTTCATCTTTCGTTTCATCTATATTCGGGCACTCAAACTCCCTACCACTCTCAATTCCACAAAAAATTACTCAATTCTTCATCTTTCGTTTAACTCATCTTCAGGCATTAAAATTCCATACATCTCTTAATTCCACAAAAAATTACCCAGGCCTTTTCTAGTTGGCAACAAAAATTGAATATCAAATAAAGAAGAAGGGTTCATGGATTTTACTGTGTTGCCATAGACCTTTAATTGCTGAGAATTGAATTGTGTATCCCTAAAGAGCATTTCAAAGCTGAAATTTAGCTAGAACATTGGTAGAAAAATTTACGTTTTGTACACATAAATTATATTTTTTTGGATAAATATATACATTAATTATATTTAATACAACTGCAAATTGCCTAAATCTACAACTATGCATTGCATAATTCTGCTATATCAAAATTTGCACGACATAATATCTGCATTATATAAACTTACACTCTGCACTGCAATATCTGCACTATGTAGATATGCAGATATGCATTTATATCGACCTAAGTAATTCTACGCTACAAAATTCTGCACGCCATAAAATCTGGATTGTATGAATATAAATTTTATCGCTGCGTCTCAAACTACATTTTATTAAATTGGATATTTCAAAAAATGCATTTATCAAATTGAAAAAATTGTGCTTTACCAAACTACATAAGTTCATAATGTTTTAAAAATGCAGCCTGACTATAGACACAATAATGTAACTGAATCAAGATCAAATTAGTTGTTCAGCCAGTCAAGTTAAATTGGATGATTAAATCAATTAATTTATTTTTTATCTATATAAAATTATAAAAGTATTACAAAAAACAAAACAAATATATAATGAAGTTGTGTTTACACTAGTTATTGCACAATAAATCTAAATAGAAAAGACATATAAAATCGAAGCTATTTTAATATGAAAATTATTTTCATATCAGAGTCGGAATACATAAGTTCTACCCAGGAAGAAAGCATGCAATATGAAACATGGATAAATCTACATATTTTCTCAATATAGACAATTGAGAATGTTGCTTCACCCCAAAATAAAATAATAATAATAAAAAAAAAAAACTAGGAGCTATACAACCTCTCCCCACAATTCAAAGTCTCAATAATTATTAAAGTAATTCTTTTAAATTCATGTAAGATTTTAGTCATTAAATTTGTAAGTCGGAGGTTTCCTCAATGCTCAAGGCTAATTTTGAAGCATTTGGTGCTATAACTATTAGTATAATTTATCTATTATAAAAAATTATTTAAAATTTATTACTAAAATTCCAAAAATTTTAAAATTATAAATTGATAATTTTTTAGAAGATGTAATTGCACACTTTCTTCTTAATCTCCAATTCTCTTTCTCTTTCTTTTATATCTTTTGTTTCCTTTCTCATTTTTGAATAGCACTTTTGTGTTATTTCTTCTACAAATGATACAACTATCTACTTTTCTTGAACCCATCATTAAGCAACCAACACTTTCATCCTTAATCACCGTTGTATACCATTTTTAATCTTTTTCTTCGTTGAAGCTTGCAAGGAATTTGGGATGTAGTTAATTGCAAGGGTGAAGTCCACAAAGTAAGGTAGAGGAGCTTACCTCTTTGCAATTAAAATCACTACTACAAAATAATTAATTGACATTGATTGTTTAACGAATTACACATTAATTTTTAGCTAACACCTTATCGAGTATCATAGTAAATACACTATGACATCAATTATACAAAATGATATGAAAAAAGGACTATCATATTTGTTTTTTATTAAAAAATTATTTTTTCTTTTAAAAATATTTTCTTATTTTTACATCTCATGTTGATTTTTAGTAAAAACATTGATGTGATATGTTTGCAATTATTTTCTCTAATGATGGTTTTTGGCTTTCATGCTAAAATATTTCTAGTAAAAATTAAATAAATTTAGTATCTTGCTGGAAGATATTAAGTTAAAAACTTTGAAAAGTTATAACTTCATGCTCAATTATTCATTTAGAGCAAATTTTTTTGTTGATTTTATATAACTTTTGATATTTATTCATTTGTGAAAGCCTAATAGGGTTTTTCCTCTCTTGAAATCATTAAAAATTATGATTTTTATAAATTTTTTTCACTTTTTCTCCATTTCTCATCTTTGTCGACCAATTTTAGACTTCCTCAAAACATTTTACAAACCCATAATAGGTATCTAAAACTCATACGCAACCATAAAAGCTATACAAAGGAAATACAAATAAAAATTTCTTAAAAAAACCTACACCAAAACAATTAGATAAATGAAAGAGATGAAAATCTAAGAAAAATAGAAGCAAGAAAAAGCAATTCTTATATTTTGAACCAGTACTTTGGAAAAGGGCATTTACTTCATAGTCGAGGTTAATTGAAAAAATATCAATAGTTTATTAACATGTGGTAGAGGATGGGGTGAGATATAAGATTTTGTAAAGAAAGATGAATGGGGAGAAAGATTAAGTTTGAAATGTTGGTTATGTTTAAAATTGACTACATATTAAAGTTTGATATTTTCTCATTGGACTTTTGTAATATTTTTAAACATTGATTATATAAAAAACTAACATGACAAGTTTTTTCATTTTTTCTATAACCTTTAAATGCATACATTTTGATATTAGTTCAATAAAAAAAAACTAATGTCTTAAGTTTTTGTAGTTTCCTAGACTTTAAAAATGTTATAACTTTAGACATTAGATAAGTTCAAAAGTCTTCTCACTAGATTTTTACAATACCTTTAGTTGTCAGTTATAAAAAAAGTTAACATCTTAAGTTTTTCAATAATTTCAAAATACCATTGTGTCCAAATAGATGTTAGTTGTACTAAGGACCCATCATTTTAAGTTTCCGAATAATTTTAAAAATGCCACTAGGTCCAAATATATGTTGGTTACATTAGTGACTTGTCATCTAAAGTTTTTCAATAATTTCAAAAATATCATCATATCCAAATAAATGTTAGTTATATTAATAATCCATCATCTTAGGTTGATCAACAATTTCAAAAATGCTACCATATCCAAATAGATATCAAAGATAATGCAAGCCAACATCTGTCCACCAACACAAATCAACAATTCTATAGTAATGAATAAATGAAAGGTTAAGATTTAATTTAAAATTCAAATCAAACAAGATTTTGCCATATATCTCCAAGCATTGTATGGTCTAAATTTTTCTTAATAACCACTTAATTTTATAATTTAAGTATTGAAAGATTTAAGTTTTGGTTTGGATTTCAAGTTTTTAAAAAAATGAAAAATGGTTCAAATGGGTGGTTAGCTTAATCAAGTATTTACTAGTTTTTGCCAAGTCAATATAAGGCTCCATTTTGTACAATAAATAAGTTACCTTATAACTTATTGACCTAATCAATAAATTATAAGCTAACTTTCAAAGGTATTTTTCGTATTAGCTTATAAGTTACTCTAAGTAGCTTATAAGTTCTGATTTAATAAGTTACCTAGAGTACCTTATAACTTATAAGCTACTCCTTTTTTAAATTCTTTCTAAATCTATCCTTATTTTTTTTATTAATTTACAACTCATACCTTTTATAATATAAATTTAAATAATTTTTATAAAATATAATTAATTTTATTTTAAGTAATTATAATTTTATAATAAATAATAAAATAAAAATTATATAAGTAAATAATATATAAATTTATAAAATATTAGAAACTATACTTTTATTTTAAACTTTTAATTACACTAATATAATTTTATTTTTAAATAAATAGAAATTATTTTAATTATATATATATTTTTATTAATATATCCTTTTATGTCATTTTATAATTTCAACTAGTTAAACAACTAATTTTATGAAACACTTTAGTTAGTTTATCAGCTACTAACTATTAACTATAAGCTATCAACTATCAACTAGCTAATCAGTTATTAGCTAGCTTATCAACTAGTTATGTGAAACAGAGCTTAAGTATTTAGGTATTCAGGGTTTAAAGTCAAACTGATTCATTTTAACTATAAAATTTTGTTTTGACTAATTAAATTGACTAAATTTAAGAATGTTGGTTTACAAACATAAATAACTCCTTTATCAAATTTTGATTTACCAAAACTGTATCTATTTGGATTTAATTCAATTATGTATACCATATAATTAAAAGTTTTCAACTTATACAAAATGCATTTATTTCATTTAGAAAGGGGAAGGTATTTTGATTATATTTAGCACAAGCAACCAATAAACTAATAATTAATTGATAAACTAACTTTTAATTGATAGCTGTTAGCTGAAAAGTAATTGACAAACTAATTATTTGCATTATAAGTATTTAGTAAAATCAATTATCAAATTAGCTAAAAATATTAAAATGATATAAAAAGATATATTTATATAAATATATGTATGAACTAAATTAATTTATATTTATTTTAAAATTAAGTTATATGATACAATAAGTATATTAAAAATAAAAATATAATTACCTTATATTTAATTAATTATATTTTTTTACCTTACATATCTATTTATGTAGTTATTATTTATTTATCTATTTACTACCCAAAATGAGAATATAATTACTTAAAATATAATTAATAGCATATAATCTTTATAAATTAAAAAAAGAAAAATAAATTTGAAAAAAAATTGATAAGCTATAAGCTACCTAGAGTGGCTATGTTTAGCACAATATAACTAATAAGTTAATTTATAATTGGTAGTTGATAAATTAAGTTATTGCATTTGAAGTGATAGAATTTATAGGTCAAGAAAGGGTGAATTGACTTTAATACAAATTAACAATTAAAATGGTATATAAAAATTTTGTGCAAAACCATGAATAATGATGATAAAAATTTGTGGAGTTTTAATGAATATCTAGTTAAAAAATATGACATAATTTTGAAAAGATTGTAAATACTTTGAAAGTATTTCAAAAAATTAATTTCCTTAGAAAACTTGGTATAAAAGCATGTAAAAATCTTTTTGAAAGAATGATCAAGAATGTTTGAAAAATAAAAAGGTTAAGGAAGAACAAAAAAGAGTGATGCTAAGAATTTTTATAAAGGGTCGATGGTCCAAAAGCAATGCCTTTTGAGTCTACTTTCTCTCTTTTCAAACTACTAAACTTCATTAGAAGTATCCATTATTTTTATTAGAAATTACAACTCCTAGATTTATGATATTTACCTAATCTCTACTAGTATTTTCAAACCACCTACCTTTACAAGATTTTCCTTATCTACATTAGGATTTTCAAACCACTTAACTTTACAAGATACATCAATCTTCACTAGGATTTCAAATCCATCTAACTTTACAAGGCAAACGAATCTTCACTAGAATTTCAAGACCATCTTACTTTACAAAATTCACAAATTTATATTAGGATTTTAGGACCTCAAAGAAGGATTTTCTCACAATTTCACTTGGATATTTTATAAATTTTCTCTCAAACACTTTTAAAATGGATATGCAAGTTTTGGATCAAGAGAAATATAACTATAATTTTGGCTAAAAGGAGAAGAACAAGAGAATGATTTGCTAGTTCTAACTTCAAGGCTTGGTGTGTCTTCTCCAAATGAAATGAAGCTTGTTTATAAGAAAAACTTGATAAATAATGACTTAATCTCTAAGTAAACTTGTCTAACAAGCTTCCTTATTCTTCATATGTACTAAATATTTGAATTTGAATCAAGTAAGGCTAGTTTTTTTCTTTTGTTGCAACAACCAAGATTTTCACCTGAAATAGAAATTTTGGCTCTAACTTTAGTCAAAAAATGATGACTTGTATCTTTTTGACAATTATCCATAACTTTTTAACAAAAAAAAATTATTTCATTAAATAAACACATGTTAAAATTTTTGAATTTGAACTTTCCTCTTGCACATATGAATTTGAATTTGAAATTTGAAATTTTCCTTCAAATTTTAAACTCCCTCCTAAAATTTGATCCAATGGTTGAGATACAATTTGCATTTGTTATGAACTATTGGATTTAAATTTCAAACTATTGGCCAATAAGATCATTTCTTGATGATCAAGTTTTGTCATTTTCAAAATAAATTAATAAAATCATTTTGGATCTTCTAGAAGAAAATAAATAGACATGTCATATTAGGCTTTTTAGAGTGTAGTAAGTGAAGAATGATGACCCAATGATTTTTATACAATAACTTAAATGGGCTAGCAAGATTTTGTCTAATTTTGATCATACGTTTAAATAATAAAATAATTATTAAGTCCATTTATAAATTATTCTAGCCTAAAATGCATTTTATTTGTACTTGGTTCTTCATTCTCCCTTTTTTAATAATGACAAAACCTTTTGCAAAGATTATTGAAATTTAAGATCAAAAGAGGTAAAAAAACCCTTTTTACAATCAAGCCAATAATTTAAGGTAGAAAAATAAGAATCATTTTGGAAAGCTCCCTATTTTGCATAAAATTTAATTTGTAAAACAAGATATGTTTTTAAAAAGAAATGAATCATGACATATAGCAATTTCTTAGTTATCAATTGACACCATTGATACACAGACTTTATTTAATTAGTCTAACTATTTCATTATGCATACATAACATAATTTAATTTATCACCCAAGACAATTTGCATGCTTTCCATGTGAGATTTTAAGCTTTAATAAATAGTCTTTTTTTCCTAATTGATTACAATTTATAAGGTGAAAATTAAATATCCTAGCATTAATTATTTACAAATGCCCCTTTAAGAATTGTTTATGAACTTGAACTTAATTTCATGTGAGTGATCAAGTCTTGATTTATATTAATTAATTTCATGGCCTTTAATTAATGTTGACTTTGATTTTATGAATTGGAATGCATGATAATTATCATGTTTATGCCTATATAATGATTATCTATATTCACACACACACACACACACACACACACACACACACACACATATATCTTTCCATAACATGATTAGAGGCTTCACCAACCTTATCACAATTACAAAGACATGCATAAATCTTTCCATAACATTAATTGAACAATTTCATCTTATTTATTTAAGCTTTGCTTCATTGTCCAACACCTTGATTCCTATATGAAGACTTTAACTTTAACTTCAATAATGTTACTCTTTTACATCACTTTTAGTTTTTTTTAAAGAATAAAATTGGATATATATATATATCTAGTTTATGCAAAAAAAATATTGAATTTAAAAGATTATCCTTCAAAAACTTAGGATAATACTTGAAATCTTGAATTGCAATTTGTTTGAAACTTTAATATCTTGATATTAGGACTATAAATATGTCATGACCTAAGCCCAATCGTGATTAGTGTGGATCTTGTTATCTGGTTTCCACCAACCTTAATATTATTCATATTAATTCTATCTAACAAAAATTCTTCCATTTCTATGGTGACTCAAAATCATACAACCTTATCTCTATCTTTAATCCTTGAATTTGATTCCAAAAGAATCCCAACTCAATCTAAACTATTAAGTTCTTTTATGATTACCTCAGACTCCCGCATGAGCTTCATAACTTGATATTCTCAAGTTATATCCTATAAATATTAAAGAATGAAATGAGATTTATAATCTCAGTGAATGTATATTTATAAAAGGAAGCATCATTAATACATAATTGCAATTAATCCAAGCAACAACATAGAATGACTACTGGGTAGTTTTTAGTATTCATACATGATAACTTTACCTCATTTAACAATTTAATGATTTACTCGTATACTTGTGCCTGTATCCATAATCATGTATGCATAAATAATGGAACCCAAAAAAGGCACTTCATAACTACACCATTGCTTAATTCAATTATAATATTAAAAAGAAATTGATTTAACATTATAAATGGAGTAGAGCTACCTTTCAATTACATTTTTTCACACACCGTCATTCACATACTTTATTTTTTACCCTAATTAAATCTTGAAAACTCAATCATAGCCAATCACATAATCACCATAACATTAAATAGAAGTAATCAAGGATAGATAGAATTCCAATTTATAGCAAAATAAAGAACCATATATATATATATATATAAAATAAAAATATGCATCCACCTTTTAACTCTCAGATTAACCTTATACCCTTCACAAGTTATATACTGGGAATTTCCCATCTAACTTTCATATCATTACCTCTGTCACATTTCTCATTTCAAATGCCACTCATGACATAATTTAGATCATAATATACACCATAAAGCTCGATTTTATAAATCACAATTTCAATATGAATAAGTTATTTATCATCACAGGATATATTAAAGCACATAACACAATGTACTAACAACAATATTACCATGCCTTGTCACATACTGATATAGATCACATTATAGTTTTTAGCATAAAGATAATGATGCAATTTCATGCGCGATATAATTATTATTTACTATTGCATTTTGATCATAATTGATCAACAATAGGTAGTATCATTGTCATGCCTCACAAGCCAAATCAAACAACATTCTCTTAAGCTAATAATTTCTAACTCATCATAAGTATTATTTCCAAGTTATTCATACATGGCCATAAGATTAATTCAATAGTACATTATGATTCACAATTATGTTATTAAGGATTTGTGGATGAATAGATGCATGATTAGTACCATTTATAATAAGGATTGTAAATTATGACATTTAAATAAATTATTATTAAGACATTAGTTTAGAGTGGCATGTGTACTTATCTAATGATGTCTAGCCATTTTTAGTCATTCCAAGACATTCATAATTATCTTTCACTCCTTTCCTTTTTCGTTATTTATGATGATAAATTACAAATGTAAGAGTGTTACTTATCTTATTTTCAAATATTCTAATTCTAAGCTCAAATCATAACATAATAAATTATTTTGGGTTATCGACTTCTTACATTTCTTTAATGTTAACTTTAAAATTAAAATTTGTCTTTACATAATAATTTGTTTGGAATCGAGCTTATATAAATAATATATTAAAAGGGGAGGCTCTTAATAAACTTTATTCATATAACTCATTTTATAATAAAAAATTATCATAAATGAGAACTTTCTGAGTCAAGCATAAAATAATCAAAATATTAAAGCTTTATAATTTAAGGAGGCCTAAACTATATTATATTATAAAATTAGACACTTAGTTCTTAGTAATTTCAACTCTATTTTAAAGAAATTAATTAACACATTTTAAGTATTTGTTTGAATCAAACTTTGAGCATTGTAAACATTAGATTTTTAAGATACTAATTTGCTTTAAAGATCCTAGTATATCATTCTAGATGATCTAATCCTTGTCTTATCAGTTCTATATTAGGTAAAAAGAATATGATAATAAAATAAGATTCTCTTCTTTTCTAAATCTAACATAAGACAATCGTATTATTAGAATTTTATATTATAAAAATATTCTATTCACTTCATTTTACAAGGTTATACATTTAGTTTATAATATTTTTAACTTTACTTTAATAAAGTCATCTAATCACATTTCTTATATCCGATTCCAAGCCATTTTTATCATATTGGTACCATTTGTATACTAGCAGGATGAATTGAACCACATTATCACATATATATATACAAATTATATAAACTTCATATCTCATAGTATCTCGAATCTTAATTTAACATAATATGAGGTAATCAATTCATTATCACAATTATCCTCATTCACAATACTATAACTTCAAACACATTCACGTTTGGATACAAGCATGTCTAATTGTCAAATGGTAGTTTCACACTTCTTATGTGTGGTCATAATCAAAGCACAATCACAATGACAATCTCAATTAAAGCATACATTCATCACAACCACATAATAACCTATATGATGCCTTTATCGCATCATTTATAAAAGGTCAATCAATAGTAATTAACAAGAAATAAATGGTGCTTTGGAAGCACCATTACACATCACAATTTTCATTATAATGGAAAGTATCCAAGATCACAAGTTTTCATACTTATTCATATTGAGATATACATCTACGTACATTCAGTCTCTTAGTTGTACAACATAGTATCCTAATATGTAGAACAAATAAAGTGTAAGAAAATTAAGCAGAAAAGTTCCTAAAATAGATATACACTCATCTAGAAATGTCCATTTATCCTAAGGATCCCCTAAGTATTTCCATTTTTATCTTTCTTTTCCTTTTTCCTACTTTATAACTCATAAGGATAATTTATAAACATCAATATTACTCATTTCATGATCATCCTATTAAGTGTTAACCTTAGCCCCTCTAAAGAGTTTTGATGATAACAAAGCACTTTAATGACTTTTGATTTGGCCCTCTTTATCAAGGAACTTGCTATAAGTTTTGAAGATAAATAGAAGAAGATCATGTTTAGATTAGTTAGTTTTTAGTTAATCCCCTCAGAATTTATCTATAAGAGAGGATTCAATCATTAAGGGATCAGGTGTTTTTCTCAAAATCATAATATTAATCTTGTGTCTCTCCTTTAAACAAAGCATGAGTTATTTTTTTTTAAGTAAAAGAACATTTTCAAAGTTAGTTTCTAGGGTTGAATCGATTCTAGAATCGATTCCACGTATCCAGAGAGCAAACTAGACTGCCCTGAATTAATGCACTAATCGATTCCAGGTATCCAAAGAGTAGACTAGTTTGCTCGAATCGATTTAACAATCAATTCTCAAGGTCTAGAAAGTTTTTCAAAGGAAAATCAATCGATTTCCAAATTAATTCATGTTTTCAAAAGTTTGATCTCTCTTTCCAATGAATCGATTGCTCAACCCACTCTTTATGTCCTATTTTTTTCTCAGTCTTGTTTCGAAAAAAGGCTGAATCGATTCCCTAAATCGATTCAGCTCATCTAGAGCCGAAATGGAGTTAAAGTGAATCGATTCAGTAATTGATTCACTAAGGAGTTTTTCAAGTATGAATTGATTCCAGAATCGATTCATCAACCTTTTTCAAATCTTTTGCAGGGTCCCTGAATCGATTCCAGAATCAATTCATCAACCTTTTTCAAATTTTTCACAGGGTCCCTGAATCGATTCCAGAATCAATTCACAGGGCGCCAACAACTCTATAACGGCTATATTTACCGAGTAACAACTTTTTGACTTTTCTAACTCCTATATAAATAGTTTCTTTTCAAATTATTTCAAAAAAAGAAAAAGAGCTTACACTATTACATAGACACAAGAAATATTCTTTCATCCTTTCATAACCTCAAATCCCTTGAGCTTACTTGATTAAAAAACTCCTCTCATTGAGCTTCATTGTATAATCTACTTTCTATAGCTTTATGAGCTTGTATTCTTGTTTTACGTTCTTTCATTTGTTTGATACTGGGGTGAGGTATCCCCAGAGACTTCAAGAGTAGTGAATCTCTTGGAATTTATTGAGTGCTTTGAGAGAGAATTCTCAAAAGGATAGTAAAGGAAAAATAAAATCTGTACTGAGGACTTCTTCAAGTGCCCTCAAACTTGAAGAGATAGTGGATAAGATTTCAAATCCAAGTCAGAGAGGCTTAGTAGTGGATGTATACCTTAGGAGTGTTGGATCTTCAAGGCTGGAACCACTATAAATAGCAATGTTTGATATCTCTTTTCCCTATTTCTTTACTTACTTGACATATTGCTCTATTTTTTACATTCTTTATCAGATTGTTGTATTATCTTGCATTCACTTTCATATTAACACTTATTCCTTATTCATATTATCTTCAAATTAGGCAGTAACTGCAAAAAGTATTTAAAACCTAATTCACCCCCTTGTGGGTAAAATCTGGGCTAATATTATGTACTTATCATATAAATATCATAAATTACTTATCTTTGATGTTTAGATATCAAATGCCTCATGTTGGACCCTTATAAATCATGAAAATACAAAATAGATTAGGTATGGTTAACTATACGATCACTATAATTATGACCTTTAAATGATGTCTTATGTATGATATAGCAATCATGAATAGATTACTTGTAAAAATTATTTCATATGAAAGTAGATTTAATTAGCTTTCTATAAATTACTCAGTCTCCTAAATAGGATAAGATTTGAAAGTGTTATGCCTTTTAGAAGATAGATATAAAAAGTTTATTTTTCAAAATCTTAAGTTTTTAACCTTTATTCATTATTTTGATGATATCACAAAATATACATAAGATTTTGATTTGAAACCATTTCATTTGAAAGTAGACTCAATACCTTTAAAAAATAGGTAATTTATTTAAAATGGATACAAGGCGAAGAAGTTATGCCTCTTTAAAGTTGATATAATAATTTTAGTTCTAGTAAATTAATTAACCAATCGATTCACCAGTCCAATTTTGCCTCTGGACCTTCAAAATTAATTGGTCACTCGATTCTGAAGCCCGATTTCACCTTTGGATCCCTCAAAATCGATTAATCACTCAATTCACACATGAAAATCTCAATTTTATGTGAAAATTTCACTATTCTCTCAATCCTAAATGCCCTCTAAATACATATTTGCACTTACAATCATTAATACACTTATTTAAAATCTTATATCACCATTCTTCATTATTTATTACTCTCAATGCATTAAATCAAACATGATTCAAGCAAAATCATAAAACAACCCATATTTCATCATTATCATCATATAATCATAAAATTTATAAATTTAACTAGATTATCCACTCACTTTGTATAAAAAAGGATGCTAGAAAGTTAATTTGAAGATCTTTCGACCTTAATCACATCAAAATTCATGAATTCTAGAATTAGGGTTTTAAATTCCTAACAAAACTAAACAGTCTTAATTCTCTTCATTAATTAAGAAGAAATAGGAATGATTCTTCATAAAAGTAATGTTCTTAACTTGATTGGATGAAGAAATAAAAAAATAAAGGTTCTCTTTGCTTGATTGATAAAGAAAAGTAAAGATTATATAGAGAAAGTTGAGAGAAGTTGAGAAATGAGAAAATGAGAGAGAAGTTAAGGCTTGGGGGTTGAAATATAGGTTGGAGCTCAAGGAGCATTTTTTGAAAAATGCTTATAAACTTCTCTTGTACTCATACACTCACTTATATCAATTTAAAGCTTTATTCTTTATAATTCTAATACATTTTCTTTATCAATTTTTTACCAAATTCATATTCATAATCTTGATTTTATCGGCTTTATTTTAATTTATATTTCATAATAAAATTTCAAACCTAACTAAATTTATTGATTATTTTAAGTATTCTTTCTCATAAAAAATTCTAATTTACTATAATTTAAGGAAGGTTTGACAAAATAGAACACCTTTCTTTTTCTTTACTCTACATTGTAAGAACCTTGAAATCTGACTTTGATTCTTCAACTCTTCTTGCTTCTTTATTCTCTTTCTTTGTTTCTTTGTTTCTTATGTTGGTATCTTTCTTTCTTTTTTGCTTATGTTGTGATTTACTTATCTTATTATCCTTTTAATTTATGTATTCTTCTTGCAAGTGCATTTATAATATTTTTATGCTTTGTAAAGTTTTTGTAAGTATACTTTTTTGCTGATCATATATACAACCTTGTGTTATTTTCTTTTTGTTTCACTTTCTTTTCCATAAATTTCAATACATAAAGCTTCTATATAATTGTTTAAAGCAAAGTTAAAGTGAGGAACGAGGTTTTGAACTAAACTTTGATTAGTGGGTTTTCATGTGTCATGATTACTCATGCAAAATCAAGCTAATTTTAATCAAAGCCATAAAAAATAAGGTTGGATGTGTTCAAAAAACATTAAAGTCTTTTGTAATGGTGGATATTATGAACACATATTAGCTGATCATGAAATGCATTATAGATTTTAAAAGAGACTTTTATTTTAGTATTAAAGCTTCTTGAAAAAGTTCATAAGTTAATGACTTTATCTTTCTTTAGGTTTGTCTTAAGCTTGATGAATATTGGATTTATATATTCTATTTTTATATAATCTTTGCCTTCATTACATTACCATTATTACTATGCTAAGCCTGTAATGTGTAGTACATATACTGCATGGGTTGATTTTGTATTCTAATTTCTTTTTAGATCTTTTTCCTCTAATAAAAAAACTTGTTTACCATATACAGGACATCAACTTGAAATTACATAGTGATTATATGATGATCCCAAAGCATCACTAGGTTCATATTCATAAATCAACAATGTCATGATTATATCAATTTATTATCAACCTTCATGGATTTTATCTTAAATCTTCTCTAGAAATATTTTATTTTGATTTAACGTTAAGATATCAATGTGAAGCTACTCTATAACTTTAATATTTTAGTTATTAAGCATTACTAGTTCTTTAATTAAAGATCTATTTTTGAAGATGTTAGCTATCCTTTGACACTTATTTGCTATTTCAATAATACTAACCATTTCAAGGATCACGTAAGCTTATAAAGACTTTAACCTTGATTGGATTCATGTTCTTGGAGATAATTACATGGCTTTCTTATTTGCAGAGATTGTTGCTTTTGCCACCATAACCATTAAGATCGATTTTAATAACTTTGCTCTTCAAGATTGACTTCTAACATTATGTTAATTACAATAGATTCTTACTATTGAGTCCACTAAAGTTAACTTCCATTATTGTTTGCTTTCCATCCTATGTTCGATGGTATTTGAGTTTCATTAAGTAATTCAAGATCGAAAGTTTGAAATGATAAGTAATGATAATTACAAAGATAGCAACATCATTAATGGCAATGACAGAGATTAACTTCCATCACTTTTCACTTTCCATCTTGTATCAAGGTGGTATTAAAGCTTAGTGAATGATATGATGCTTGAGATTAGAGGTTTGAGATGGTAATTGGTGGTGATAATAAAGATGAAGGCAACCATATGGAAGATGGTACCTATAATAAACCTTTAAATTTTATGATTGAAGTAGACACTATTGATGCTTCACTTTTGTCACTTTATCTTAATAAGACAAACTTTCATGATAATATCATTTTCTATGGTTATATCTTTTCAAGAATAATTAACCTATCGATTTTCATAATCTAAGTTAAACATTATTAAAGATTCACTTTTAGTCACTTTACCTTAATGAAACAAACTTTCATGATAGTGTCATCTTCTATGGTTATGCCTTCTTAGGAATGATCAACTTATGAATCTTCATGATTCAAGTTAAATATTATTAAAGATTCACTTTTATCACTTTGTCTTAGTGAGATAAACTTTCATGACAATGTCATCTTCTATAGCTATGCCTTTTTGGAATAATTAACTTATTAATTTTCATGATCTAAGTTAATTATTATCAAAGATACACTTTTATCATTTTGTATTGGCAAGATAAACCTCTATGATAGTATTATTTTCTTCGGTTATGCCTTTTTGGGCATAGTTCAAGCTAACCATTATTGAATATTCATTTTCATCACTTTTTCTTGATGATAGAAACTTTCATGACAATGTCATCTTTTATGGTTATGCCTTTTTAGGAACAATTAACTTGTTACACTTCACAATCCAAGTTAGCCATTTTTGAAGATTCACTTTTGTCACTTTGTCTCAATAAGATAAACTTTATAACAATGTCATCTTCTATGGTTATGCCTTTTCAAGACTAACTTTAGAATTATGTCCATTGAGAGATACTTCATGACTACCTTGGTGATATGAATGCCATTTAAAATGAAGACTTAACTTTTGAAGGTGTTTAATCAATTTAAAGATCATATTCTTAATAAGACACATGTATTTTATACTTAGTGTAAGCAAAAGTTCCTCTATGTTCATGAAGACCTTACATTTGACAATGTTCATCTATGTGCCATAAAGACCTCACATTCAAAGGTGCTCATCCAATTGAAGTTCACACTGACACAAGTATTCTATACCTAGACTAAATAAGAGTTTACTCATCTATCATAAAGACCTTGCATTCGAATGTGTTTTTTCATATGTCATAAAGGCTTTGCATTTGAAAGCATTTATTTGATTTAAGTTCACACTCTTAGAAACATATAAATCCATATGCCTTCTTTGCATATTTTATACATCATTAGACCTATTGCAAGTTGTACATTTTAACAAGAGATCAATATTTTTACTAAGTGTGAGTGAAAATGTCATCATCCATGACATCAACTTAGATATTTCAACTCTTGAACATAAATCAATGTTAGAGACATGCGAAAAACTGCATGAGACATGGGGAAAACCTTATGATAGGTAAGCTATATCGAATCATAAGCATTCAAAAGGAAAACATATAACTTATCGAATTTATGAATGCATTCAACTTTGAATATGAAATTTTGTTTGTAATTTCATATTCAATTATCATTATACAAAGGTATTTCTATTTACTTATTTATGTATGTAACTATATTTAGTAATTTACTAAGTTGCTTAGATACCTAAAAAGGGATTAATGTCAAATATAGAATAATCTTTTATTTAATTTAGCTATCTATAATTTATACTCATGCTAGCTAGGAGTAATATATATGTTTAATTTTAATTTAGTCATTCATAATTTATACTTGAATGGATCAGGAGTATTATTACATGAGAATTTTTCTTAACTGTACACTAATTTATACTCTTAAGGGCTTGGAGTATTACATGACATTTTTATTTGAGCCATACATAATTTATACTTTTATAAGTTAGGAATAGTACATGTGTTTTGACTTTGAATTAACAGTTACAATTTATACTTGTGCAAACCAAGAATATTACATGAGATTTTTTTATCCATGTAGAGTTTATAATCTTGTAGGTTAGAAGTATTGTGTAATTAAACCTCATGCCATTATAAGGGCTTTAAAGCTTTATTTTAATTTAAATTTTCATCATATTTTTAACTTATGTGAACTAAAAGTACCATGTAGTTTATCCTCATGTGATTAGAAGGATTTCAAAGTTTTATTTTGATTTAAATTTTCATCATAGTGTAAACTCATGTAACCTAGAGGTAACATGCAATTTATCCTCATCCTAATTAGGGCGATGTCAAAATTTGATTTATTATTGTAGTTTTAACTTATGTAAAATAAAAGTAACATATAATTTAGCCTTACACAATTAGAAGGATCTCAAATTTTAATTTAATTTATCATTACAAATTTAACTCATGCAAACTAGGAGTAAGGTGCAATTTAGCCTTATGTAATTAAGAGGATATCAAAATTTGATTTAATTTATTATTGCAATTTCAACTCATACAAACTAGGAGTGACGTGTAGTTAAAACTTATACTAATTGGGAGGAAATTTAGAACTTTACATGTAAATGTTCTTAAAAAAAATTAAGTAAGAATCATCTTTAATTTGGACTTCTTTAATTGCATTAATGGTAGTTCAGACAATTATTCCAATGATTATAAAGACACTTTTATTTGTTTGATACAAAGATCTTCATTATTTAAATTTGTTAAACTAATAGTGATGAACAAAGGCAATCTTTTCACCTTTAGAAGCTTCATTTTTAATCTTTATAATTTCCTTTCTTAGACTTATTTTAGATGATGTTTACAAACTTTTTTTATTATTTCTCTTATTTGTGGCTAAAGTTGACCTTTTTTATCATTCAAGGTAGATTTTAACTTATCATTATACTTACCCCAATGACATGAAAAGTTACGGCAATTATTATAAGTTTAATCTTTTTTTTAGAATTATCAATTTAAAAGAACCAAATTTAATAATTTGAAGAGGAAGATCAATGTTTAATGAAGATAGAATTATAATAGTCATGTTACAAGTTACATTGTCATCATTGAATTGAATTTTGCATTCTTTATCCAATTCTATGATCATGTCTTTTAGCATAAAGTACTTTTCAATTGGGTAGCCAGTTAATCAATGGCACTTGCAAAAATTTAGATTATCCACTTTGCTTGTCTAATTAAATTGCTTCATATTTGATAACTCAATCAGGTTTACTTTAAATAGGGAATCTAGCATTGACGAAATGTTAGAATTTGGAAATGGATATTACTTGTTTCATCTTTTCTTTAAGGTAAACTTCTTTCTTTTGTTGGAAACACCAATGGCTTTGTTGTCTTTCCTATTTAACTTAATAGTTAGTTTGATTGGTGAAATAGACATAACCATTAATTACTTGGTTTCATACTTTAAAGATGATAACTTATTGGCCTTATAAAATTCATGCTATTCGTTTATTCTATTTAGGATTGATAACCTTTAATTATCATTAGTAGCAATGTTGAGCTCATGTGCTTTTATTGCTAACTCTTCAAATGTTCAAGGCTTAATAGCTTGAAAAATGTAGCTTAGGCTTTGTTTCATCCCTTGTATGCACATTTCAATGGTTAAAGGTTTTAAAAATTAATCTTTATAGTTAAGACTTAAATTTCTCCATTGCTTAATATAACCAATGATTGATTCGTATTTTGATTATCGAGTCTTTATAAGTTCAAGTACGCTAATAGTGCGATGAGTGTTGTAAAATTAATTTAAGAACTTATGCTTAAGTTGCTTCTAACTATCAATTGATTGAAGTGCCAAATCTACATACTAGATAAAGGTATTTCCATTAAAGGAACATATAAATTGTTTTATCATAAGGTCTCTATGTATTTTAACATTGTTACAAGGCTTAATAAAGTGAATGATAGTGCTACCTGGGATTTCCTTTAGTTATCAAATCATTAAAACTTTAGTGACTAATAATTATGAGGCATTTTAAGTAAATTAATCTTTTAATTGTGTAGTTTGACATTGAAAAAAGAAGACTGCTTGCCCCCTTCTACTTGGTCTAGAATGGCTTCTTTGATAAATTCTTTCAATTGATTATAGGAATAACACCATCTAGATAAGACTGCTCATTCTTAAAGCCATTTTGCTCCTTTATAGCTTCATTTTGATTTTCTTGGAGTGACTTGTCTTTGGTGTGTTGCTTAAATCATCATATAGTTTGTAAAATTCATTAATCTTCTATAAAATTTCAAACTTCTATTTCTTTTTGAAAGTTTCTCTTTCTTGGATAGATTTCATCATTTTTCAAATGTTTTTGCAATAGCTTAAATTTTATTTCTAAGAGAAGTAGTACTTATCACCATAACTAACATTGTAATTAAATTTGAGGATCTAGAAAAGTCAAGAGAATTCAATTTGGGTGTCAGAGTCTTTAAAGTAAAAATAATAGTATTAGTTTGGTTTTAATAATTGCAGTATTTGGTATTAATTTGAAATTTTTAGATAAATTAGGTTAAGTTGAGGTATCATTAAGAACATTAATTATATTTGACCTTGCCCCCACAACAAGTATATGCAAATGTGATCTTTGTGATAATGAACTTTTGAAAATAGAAGTAAGATTTAATATTGCAATCTTTTGAGCATATAGATTTGCAAGAGCTTTTATTTTGTTTTGAGTTACAACATTTTGATTTTAAGAGTTAGAACTAACTAAGTCAACTGGAAGATTTCCTTCAAAGGTATTAAATAATGGATTGTTGAATATTTACATCTTTGAAGACATTAATTGAATTTGATTTTAAAAAAAAGAGATGAGAGGTATAGATGGTTTCACTAGGCATGCTAGAAATTTGTATGTACAAGATTTCTCAATAAATGTTTATGGGTTAAGAAAAACGTAGAACAAATAGATTTTATTGATCTTTTCTAATTGTAGAGTATAATATCTAATTTGTTTATAATTCATAAAAAAGAACACAAAGAATCATCTAATTCTTTTCTTCAATAAATTTTAATCGGGACTTTGCAAAGCTTGATCTTAGATTGAATAGTTGAGTTTTTGCTTTGAATATAGGCTTGAAGAAGCTTAATCTTGACTTGAAGGTTGAACACTTAACCTTGAAGGAGGACTTCAAGAAGCATGATCTCTAATCAAAGGTTGAATTTTTGTAGAGGCTTCACACTTAAAAAGATTCAAGAATTTGAATGTTATTGAAGACTTTACCTCAGAATAGATATTGTTAATGGAAGTTAAATAGTTTGAATGCTTTGATCTTCATTAGCATAACTTTAGGTTGTGAATGGCATGAATGAGTTCTCTTTTTATAGAACTACTGGGGTACTTAAAGATAAACATTTCAATTTTTTTTGTTTATTGCCTTTTAATTTATCAAAAAAGCAATTTTCTCATTAGTAAAGATGATGCATTGTGACATGTGGTAATTTCTTATTCATCAATCATCACTATTAATACATAAGCTTTATTCTCACTTCATTTTCAAATAATGCAGGTTTTACGGTGTTTTTCACTAATATTTCACTATTAACTTAAGAATTGTTGGCAAATATGTTTGTTAACAAATCAAGATCAAGAATGATGGCTTTTAAAAAACGTCTTGAAGTTACAACAAAAATCTCTAAACTAATATCAAAATATCTATAAAACATTTAGCTAATGAATTAATAATCATTAATTAGCCAATACCACTTAAAGATCTTGCTTTTTTATGCTCAATGGACTTAGACTAAAATTTAGAGAGATTGTAGCATCCACCCATATGAGAGATTATTCATTTTCATATGAAGAGCTTTATGATTATCTTATAGATTATGAAAAAACCATGAAACAAAAAAGGATACTTCAACTAATAATCTATTCAACTCCATCCATTACACTTAATGTGGCAACTAATAAGAGTAATTAAAATATGTCAAACCACTCTAAGTTAACTAACAAATCCAAAGTTATTCAATTTAAAGTGGTCACTATACTGTTAATAGCTAAAATTGGTTAAAATTTTCAAAATTTGAAATGATCAGTTAATGGTGGTTATAAAGCTTTGAACTACTTAAAACTAATACTAATTAAAAAACTAAAAGAGATTTGAAAATTTTGGTTGACTAGTGAAAGGGTTTTGAACTTATACTTCATATTTTTTTAGAATCTTCATTAGTTTAAACTTTGGATATGAATTTTTAAGTTTTAATTTCATATTGTTCCTGAATAAAAGTTCATATTTCATATCAATGATCATGAAATACCACACTATTGTAGTATCATAATTTTTCCAAAATTTGACTTATGCAACAACCAATCTGAACCAATGAATTAAGAAAAAAAATAAATGCACTTAGTAAAAAGTAATTAGCTTATTAATATGCACTACATTATTGGTATCTCCTAAAAGTTATTCTATTATCTGAAGAAGCTTTGAATTCTCTTCATATTTCATCAGAATTATTTTTGATGGTTTCCATTCTTCTATATGATTATAGTTTTTTTAATTTTTTATTAGTTCTTTTTACATTAATTAATATTTTTAACTATTTATTTACTTACAATGAATTCATGTAATTAATTTTTAAGAAGTAAATAATTTTTAATAATTAATAAACTATACAAAATTTAATATTCAAAATTAAAATATTTAATAATTTTTAATATCTTAATATTTATTGTGAACTATTATAAATTTTAATGTTTTAATAATTTCAATATCTTAAAAATTTTAATATTTATTATCTTAATATTTTAATGTATTAATATAAGTAAAAATAATTATTGTAAATTTTATCTATTTATTTTTTTAATATTTTAATATAAGTTACAATAATTTTAACTATTTAATAATCTTATTTATGTTATTAAAATAATTTAATATTTTAATAATTATTTAACAAGAAATAATTTAACATTTCACCTTTTCATATCTTCAACTATTATAAATTTATCTTTTTAATCTACAATTATATAATATTTTATTTTTTATTCAAATTATTAAATTTTTATTCTTTTTACATTCTCTTTTAACAATTTTTAAACCACTTTTGAGTCAATAGTCTTATCCTAAGTCCAAATATCATTATATTAACTTTACAAATCTTACATTATGTCTACATAAAAATATTTATATCAAAAGACTTACAACATTAATATAACACTCATTTTTATAATTTTACATTAGCAAGGGAAACAAAACTACAACAGAAATAAGAGAAAATTATATCTCTAATCATATTAACTATATATCACAAATTAAATTAACTACATATTTTGGGCCTAAAATTATCACATTAGCACAAATGAGATAAACATCTATAAGTAAAATAAATAACCCTTAAAATAGTAATTTATTTTTATATCCTAAATCATATCAACTACATATTCATAGGGTAAAATGCTTCCTTACAAATTGATAATAGCAAGCTAACAAGCACAGCCATTATTACATTAATACAAAAACAACACATTGTAATAAAGACAAACTTACCTCAAATAGCTAGCAATGCAATAAAGTCTGTGAAATATGAAGAAAGAAATTTAAAAAATGACATAAATAAGTGTAAAATAGAGAAGGGAGGTTAAAATATTGAGAGATTTAACTAAAAAGTGAGAGAAATTATCTTAGTTCACTAGAGAAGCAAAGGTTTGCTTAAAAAATGGAGGAAAATTGCATAAAAAATTAGGAAAGGGACAGTGCTATGAACTAATATATTTGGACTCTAAAGTGACAACATTCAAAATATTATCATTTTAGAGTTTAATGAAAATCACATAATAGGTTTGCATAGGCTAGTTGTGGTGATTTATTTTCTGGCCATTCTAAATTTGTCACGACCCTAATACGATCATGATCAACACGGAGCCCCTATATCAGTTTTCACCAGCCTATTTATAAACAATTAACTCTATGTTGGTTTACCCAATTATGATGCATTTATAAAAAAGAATAGTATTTCAAATAAAGCATTCATTAAGGTTTCTACAAAAGATGTGGAAGTTAGGAATGCTTATAATCCTCTCATAATGAGGATAAGTAAGCCTAACTAACTCTTAAAGAATCGGTTCAACATTCCCTCAGTCCAATTCTATGACAGCCAAGAAGTCTAAAATATTTCTATATACATGAGTTTGTACTACCAAAATGCCATCAATAAGCTCTCTAAACTTTAACTCTGAAAAGATAGAAATGAAGGCTTAACCTAGGAGTTTGTAAAATAATGAGTATAAGTAAGCCTAACTAATTCTTAAAGAATCAGTTCAACATTCCTTCGGTCCAATTCTATGACAGTCAAGAAGTCTAAAATATTTCTATATACATGAGTTTGTACTACCAAAATGCCATCAATAAGCTCTTTAAACTTTAACTCTGAAAAGATGGAAATGAAGGCTAAACCTAGGAGTTTGTAAAATAATGAGTATAAGTAAGCCTAACTAACTCTTAAAGAATCAGTTCAACATTCCTTCGTTCCAATTCTATGATAGTCAAGAAGTCCAAAATATTTCTATATACATGAGTTTGTACTACCAAAATGCCATCAATAAGCTCTCTAAACTTTAACTCTGAAAAGATGGAAATGAAGGCTTAACCTAGGAGTTTGTAAAATAAAATATGGAGGAGTGAGTCTAGAATTTAGTAAGTGAATAATTTATAGGAACAACGATAATTTTCAATAACTTACCCATCGAACTGTCTCCCTTTAACAAATTATATCACAATTAAGCATATTAGTAAGCAAGAGCTATTAACACTAAGATTAACACATAGTCATTTCATTTTTAATGTATCATATAATAATAGTCATGACAAATGCACTCAAAATAATATTTCATTAAATGGACAAATAACAAATAAAATACATTTATCCTTTATTTTACTCCCTGGCCTAACCTATAACCTATCTACCTTATTATCGAGAATTTCCTATCCAATATTCACAACATCACCCCTATTACATTTCTCACTTTTAATGCCACTCATGGCATGATTCTCAATGCAATTTAGACATTAAAGCTCAAGCTTTATTCAATGTAATCACAATTCGACTGTAACGTGCATTACAACACTTATCAGCATCATTATGTTCTCTTATATAGCTACAAGCATTCATATATATCATAATACTCAATTCATAAAGTATATTTCAACATATATATATATATATATATATATATATATATATATATATATATATATATATATCATCCTATGAGTAATGCAATAAGTTCATTATATCACATATTATAGCACATAGCTTCTACCTTCTTTTATTATAATTATCCAACTTATACAATCATCTTACATTACCATGGAACCATTCTATTGATATTTAATGACTAAATACTCATAGCAGCTATTATAAGTTATGAAAACATAAAATAAATGGAGCATGAATCACTATATGGTCTTCTTATCTATGACCTTTGGGTGATATTTTATAAATAACTTAAAAATTATAAAGATAAATTCCATGGAACCCATTTCATATGAAAGTAGATTTAATTAACTTTTTATAGAAGGGTCATTTGCCTAAATCGAATAAGTTTTAAAAAGGTTATGGCCTTTTTAAAAATAGATGCAAAAAGTCCACTTTTGAAATCTTAAGTTTTTTACCTCTATCCACTCCTTTAATGATATCTCAAAATATATATATATATATATAAGATTTTAATTTGAAACTAATTTTATTTGAAAGTAGACTTAATTACCTTTAAAAAAATAGGCGGTTTATTTAAAAATAATAATATGAAGAAGTTATGCCTTTTCAAAATTAATTTTTTTTTATAGTTGATGAATTGATTCATCTGCCTAGTTTTTGCTTCTGGACCCTTAAAATCGATTGGTCACTTGATTCTAAAGCCCATTTTCATCTTTGAACCTTGGAATCAATTCATGAATCGATTGATCAACTCCTAAACCCCTAGAATCAATTGGTTACTTAATTCTGAAATTCAAATTCACCTCTGGATTCCTATAATTGATTTACACATGAAAATCTCAGTTTTCTATGAAAAATTCACTATTCATCCACCTTTAGATACCTCATAAATACATATATTATACATTAAACCTTAATATAATCATCAATATACTCATCTAACACATCATATCACCTTTCTCTATCATTTATCACTTATATAACATTAAAATAAACTAGATTCAAGTAAAATCACAATCCAACCTATAGTTCATCTATATCTTCATATAATCTTAAAATCTATATATTTAATTAGATTATCCACTCACCTTATATGGAAAAGGATGTTAGAGTGTTAGTTTGATGTTCTCTTAATCCTAATCACATTAAAAGGCATAAATTCTAAAGTTAGGAGTTATAATGCCTAATAAAATTAAATAAACCTCAAATCATTCATCAACGAAGAAGAAATAGGATAGATTTTTAATAAAAGTAATGTTCTTACCTTAATTAAACAAAGAAATCAAGAAAATTTGAAGAGTTTCTTACTTGACTAATGAAGTAGTTAGGGAGTTATGTGGAGAAAGTGGGGAGAAATGGAGAAATAAAAAGAAATGAGAGGGAAATAGGGGGTTTGGCTTATATGAGAGAAAAACATACCCCTAAGGGCATTTTTGAAAAATCATTTCTAACATTCTTCCATACTTATATACTCACTTATATTAGTGTATAACCTTATAACTCAGGATTCTAATAAAATTTCTCCATTAAAATTTTACCTAAATCATATTCTCATATTCTTATTTTTATTAATTTTATTTTATTTCATATTTCACACTTAAAATTCTTAATTCACCTGAATTTACTGGATCTTTAACTATTCTTTTTCATATCATAATTTCTAATTTATTTATAATTAAGAAAGGTGTAACAAAATTGATAACATTTGTAGCCTAAACTGATGACATTATTATCGCTGTAAGGGAAAGTGATTAATGTACATCTCCTTATAAATTGAAAATCCTAAAGCAGGAATATTATTATCACTATAGAGTTCTTAGCATAAAAAGAGGCACCTTTGATTCCCACATAATAATTAATTCAAATAAATCAATGAAAATATTGTCACATTAAAGTTTAGATTTTTTTTAACTCTAAAGCAATGACATATATGGTTACTTTATATAATTACATAACAAAAAAATGTGTTACTTTTTTGGCCTTCTAACTTTTGCCAATAAAATGACAACATTTTTATTGCTTTGGAGGCCAAAATTTTTTTAAGTTTCTAAAGCAATGATAATATCGTGACATTAAAGAATTTCCCACCAAAAAATCCTATAATTCTTCCCCTTGCATTTTTTACCCACAAAGTTATGATATATCTATTATGGCTTTAAGTTATATTTCTTATAATGGTGTGAGTTATAAAGTAATTAAGAGTTAAATTTTTTTTAAAAAAAAGTAAAATCATGCAATAAAGTAGATAAAGAAAAAGAATAAAAAATAAAACTTTAAATTTTAAAATATGAATAACTACATAAAATGAAAAAATAAAAATAAAATAGATAGGTCGATGAGCTAACACCCAAAGTTAAAGTAAGGTTAAAAATTTTCACAAAAAGACAAGAAAATGCAATAAGGGAAGTAGTCATAAAAGTGGCATAAAAAGAATGAAAAATTGGAGAGAAAAAGAATCTCCTTTGACATCAAAATGCATAAAATAAGACAAAAATAAATAAAGCAATCACCTTTCAAAAAAATCCTTGATTTATTAGTAAAGTAGTGAGGATAGTGATTATTGGAGAAATACTTTACTAGAAAAAACACTATCCCATTTATTGAAATATTCTTGCAATTTATACTTAAAACTATTGTATCTATTTTGAAACCCTATATTAGAAGAAAAAAAAACCTTATACCTTTTACTAAAGTAATTTTGTAATTAGGGGCAAATCTAAAACTTTTAAGTAGTGGGGGCAACATGAAAACAAAAAATACATATAATTTTTAATTTAATTAATATCCAAGTAAAATAATATTTTTATTAAATTTAATCTTAATTGTTTTATTATAATGAATAATTATTTCTTTTAGTTAGAGATCATGCAATAAAATTTGGATTGGAGAAATTGTTGTAAGAATTTCTATTTAGATCTGATTTGTAATTTTTTTATGGATATAATAATAAATTTTAATTATTCAAAAATATTAATTTTAAAAAAATATAAATAGAAGATATTAAGCTTTTAATGTTTTATGTTTAACTTAATGTAAAATTATTTTTTTGATAATAAAAAGAGTGAGAAGTCACACCAAACACACAAAAAAAAATCCTAGATTAACAAATTTTACTTAATAATTATATATGCTTAAATATATATACTTAAGTAGACTTATGTTTTATGTATGGAAGAATAGAATCTAGTAAAATTAATTAAGAAATAAAATCAATCATTATCAAACTTTATGAAATAAGTAATAAACAACAAACCATGAACCTTTTTTTTATATAATAGAATGAGTGGTCAAACTATTAGATGCATACATATGTGATCCTATGATCGAACCTAGCATGGGAAGAAAGGTAGATCCTTCAACCACCATTATATGCTACTTGAGCTAAAGGTTTTTAGCAACTTATAAACTTTTTTTTAATGCTGAAGAAAAAGATTATTTTATTTATCCACCAACCAAGTTACCCTAAGAGCATTTTCCTAAAGAATGAAAAAGTATAAAGTAAGAGTTATAGTTAATAGCCTACCAGAACCACCCTTAATAGCTCGAATAACCCATTCGATTACCTCATAAGCAACTACATTATGTTCCTTAGGGCACCATACCAAGGATACATTAAAATTAGCTTACAAGTATTTATAAACACATTTCACAACTAGGAGAACCCTCTAAGGAATAGTAATTACATCTTGTATAGCATCCATAACCACTTTATAATCACTCTTAATTTGCATATTGTGACTTTAAAACTAAATAAGACCATAACTCCCTTCTATATGGATAACATTTAGCAAATAAAGTTAATGTACACTCAAAATTATCATATGGGCTAAGATTGCAACTGCTTCAAATTTCTCAAGCCAACTAGAATTAACATTGAACTTAATACTATTACTAACTGGAGAAATCTAATACATTGAATTTGGAACCTAAGCCCCATCTCTATTAGGTTTATTACACAGAACGCTTAGATAAACTAGTCAGCCTTCCTCTTCCTTATAATTACTCTCAGTCTGAGTGATGAGATTATCTAATTATAACTCCTAGCCAGTGTACACATTTACACAACCAACATTTTAAAGCATAAATGCAAGTTCTCCATTATGCTTAGTCTATGGTCACTAGGTAATAAGGGGTCTAAATGATTATGGATTGAATGAGAATAGAGAGGCATACACTTTAATGGCCGAATAGCAAAATCAAATTTATTTGGTGATAGGACATTGTTCCATAATGTAAATCTTAATTTCTAACTCTTCCTCACAAATAAGGCATAAAATGCTCCTAGACTTAAAAAGGTAGCCTATCCTCATCCTAGTAAACAATATCTTACTTGTGTAGCGCCATAGAATCATTTTGAACTTGTCATAAATACTAAAGTTCCATATGTGATTCCAAATTTAGTGTTTCTACCGAAATTTTTGAGTTAATAATTGACCTATATGTAGACTTCACAATGAAAATCCCTAATGAATTTAAGTCCTACACCATGATGTATGGCCTTCCTTTACTAAATGTAATCTTTTAATCTCAAATGTATCCTTATGATAAAATAATTCTAAAAATGATTGGCTATTCCATAACCTCTTCTATGCAACCATTAAGTTTAAGACCATTAGCTCTTGATTAGCATTAATTCCCTATTTAAAGTAAGAATAAAATTAGGAAACCTTGGGACCTAAGGGTCATTAAAAGACTTTATAGAATTTCCTGGACCAACAATGTAATAAAAGCCTTGTTTAATCAATTTTTTTTACCATTTTGGATGCTCTTCCATGCCCAAGAGCCTCTACATTAACCACCGCATAATAACTTGATACTTTTCAAATATTTTTCCTAAAAACTTTAAACCTAATTAAAATTTGTATTTACCTCCATTTCCCATGTCAATTTAGTTAACAACACTTCATTAATATATTGAAGATGCTTAAAATCTAAACCTTTACAAGACTTAGGAAGACATAAATTCACCAAAGCCTTTAAGTTTAAATAATAATTCTTATATTTTATAACCCCATAAAATTTTTTAGATAAAGTATCCAATTTAGTACATACCTTGGTAAGGAATTTTAACACAAACATTATGTAAGCTAGAATTTGTTGAATGATTGATTAAACCATGATGTGTCTTCCTGCCTATAATAGAGACATTCTTTTTCCAACTTACCAATCTAGTTTAAACCTTGTCTATAAGAAATTAAAAGTACTTAGTCTTTGCTTTTAACAAAAAGAATGGAATGCCTAAACATTTAGTGTCCTTACAAATCATGTCCATACCTAAGAAATTTAACAAGCTTTGCCTAGCTTTAGATCCAACATTCTTTGAAAGGAAAATCCATGAGTTTCCAATGTTTACATTTTGACTAGACCAATGTTTATAGGTTTCCAAAATATGACAAAATTGTATGGTTTCATAAATATTAGCCGTAAGAAATATAATTATGTCATCAATAAACATTAGATAGGTTGTAAATAGTTTTGTTCAAGATAGCCTTGCTCCACGAATCTTGTTATCTAACTTAATTTTAATAAATGGTGGAGATAAAACTTCTAAACATAGGAAAAAAAGATAAAAAGAAAGTATATCCCTTAACTTAAGCCTTTTGTAGGTAAAATTTTTTTTTGTAGGACTTCTATTCAACAGGATAACAAAAAAAACTAATAATGCCCTACTTAATCCACCCCATAAACCTTACACTGAATCTAAAACATTCCAATACATGAAATAGAAATCCTAACTCCACACTATCATATGCATTCTACATATTAAGTTTAACAATAATGAGTCCCCTTTTGCCTCTCTTTTCTCAAAAGTGTAAACTATATCCTAAAGTAACAGTCCATTTTCTATAATCTAGTATCCTGAGACAAAAGTCGATTGTAAAGGAGATACTACTTTATGGATAATCCATCTCATTCAACTAGTTATAATTTTGGAAATCAACTTGTATAACATATTACATAAGCTAATCGAATGAAACTCATTAAAAGATTTTGCACCTTTCATTTTAGGCATTTAAGTAATACATATGAAGTTTAACTCTCTTAAAATATGCCTAAAATGAAAAAAAAAACTTTGCATAAGTTAAACATATTCTTATCTACTATTCTTAATTCTTCTTGTAAAAAAACTACCATTAAAGCATCTAGGCTAAAGCTTTCATATCTGGCATACTTCTTATAGTATCTCATATTTCCTATTCCGATGGTATCTCATATAAAAATTGATTTTCCAAATCAATGATCATAGATTAGATGAAACCATGTAGATCTTTAAGAAACATACAATTTGAAGACTCAAACAAACTTGAAAACTTCTTTCCATCATTAGTCCATCTCCTTTATCTAAACTTCCCTAGACTTTTTATGCTAGATCAATTCTTACCTAGCCAACTACTTTTGGCTATTCTAATAAATGTTTTTCTCTAATAATCTAGTATCATATGTAAATGCCTGTGCCATTACCTTTTGCAAAGTATTGTTAAGTTGTTCAAGCCTCACATGGCTTGTTCAAGCCTCACATGGAAATAATTAAATTGATTCCTATTCTATATTTGATGCTCTTTCTATAACTTTCTTATTTTCAAAACTAGTTAATATGCATAAGACCCTTGATACCCTTATTGCCACATATGTAAGATAAGTTCTATATAAGATCCTAGAACTAACTAGTAAAGAACCAAAATAGCCTTAGTTTTATGTCTTGATCCTAATATAGATCCAACATTATTGGCACATAATCAGAAAAGAAATTCATTAAATGAGTAATAATTGAACTAGGGAACAAAATCCTTTAGGTAAGATTATAAATCCCCTTATCCAACCTTTCTTGAATCATGTCACTCTTAACTTTACCATTATCCCAAGTAGAAAAACTTTTATAGAAGTCCACTTTATTACCTGCAATATGTTGCAAAAATTTAGAAAAAGTTGTATGATTAAAATTCTTAACACCATTACCTTCTACTTATCTTGCTTATATAGCAAAGTGTTAAAATCATCAACTATAACCCATAGCAACTCCATATGCTCTTGTAAGTTATAAAGCTAATCCTATAGTTGATGCCACTCATTATTATAAGAAAATTGATAAAAACTTGTGAAACACCACTTATTTATTGCTCCAAATGATGATACCTCACAATATATCATTAGATTTATTGAAAGAATATGTAAGCCTACATTATTAATCCATAGTAATGTTAAACCACCATGCTTTCCATATGATTCCACCACCATAATCGATGCATGTTGACTTGACCTACTATTGCTTTTATCTTACTTTTAGATATCTTAGTTTTACTTAAAAATATACAATTAAGCTTATAAGATTTAGTGAAAGCTTTTAAGGCTCTAACTATTAGGGTTCGATCAATACCATAATAGTTCCATATAATGATCTTCATGCCTCTAAAGGACATAATAAGGCCTACTTCCTCAACTATAGCAATTGAAACATTTTCCTTCACCTTACTTTTAACCCTATTTTCCTACCTTGATACATTAATATTTTTCCTTTAATTCACCTACTTAATAGCATTTCCTTAAATTGAAGTTAATATTAGTATTAGGAATTTAATATCCTTGCATAATTTTAATTTGCTAGTTGTCCTAATAGATTTAGTAGTAACAACCTAATTATTCTAGTTGCATTTGGTAACCTCCCTAATTGTTGCCCCTTACACCATTAAATTAGCTATATCCTTGATCAATGCCTTCATATCTTTATTTTATTCTACAAAATGCACATCCCTAGCTTCATTTACACCTAATCCTAATCCACTGATAGGAAAGTCTAATATCAATTTTGGTGAGATGTTAGTTATATCACTCTTATTTGCACTAGCTTTGGACCGTTACATATAATGATTAGCCATTCTTGTATCTACTAGTAAAATTAACTAATTTAATTGACTAGCATTAGCACCATTCCCTTTAACATTCCCTTATTTACTTCAACTTGCTTACTTCCACTAAAAAATATAGAAATAATAATATAACAAGTAACCTTGTATAGATCCTTCAATGGTTTCTTAAGTAGGATACAAGTTCATAACCTATATGTGCAAAAAGTTCTTTATCTCTCTAGATATAAATCTAGGCATCTTATAACTCCTTTAAACATGCCCTTATAATTTTGCACTCGTAACAAATGTTTTGTAAGTTCTCGTACTTGAAATGTACCTATTACCTCCCATTATCTCCATTAGCAATCCAATTACCTATGTCAATGGTTTAGTGAGATTGACTTTAACTTGAATCTTGAGAAAAACTTTAAGAATAACTTCATTGAAAACATGTAACTTAACTTCCTTAATTTCCTTAATCTTCCCATCAATGTTCTTAATATTGCTATCATTAACCATGTCCAAAGGCATATTATAAATTTACACCCAAAAAGGGAAATGATCAAATTGAATATCTTTTAATTCCACACGTTGGTCCTATTGAACCATATTTAATAAATTCCCTATAATATTGGAAGGAAGGTTATTTAACACTACTATAGCCTCTGAGAGATCAAAGAAAGTGGATAAATACATTTTTGTAAAGGCATCCACAATAATTAACTTTTCATGCATCTCTTAACTCTTACATATCATGAATTTCACTGATTCCCTATCTAGCATCTTAGAACAAATCAATTTACCTACCAATATAGTTGCATTTATGATTATATTATTTAGGTGAACTAGTGCAATAACATCCTTATCTTTACAAACAACATTTGGATCAGTTCCTAGATCTTCCATTATGAAGGAAAGTTATCCAAATAGATCAGGCTTCCTCCAATAGAAAGCAAAAACAACCAAATACAACATGTAAGAAGCAAAAGTTGTCAAGGGTAGTGTATAAATAATAATGAGATTAATAGTGAACTAATAAACCTATAGAGATTAAATTTGGGATTACTAGTTAGGTACATTAAAGGGTGATGAATAGGCTTTAGTAGTTACAATATAGTAATAATTGCTCTCCTAAAGAGAGAAAAATCAAAATCCATAAACTTGTAATTAAGAGGAAATAGGTAAAAATAACTTTATTTTTTCACTTAAATAGCTTTATTTATTAAAAACAAAATGCTTTTGTTAAAAGCAATGGCTGTAGGAGGAAGTTTAAATTTTTAATGGGTGTAAAATTATATTTTATACTACTATATTAATAAAAACTTATGAAGTTGCCCCCTACAACTTATTAAATATAGATCCTTTGTTTGCATTCTTGTATTGGAGACTACTATTTGTTATGTTGGAAACTTTGCTTTTTAGCAATCTTAAAGCAAATTGTTTCAAGAAATCTCTACAAAGGTTAAGGTATTCTTTAGGAGTAAATTGGTTCTAAAAATGAGTTTTAAATTAGGTTAAATTTAGAGAAATAAAGACCATTTATGTTTCACATATATTCTCCATTAAATTTTGGAGAGAGAATAATTTAAATGAATAAGTTTTAATGATTGAAAGTACATCTGACTAAATTTCAACACTTAAAATTATAGGTAGATGAGGTAAAAAAAGGATAAATTTACATGTCAATAAAGTGTAATTTACTTTAATTTTAAGAAAATTTTGTAAGATTACACAGGATTAAATTTTATAAATATAAATCATTGATTTGATATTTAAAAATTTATGATACATCAAGTTGATATTTAAAATTTTTTAATATTAATTTAGTATTTTTTTCTTATCTTGTTAATTTAGTAATATTCTCACTTTTTAAGTTATACTATGAAAATTGTTTATATCATATATGCATAAGTTTTTAGTTGGTACAAAAAGCTAAATATCGTTGCAAAATTATTCATATGAAATTTATTAACAAAAATATTAAATTGATATAAAATTTTGAATATTAATAATAAATAAATGTTAAAACATTTTTCTACTACTAATTTAATGTTTTTCTAACTTTTTCAAATAATAATTTGATAGTTTTATCTTTTTCTAAATTATTAATATTAAATATAATAAAAGGTGAATTGAAGATAAGAATGCCATAGGACCATATGACATAGTTTATTCTTTTATAATGAATAATGGAGTAACAAGTTTCAAAATTTTAAAGCCAAAGTTGGAAAATCACTTAAAAGGTAGAGTCTTCTTAGACTAACATATGACAAGAATTATATATCCTTGTTTTACTATATGTTACACCTTTCTAATAATTTTAGAATTAGAGATGATTAGAATAATTTTACCAATAATGGGTGTGGAAAAATAATAATGGATAAATTGCAATAAGTAAATTTGGAAAAGATTAGAAATAAGGAAGTTGAGTTAAAAGAACTGGGAAAAATATAACAGAATAAAAAGATTAAAAGTTATAAATGTTTAGAACCAAACATGTGAATATGGAGGAGTTTTAGGGCAAAATTCCTAAAATGCCCTTTCCCACTTATCTTAAAACAATAACCAAATTTCATTTTTCCTTATTTTCCAAACATTCCTAACACTTTCTCAATTCACATTTATGTTCTTCTCCAATTTTTTTTTAAGAAATAAGCTAGGAATTTAACAATTTTCTTTAATTTTTCACACAATCAAGGTAAAAACCTCAAAACCAGCCTTTCTCCTAAACT
The DNA here is from genome assembly GCA_020226215.1 of Sindora glabra. NCBI lineage: Eukaryota > Viridiplantae > Streptophyta > Magnoliopsida > Fabales > Fabaceae > Sindora > Sindora glabra. Next base: position 62,294,639 of record CM035227.1, read on the forward strand.
TCTTATTGCTTTTCATTTTCAAATTAGGAGAAATCACTTAATGAGCTTAAAGGGAGAAAATAAACATTAATACTAAATATTGCAATTTCAATTGATTAGGAACTATCTTCCATCAATTTTAGCTTCCTTATGACTCTTATATACTAGGTGAGTAAACATTTTAGCCTTACTTGTCAAGAACTTGATGAAATTGTTTTGTTGACCCTTAGTTTTGGGTTTTTCATACTTATGCTTGAAATTGATGTTACATGTTGATGTTTGGATAGATTAAATAAAGAAAATGAGATATATACATACATACATACATACATATATATATATATATATATATATATATATATATATATATATATATATATATATTTTAATGGTGCAATTATGGGAAGAATGGGTTTGGTAAGTGAATTTATGATAGCTGTTAGGTATCTACCCCTTAGTAAACAATGAATTTTTTTTAGGAAATTGTAAAGTGTTCTTATTGAAGGATTACGCAAAATACTTTTCGAGCCTAGATTTCATTGGCTAGGAAGTCATTCATGTAGTACTTCCTTGTTTCAAAAATGTTACTCAAAGTCTAGAAAGGCTTCGCAAAGTACTTCCAAGGCCCAAATTTCACTAGATAAGAAGTTATTGGCAAAGCACTTCTCTTGCCCTATTTTGCAAACTAAATGCAATATTGATTAGAATTGCTTTTTTAAAGGTTATTTAAGGTAGAGATTAATGCATGGGAACTATTTATGAGATTTTATCTCTTCTTTAACATGTGCATGATTAACATGATTTAAATTATCAAAACTCCAATATGTATAAACTAATTGAGACTCTAGTTTGCCTATGATATATGGTAAGAGATATGAATGAACTTATTATGTTATTTTTGAAATAAAATGAGCTATGTGGCCATACATTGAGACGTGATGTTGTTATGAAAAAGATGATGGCTATGATTTAAGTTATGAGATGAGAAAAAATTGAAATGTGAATTGTGGGATAAAAATGTGATAAAGGAAATGTGAAATATTCAGTCTTGATAACAGGTATCCAATTATGAAGGGATAAGACAAACTTTGGAAGGACAATACTAGAGTTTGTAAAAGGATAAGGATAATTTGAAGGCATAAAGAGTTTAATTATCATTTGAACATGAGAAATTATTTATGCTTATTTATATACTATTGTTTGATAAATTTATAATGCTAACGTGATGAATTATGTAATAAAGGCTTGTGAGCCTTTGATACTATTCATGAGACTTAAAGGTTGGTATTACCCTATTCTAGATAACAATGGCTTATAGGAACAAGGAGAGTAAACTTCAAAATGTGAGGATTGCTTAAAACATTTCCTTATATTTCATTCTATTAGGATGCTTTACTCACTAAATTTAGCCTCACTCTTCCATATTTCTTTTTGCAAATTTGTAGGCTAAGCTTTCACTACCACATTTTCAAGTTAAAGTCTTCTTCAGGAGCTCTATAGCTTGGTTTGACTGCACAAGATATTTTAAATAACTAGTATTAGAAGGCCTTATTCTGTATAAAGAAAAGGGTAAAGGATACATGACATGAATTTTTTAAAGTTAGTTAGAATGGCTTATCCTTGTCATGCAGAGGAAATAAGTAAGTCTAACTTCCTCTTATGCGTACACTTTTTGATAAATGAAACATCTTATATTTATCCTAAATAAACTATGCTAGCTTAAATGTTTAATTGAATGCATGTTTAGCAGTTTAGTTGAATGAATTAGGATATATTGGTAGGAACTGAATAGTAAATTTCATGTCAATCATGATCAAGGTTAAGTTTTGACATTATATTGAAAGAAATAAGGATTGTCTTTAAGCTTTGATGCCCACTATGTTCTTAAAAAGAAATAAAAATAACAATATGCATTGAACGTCCTTTTACAATTATTTTGTTAGATTGTTTCATTTTTTACCCAAAATTTTTTTATAAGATTCTCTTTAAAAGAACTTATTCCCAAAAAGTGTAATGTAAATTCTATTAATAAGGTTATACTTTCTTATATACTTTTTATACTAACTAGGTATCATAATTTGCTATAAGATGTTACAAATTTTATGAAAAAAATACAAAAAATCATAATATTTTATAGGAAAGACTTTGGAACACTATTAATACAATGATATACTAATATACTATCAAACTTAACCATATATCAAGTTTACTTTTTTTTTAAAGTTAAATCTTGCATGCTACACAAAAATATATCACTGATTAGATCTAGTGGTGTGTCATAAACTTTTTCTATATTTTAATTTGCATGCACTATAGCTATATTCATCTATTTTTTGTCCATATACTCATCACACTACTTGTACTCACATCACCATTAAAAACATCTATCATCTCAAAAAGATAAAATATAATTGATTGTCTTTAATTTCAATTTAATCACAAAATTTTATCCCAAAACATTAGAAGACACTTGAAAAAAATAAAATTGTGGTTTAACTTTGAAATTTGAGGACCTAGTGAAGATGAAACATTAATTAAGCCTTACTATCATAGATTGCTTTTCTTGTGATTTTTCTTTTTTTTTTATAATAGAAGGAGTGGTTAAATTATTAGATACATATATAGAAATTAAATATTGAACCTTAAATATAGAGGAAGGTATAAAGACTTCAATATATATCAAATACTACTTAAGTCAAAGATCACAGCTGTAATTTTCAATACTCTAATGAATTTTCTTTTGAAATTTTCATTTGTCCCTTGCTAATAAAATCATCTTAGGCTCCTTTATATATTTTTCGAAGAAAAAAGGGTTTTTTGTTATTAACAATTAAACTTAAGTTTATGAACAAAATACAGATAAATATGAGCGAAGTGCACATAAATTCAAGTATAAGATAATTAAATGCACTTTTTTAAATGTTAGAGGATTATGTGCACATAATTCAAAGGACAAGGAAGTCGATTTTATCCTTAAACAAATTATGCAACAATTAATAATTTGGATGTAACCTCATAGAAAATTCAACAAGTAATAAAATTATAGTAATCTTTTGCACTCACCATTTCTATCTTTCTAGATTGACATTAATTTTAGTTGCTCGATCAAAACTTATCAATAGAAAATTTTGATGATAACATCAGAATATTTTAATTTAAATTAGCCTTTGTGAGAATTACAACAAATTGTATAAACTTTATTTAAATTTATTGATCAAAATTAGTATTTTAAATTAAGAGACAAAATTCAATTAATTCATAAAAATGAGGTGGGTTAAACCTTTTTCTCTCTTTCTAAGAACCAAGAAATGGGTCTGTTTTTTATTGTTTTAAAAAATAATTTTCTAATTTTTTTAAAACAGAAGAATCTATATGAAAACTTGTTTTCAAAATTTATTTTTAAAAATTATAGCTCCAAATATATAAGTTAAAAACTTTAAAAAAAACATAAACAACTTTTATATATTTTCAAAAACTATTCTCTTATTATTGATATTAGTTTCATAATTAAATGAAATATTTCTTTATTTATAACATAAATTATCCTTTATTCTTTATTTTCTTTCGATCTAAAAATAGTCTTTGAAAATAAAAAAGGTTTTTTAAAAATAATTTTTAAGAACAATTTTTGAAACCACAAAAACAAAAATATATCCAAATATGCTCATATATCTTTCATTTTTAGGTTTGCATTATTAAACAAAGAAAGTTCATGTAGCGAAAATTTTCTAGTACGGCCTTGGCATGGAAATCATAATATTACTATTTATTAAATTTTTACAAATTAAAAAAAATAACTTATCAATTTTTAACCCTCATTCAATTATAACGTTAATAAATATGTAATTTTTTTTGTTTTTTTGGTACTAAATAATAATATCCCTCATTATTTTGATTTGGGTGCTACTAAATGTCCCTAATCTTTCTTTAACTATCATAAGATTAGAATATCATGTAATTTTGAGGAGTAAAGTTACATTCATTCCTATTTTTTCATAAATTATTACTCACTTTTCAATCGACAAAATCTAATTTAAAATTTTACCTTAATTATTCAATATCCATTTGTTTTTTGGAAGATAACATTTTCTTATATATAAATAAAAGAATACCATTATCTCTAAACTTTGTAATTAAGAAAAGTGCTTTCATGATAATGATAGAACACAACTTCTTCTCCACCAAACTTATTATATTTAGAATTTAAATTTAATTCATAATTAATATAAACTAGTTTTACATTATCATCCATTCTTGTATTACCATATTATTTAAAAATTGCTAAAACTTTTTAATTGTTAGTAAAAATTTTTAATTATGACTATATTTTTTGTGTGCTAAATTTATGTTTTGTGATAATGTAAAATGTTTTATACTAACAATATATCAAATTTCAACTCTTTTTTATGTTTGTTTTATCAAATAACATTTCTCATAGGAAAATGTCATATATATATACATATATACATATATACATACATATATACATATATACATACATATATACATATATATATATATATATATATTGATGAGGAAATAACATAGTATTTATATTTATTGTTAAAAAAAAATCTATAACAATAGCAATAGAGGAAAGTAAATTTCTCTTTCAAATAGAAAAAATTATTTTTTTTCAAATTCTTTAAACTTAACATTATATAAATAAAACACTTTTTCTTATCATTATATTTTATAAAAAATAATTTTTGTGGAAACAAACGCAGCCTCAATATCATGCTGATTTACTTTTGTTGGGGGAAAAAATACTCTGTATTCCTTAAAAAAGACAAGAAAATACAAACAACCAGAGCCGCAGAAACGGCCTCGTCTAGTTTGAAATTCCACCTTCTCTACTTACAAATTTCCTAATAGCACGTTGGTCTTCAATAGTTCAATGGACCATAAAGAGCCTTAGCCTTCAATGTCTGGTAGCACCTTCAGTTCAAATCCAACTTACTTGACCCTACTGCTTCGGGGCTTTTGCCTTTTTCTCCCTTGTATTTTTTTAATGATGATTACATGACAACGACCACGCCTCTAGACAATGACCATGATTTGCTGCCAAAAAATTAATAAAAGTTACAATTTTTTTATATAAATTTGGGGGGGGGGGGGACTTTTCCTTCTGAAGTTGTGTTGTGCATATCATCCTTTGAATTAGCCTAATTATATTTTTAGTGGTGTTAAATATCATCAAACCTTTATATTGATAGTAGTGACATGTAATTTAACATACCATAAACCTTTTTTTAGAGGTAATAAAAATAATAAGTCATTTAACGCATGCATATGTGCATGAGTGCGCGCACACACACATGCGCCCATGCATGTAAATTTTGAAGTTCAAATTCAAAACATAAAAGAGACATAAACCTAATGATAACATTTGGTATTATTGACACCATTAAACATGTTTGTCTCTTTTTCTTATTAGTTTGTATTATATATGGATATGAGTGAAGAAATAGACAAGTATCCATGAATTTATTCAACTATCACTCTACCCAAATTCATTTATAATGTTTAATGCATCAAATATATAGATAGAATATTTATACATTTACAAAATGGTTATTAAAGATCTATTTATTGATAAAATTACTTATATTTGCTTTTAATCACTAACACTTCATTTACTTAAACTATTTTCCATCCAAAAGAAATCGCATATATTATTAAAGATTTCTATTTTTTTTAAATTTTAACTTAATTTGACATTTCCAAAAAGTAAATTAAACTCAAAATATTAGCGGGGGATTATGTCACTATTGTTGCAAATATTTCATTGCTAAATTTTACTTTCTTCAATCTTCTTGCATTTCTACGTTACCCCTCCTTACATTCACAACATATGAAATCAAGAATATTGTTGCAAATATTAGTGGCAGAGAACTATAATCCTCAAGACCAAATATGAAATCAAGAAGCTTATTGGAAAGGACTATAAATTTAAATAAACAGATATTAATTCAAGATGCTAATAATAGAGGACTACAAATTGTCCATAAACCAAGTCAAAATGGGAGAAAGGCTTTTGTAAAATGAACCTTGAAGCAATAGTGTTGAACAATCTCCCTGTTACCCTCAAAGTTTGGTAACATTGATATGAAAAATGCAGTGTGAGACCTAGTAGAGAGGAATATGTGGGTCCTGCACGTGGGACTCACATGCTTTTCGATTTTGTGAGAGCTGTGCGCAATTTATAGCATGTGAACACAACATCGCTCCATCGCTATTTTCCAACATAGAGGGTGGGATCTGGGAACCGTTTGCCTGTCAACAGACTACAGTATTATACAGATACACAAAAACTGTTGCCTAGGAGCAGTTACAAACAGGTAAGTTTGGAGAAAAGGGACTTTACCATTAATCACAAATTACAAATACCGTAGTTCTATTCATACAGGAGAAAATACATATTTACACAAGCACCAGAAGTTACTGCTCAGAAAGGACCCTATATAATATATATAGGTTCTCCAGCAGAGAAAAAATAAACACCTTGGGAAATTAAAGGCAAAAAGGAAAAAGAATTCTGTTTTCTACTTCCAGTTTTCTAAGCAAAATGAAAATTACTATACATACTATAAGCAGAGGTTGTGTTATGGTTCCAGCTTCAAGGAAACAACTCTTGATTGTCTGTTACGCTTAGCCGCGTTGGTGAAAACTACCAAGAGGCAAGATGGAGCCCACCATCGCCGGCGGACCTTTTGCTCCCCTTTCAGGCAAGCCACTGGAGACACGAATTATAAGCACACAGATATCAGGGACATACAACAAATGGGCACTAGGAACATTCTTGCCAGACGAATAAAGCACTAATTTCCCATCACAGCTAGAGTTTTCTGAAGGTAAAACTTAACAGTGTTAATTTTTAGTGCCGTTGTATCAATGTTATCATGTGCAGAACTTTACAAGATAACTAGAATAGATAGAAGCACACTAATTGCATATTTCCACGAATAGATGTGTCACATTCCGATGAAAACCATATTTTGACAACTAAGCTCCATACAATCATATTACTGTAAACAGGGTTCAGCCTAAAAATAGGTTGCAATTCAGATTGATTGTTAAATCTACGGGCAGGGAATACATTTTTGAACAAAAATTTGATCCATGAACTGTCTTTGTTGCCATGAATCTATGATGCAAAAAGGCACCAGAACTGTAACAAATACTGGACAACAATATCTATATAAATTGCATACTAATACTAAACTATCCATTTTTAATAAATCGATTTTACTTACGTTTGGTAGATTGTTAATATGAAAACAAAATACAGCGAGAACAACCACTATTTACAAAAATCCTGTTCAATCCTTCACCTGTTCAAGATAAAGAAAAGATGAGAGTGAGTGCATAAAAGAGGGAGGGAGGGAGAAACCTTTTATCCGTCTCAGTTCCTTGCACAATGTTATGAAGTCTCCCCACTTCATGTGGCACCGTCTTATGAACCGAAGGATCTGTTCAGTTGTGAACATAGACATTCCTTCAAGGTATTCTCCATTAACACCATTTTCTTCAAATATTTGGCGGTAAGCACCTAGATTTATCCCTTCCAACCACAAACCTACATCCTGGAAGAAGAAAGAAACATTCACAGGAGATCTGTCATTAATCCATATATTATCATCTACTTTCTTTTAAACCATAGAAAAGGAGGAGGAAAAAAATAAAAAAAGAAAAAAAGAAGAGGGATATTGGATACTCTTAAGTCTTAAAACAGCATATATCTTTGACAACTATCTCACAAGCAAGATATATAACAACCATTTGATTCAGTATAAGTAAAGTCCTTCCTTTAAATGCATTGCACTACTCACAATAGAGTAGTCAGAGAGGAAAATTACGGCAAAGGATCAGGAAGGAATTCAACACTTAATATATTATACGAGTAATTGACCCAATGCAACATGTTTTGTGCAAATATTTGCAGTCTGGACCTTAAAAACAGCTCCAAGTAAGCACATACTCAAACATTTAACACATTTCAGAAAGTCCTAACATAGCAAAAAGGAGAAAACGGCTGATTTTTCTAAATAAAAGAAGATTATGATAGGAAAGAAGAATAGGTTGTCAATATCAGAGAAGAATGGCTTATATAGCTTGTTGCACAAATCCATTTAGAAGCATAAAGCATCCATCAGATGGTTTTTATTTTGATAAAACCTTCCAGGTTTGGACCAATAAAAATGCTCATCTTAGTTTTGATTGTACACAGTTAAACACATCACTACATTGATTCCCTTTATCATACATAATATCCATCAGTCAATGGGTCCTAGATACCACCCTGATAACACACAGCCAGGAAACTTCAACTAGCATTATAAAAACTACACTAGTCATTCAAAAGCTGCTTCCAGAAAGTTCCCTTTCTTTTAACAAATACGTGAGTGGTAAGTAAGATGTTCTTTCCTCTCATATGCAGTTGACATAAGATAATCATATCCTTGAAAAAACAATTAGTTTATATGGTACAAGTCCCCATAATCTTGACACAAAGAGGTTGAGCCTCGTTATAGAATGAGAGGCCCCCTTAAAAAATTTAAGCTGTAAAGACATCTAATTTGTGTAATGTATACAGTTGACCCTTGTAAAAGAAATTTCCTTCTCTCATAAACCTCATGTCATTTACTTATTGAACTCCTCAAAAATATTATTCTAGCCTCCCCCGCCTGGCAGTGGGTTGATACAGGCAATGTAGCATCAACCTAGAGCAAGAGCAAAATTAATTTCACACTATAGATTAAACCCATAACTCTTGCAGACTACCTAACCGAGCTATCAGTGACAAGGTTAAGCTTTTATGCTTCTCACACCAGAATTTAAAATAAATTCTGTTATGCATCACTGAGGCATATACTGAAGGCAAACAGGGAATGACTTCTTCTTTTCAATACTATATTTTGCTAAAAAAGAGTGGAATAACCATAGGGTTTAAAACAAGATATCAAAATGATCCATATTGAGTCAGGAATGCCCTCCTTTTGTTTTTGTATGGAAAATGGGCAGAGCCCCAAAACTTTGCATGAAGAATGGCTAGAACTCATAGTTCGGAATTCCAAAAATTATGTTTGTGCATGCAAGTGTAAGAACACTCAGAAGTGGATGATATATCTTGCCTTGAGAATGGCACTTTGATTTCTTGCTGGGTGAAAAACAACCCAAAAGTCGAAACTTTTATGAAATAAGGTATCCTATGTGTCAAAATAAGAGTGCTGAACACATTCACCTGGAACAAATTGGGACCATTGAGATCAAAACCAGATAACTTTTGAGCTGTAACAACAGACATTAGTCATGATTCTCATTCTCAAGTTAAGTGATAAATTTAGCAGATTACTGCCTGCGTAAACTTTATTAGCAAATTATTTCCCCAGTGTTGAGAACGACTTCAATTCCATCTACCCATATTCCAAACTATAGCATCAGTAGTGATATCTAAATGTGCAACTGATTAGACAAGAAGAACTACCCTGCCACTACTTTGACTAGTTGATTAAAATCCAGTACGTTATGATTCATAGGAATCACAAACACAAGCAGCACAATATTGTACCTGAAAATTGTCAAAGCCACGAAATCAAAACAGAAATGGACAACAACTATAATGCTAGTGAGACGCAAGCAACCTCTTCAAACATGACAGGTATAAAATTTCACCACAGATTAAATTAGAACTGAATCCAGTAACCTAAACAAATAGGAATCACAACCCAGCCTACCATCAAGAAAGTCTAATTCATCCACGCAAAGAAGCTAAAAAAATCAAGTTGCTATACGAGGTCTAACTGTATTATACAAAGTTCAGATCAAAGAACTAGAGATGGTGTACATGAGAAATTTAAAACTAATTGAAACATAATAGCAACTGAAAAATATATTATTAACCTCAACAGTCCAGATGAAGAAATCAAGAAGCTCAGGATGCTGTCCTTTGTTCATTTCCGAAACCAAATTTGCCCCAGATATACCTAAACAGAGACCAGGCAAATCAGAAAACCAAAATGAGAGGAAAAACGGGGGAGATTAATCAATTTTTCTTTCCCCAAGATCTTGCAAGTTTTTTTGACAAAAAAAAAAATGACAAAAGAACACATTGGAAAGGCATACAAATAAGCAACCATAATCACCCACTAGACGCAAGTTATTATTGAGAGATCTCAAGTACTATTTTTCCCTGGAAACAAACAAGATTTAAGAAAAAATAAATAATGAAAAAGTGTTATGCTTACCGTGACAGAGTGAAATTATAGTCAAAACACCATATAATTTCTACATTTGAGACTAACAAAAAGTTGGATACAAAAAGTAGAAGAGAGTGGAATTTGTTGTCTGAAGGTCGGGGGGAAAGAGAGAGAAAGAGAGGGCGTGTGTGTTTGAGAGAAAGTAAAGCCCACTCCCGGGCTTCGCTTGGAACTTCGCAGTCAACATTCACCAGCCTTTTTAGCTCATAATTGCATGGTTTGCTCCTAGATACGAGCCTTGGCTTCTGGACAGTGGCGCGCGATTCCTGCGATTAAAGTCAAATTACTCGTAGGCGATTCAAGATTAATTTTTAAAAAATTCGATTTAATTTTAAATGATTTGAATTGAATGAGTTGAACTTAGAACTTAATTAATATACAAATTTGAACTTAAATTTTACAGTATTTGATTCGAGCCTAGACAAATTTAATAATAAAAAATATATTTTAATTTTTCTACTATATGTAAATAAATAGTATATAAAAAATTCAATAGTTAAAATTGTATAAAAAATATAATATTTTAATTAAGATAATTAATTTTTCTAAATGTAATTGTGTAGATTTTTTTATTAAATTTAATGGTTATAAAAAAATTTATATAAATAAGTGAAATAAGATAAAAATACAAAGATGATCAATTGACACTAATATAAATTCAAAAAACTTATATCAAATTTTTACCATTGGCTCTAATTTTATTTAATGACTATAAAGAAAATAGTTTAAAAGTGATATTCCCCTTTAATAAAGAGAAAATAAGTGCAAGACACATTAATCAACTTTCTATTTCTTCCAATAATTAACTTCTTTATTTTATTTTTCTTATAAAAATGTTATCTTTTTTTATAAAAATTTAAGACTCTTTATTAACAAATTATTTTCTTTCTTTTTATAAAAATATATTACATAAAATATATTTATTAAGATAGTAAAAACTGCATCGTCATTAATTTGAGATGGGATCATCAGATAATGTTATTTAAAATTTGATATTCAGTGTAATGCTTACTTTACTTTTTTTTATATAAATCAATTTTTTTATTATTGGTAAATAATTATTCAAATTTACATAAGTAATTAAATTTTGTGCATCTAAATAGTAAAGTTGAGTTATAAAATATTTTAAAAACAAGAATCTTGTAAGTTTAATAATACTTTTTAAAATTAATTAGAAAATATGAATATATTATAAAAATTATAAATTAGTGAGTTTGGTGTCCACTTTTTGTTTTTCAAAAATACCAAATATAAGTCTTATATGTTTTAAAGACAGTATGGCTAAATAATAATTTACAAATACTTTAAAAGTAAAATAACTACACACTAAATAATGAGAATTTTTTTATTCTTATGAACAACATCCATTTGCATTGAATTCATGACCTTTAAGATATAATAATAAATTAATACTATTAAGCCAAACAATTTATTGATAATAATTTATTAATAAAAAACACCTAGCTTTTAAACAGTACCCTTTATTGATAATTTTATGAATAATTTATTAATCAGAACAAATACCTACATTTTGAATACTAATAATATTTATATAAATTCTTATTTTCTCAATAAATAATAATATTACCATTAATCTATATTAATTTATTTCAACGATCATCAATACTAATTCTATATTAATATAAAGAGAATTTGAAATTTTTGGACTTCATTTTTCCTTTTTTTCCAAAAAATCAAATATAAGTCACATTAAATTTAATTGTAATGGAATTAGGATATAATTTCAAAATATTTTAGATGAAATTTTTATCTCTATTTTCAGCTTAATAACTATCCATTATGGATTTGGTGAGTTTTGATTTTCAACTTTTAATTTTTACATTATTCAAAAAATAATTTTAAAAAATTATATTTATAACATCATAAAACTAATTAACCAAAAGAAATAATTATTTTAATACCAAAACTAATGAATAAAATTGTTCAAAATTATTGTAAAAAATTGTACGAAGTTTATTACTTATTTCTTTTTATCTATATTAATCTAAAGGGGATTGAAAAATTTTGAACACCATTTTTTTCTTTTTCTGAAAAACCAAATATAAGTTACTTTCAAATTAAATATAAGGATATTATAATGTGATTTTAAAGCATTTTACGTGAAATTTTTGTCTCCATTATCAGCTGAATAATTAGCCACCACGAAATTGGTGAATTTTGATTTTCAATTTTAATTTTTATATTATTTAAAAAGGAAACTAATTTATAAAAATTATATTTATAACATGATAAAATTAATTAACCACTAAAAATTAATTATTTCAATAAACAATTGACGAGCAAAATCATCTAAAATTATTGCAAAATGTTGTTAATGCTTTTTTAACATAATTATAACTCAACAAACAACGATCAATATAATACTAGAACAATCTAATTTTTAACAAAATTATTTTAAAAGAAGGATCTATTTTATATTTTTTCACATCTATAATATAATATTTCTATTACATAAGCCATTAGAAATCCATGAATCAAAATGACATCATAAAATATTTGGAGATATTTTCTCTTTTAAAAAAAGAGTTATGATGTAAATATTTATTAAAATTTTAATTATATACTCAATAATAAAAAATTAAGTCTTTATTTGCTAGAAAGATATTATAATTAATGCAACAATATTTACAATTTATAATAATGTATAAAGCTTTTAATATTTTTTTTAAAAGAAGCTAGTGAGAAAGCATAAAAATACATGTGAATAAAAAGAAAAAGTTGAAAGATATATGTTAAAAGAAATTCAAAAATTAAGAGTGTGTTTGGATATATTTTTATTTTTGTATTTTTAAAAAAATATTTGAATAGTTTTTAAAAATTTTTTTCTTATTTTTAAAACTATTTTTGAATTAAAGGAAAATAAATAATAAATGATGGTTGGTATTGTAAATAAGAAAATATTTCATTTAATTATAAAACTAATACTATTATATAAAGGGGATCGGTAGGTTTAGATACACTTTTCCATTTCATAAAAAACTAAACATTATATAAACACATTTTAATATATATATATATAAAAGGGTAAATAAGTCATCATATATTTAATTTATATGAAAATTTTATAACCTCCATTCATCAATGGATGCAACTTTCCACTAATTCTTTCTTTTCCTAAATATATAAGACCAACAATTAGAATTGTTAAATAATTTGTTATCCAAATTTTTATTTAAATTTTTATTTCTTATTTTATTTTATCAAATCATATGATCAATGATACAAAATTCTAATAATCCTCTAAGATGTTATATTAATATTAATTTGAGAGATTTAAAATTTTACTGTTGTTAGAAGCTCTTATTGTCTTTAAAAAAATTGGACTATTACTTTTTAAATATTACAATTAAATAATAATTTATTTATAATTATGCCCTTATTTTTTAGTAGCCAAAAATTTTAATTTCATCATAAAATTTTATTTTGAATTATATCTCATTTAATTATATTTATTAATAATACAAGAATTTTTTTACAAAATTCAGTTCCTAACACTTTATTATATTTTTTATGCATATTTAAATATTTATTGGAAAAGTGATTTACTCTTCCTAATAATAATAAAATAGTCATTATAATTTATTTAATTTCATACATTCATATTCCTCACAAAGATGTTATTATCAATGTAAGTAATGTTTATAGTCAATAATTCAATAATGATAATTAAAATTTTTAATTTTCTTCACAAAAAAAAAAAAAACCTCTAAGTAGGTGCGGAAGCACTTGCAAAGAGGCTTGTGTTTTATTAAACGAAAACTCAAATTTGTGTGTAATAGTTTGAGGTATGTGACATTTTTATAAGAAAGAAAACGATTTCTTTTCAAATTGAAAGCAACCTGACTTTTTCTTATTTATATTAAAATTTAAGTAACATTATCAAAAGATTTCATATCAAATTGATAATAACGTCATTTTTTTATTTTAATAAATATGTTTTATGTAATTTTTTTTAAAAAGGAAGAAACCAAATTGTTAATAAAGAGTCTTAAACTCTAAAGAAGAAATAGAGATAACATTTTTATTAAAAAATAAAATAAATAAATTATTGTAAGATAGAGAAAGTTAATTAATGTATTTTCTACTTATTCTTCACTTTTAAACTACCTTTTTTATAGCCATTAAATGAAGTTGGAATCAATAGTGGAAATTTGATGTAAATCTTTTAGATTTATATCAGTGTCAATTGATCACATAAAAAATAAAATTTCATACAATCAAATTTAATGAAATGACAAATTATTGTGATAGGTTTGTACAAATTTGTTTAGGTTTATATTCATTAGACGCTTGAATTTAAATTCAAATATTTCAAGTTTGATAAACAATTAGAGTATAATAACATATTACTTGAATAAGTTTGTATAAACTCATTTAGATTTATATTCGAGTCAAGCTCAAATTCGAGTTTGAATTATTCAAATTTAATCATGTTTGCTTGAGTTCAAACTTGCTTATTGCTTACAAGTTTAAACTTGAGTATATAGATATTTAATTCAATTTGATTTGTTTGTACCCTTCTTCTCAGTTTTAAGTTTATCACTGTGTTAATAGTGTAAAACAATTCATTGTACACTAATAAAAAATAAAAAAATTGGTATAAATAAGCATCACTTGATAAATATTTGATCTTGTAACTTAATTGGATAGGAAAAAATGTAAAATGTTGTAACAAGTCATTGATATTGTGAATTGGTCCATAGGCTTCATACCAAAACTATAATCTTGCCCATCTCAACTTTTATCTCTCTTGTCAAGCCATTGTAATTCCCATCCTTCTACTCCACATTCCTCCTTGCATCATTTAACATCCCTTTTTTCTACCTTTGATGGAAATATTAACCATACACACACACACACACACACACAAATCACAATAGTATCTTCTACTTATAGATGATATAATAGACATAAGTAGCAATTCCATTATAAAATTTCAAGAAAAAGATAGTAATAGGAGCTGTAGGCATGAAATGCCAATGAGAGAAATCATAACCAAATCAATCTTTTATATTATTTTTGGTAATGAATGGAATAAAATGGAATAAAAAGAAATGAAATAGAATCATTATTTTATTATAATTTTCAAGAAGTTTACCTGATCAAATTGTGTTAAAATTGTTAGAAAAATTCTATAAATGGCTTTGATGATACAAAAACGTGCTGCCAAAAATCAAAATCAAAGAAAAAGAAGTAGTAAATCACAAAACATATAAATTTAACATGGTTCAACTTTTATTCTACTTCATGGATGAAGATATGAAATAATAAATCCACTAATTTAAAGGAATTACATAGAGAATATAAGTGGCATAAAAACTCTCAAACACACATAAAAAATATGTTATAATATGTATACTCTTCACTCTAAAAAAATCTCACCAAAAAAGTAAGAGTGAATTGTGAGATCTGAAGTAATCTTTACAGTAGATTACAAATACAAATTCTCTCACACCTCACATATTAATTTCTTTCGACAAAATTGTATATACCCTAAATACAACAATTTATAAGTCTAAAAGACTCACTTCACAAGATAATCATTAACAAAATAAGAAATAATAAATAATTGATCAAAAATCTTAATTTGAATAGGAAAATCATTCATAAAAGGAAATAATCATAAATTGGTGATAATTGAAATTTAGGTCAAATTTTAACAGTTTCCACCTTGACATAAATTCTACCATCATAAGTTTATGGGCTCTAAATCTTGAACTATCTTCTCTAAAACATCTTCAAAACTACATATCCAATAGAGCACTAGCATTTCACATATACATTAAATTTGCTTCGTCTTCTCTACAAAGAGTTTTCTAAATGAAATTACTAGAAACTAAAAACAAAGCTATTGCTTAAACAAAATTTGTACCAAAACTACCTTAACCAATCTGAACATAACTCTAAAATCATCCAAGACCATCTAAATGAATAGGACCTAAACCTAGTAAAATTGAACTCTGATGCCACTTGTTATGGAAATTTCTATAATATCTAACTAATAAATTATTAATAATTAAATTTTTATTCACTTTATTTAAATTTTTTAGTTTTAAATTTTCTTTAAGCTTTTATTTTAAATATTTTAAATAATTTTTAGTAATATTATAATAAGATTTACTTGTTTAATGTCATATTTTGAAAAATCATTCATATGATTTTTATGGAATTTTTCTCATAAAGTTGTGATTTTTTTAACAAATAAGAGTACATTGATTTATAAAAGTGTCTGTGTATATTTCAATGAATGATTTCCTTAAATTTAGAAAATTTTAGGATATTTGTCTCAAAGCTCCTAAAACTCTTAAATTACTTTGGAAAAATATCAAGAAACTAGAGACAATGAAAATTTATATTGAAAGGCTTTAATTTGATGATATTAGAATGGAAATAAGCAAGGTTAAGCTTAGGTTGATTTTACTTTATAGTTATCTTACACCCTAATATATTCAATCTTTCTTTTGGTCTTTTCCTTAAAAAGTCAAATAAACAAATGGTGGAGAATTTTTAAGAAAGTGAACTCATGTTAGTATGAAACACTTTAACAGAACTTGTGTCCTACTATCATTTTCTTCAACTTTATTTTTCTCTTATTGGGGCCTTCCATTCTTTTATTTCTCTCTCTCTTTCTCCCCTATATTTCTCCTTTCTCTCTTTTCTTTCTTCCATGACCAATGAGCTTCCTTTTCATCTCTAGTGACTACTATTTAACATCCTTCATCTCTAGCTCTTAGTAACATGCAAGTGTTGAGTAAAGCCGTCCAAGTATAACTAAGAGGAGGTAGAACAAAGGCTATTTGATCCTCTCCCATGGTCGGTACATGTTGCTTTTCTAGCACTATTAAGCTATTGGTAACCTCCATTGGAAAAGATGAGATCCTTGAGAGCATAAAACTTCACTATTTAGGACTGTAGAGCTTGATTTAAAAAAAACCTTAAGGATATTATCATGTTTCAAAACCTTGTTTAAACTTTAAAAATATTAGACATTGAAGATTATGATTGTTAGTGTAACATAATCAAAATATATAATTATAATTTTCTTGAAAGAAAATAATTAACATTAGTGAACTTATGTCTATTCTTATAGATTAATGGATGCATGAAACATAAAAAGGAATCTAAGTGCTTTGGAAAATCTTGGGAGAATTAAGTGAGTATAAATTCTATCTTAAATAATAAATTTTATTTAATTTTTCATACTACCTTTTATATTCATGCCCAAAGTGTAAAACTAGTTATATACATAACTTATTAGATTATTAGATATAGATATAGATTTTTATTGATTTATAGTTACAGAGCTATACTTTTAGTGAATAGTCATCATTAAACTTATGCTAATGCTCCAAAAGTATTTTAAGGAATCAAATATATCTTCTACCAAGAAATAATAATAATTAATTCATTAGGCTATACAATTTAGGATGTAGTATTGTTGTTGTTATGATTTATTGTAGTTATGATAATGCAAATTTGTTGATTATTGTTAAATGGATGTGATGCTTGGTATTACTTTTATAATTTCATTGAGATTGTATTGAATAAATATAATAAAGAATTATGATGTGCCATGTATGATGCCATTGGGCATATATGATGGAAAGTGATTAGGGGAGAATGATATGAAATGAAAAATAGTATAAAATCTAGGAATGTTTATGAATGGATAAGGATGACTAAGGAAGGATAAAGTTAGGTTTGTGAACAGATAAAATTAATGAATAATGACAAGGAAGTTCAAACTATTTTTCTTAATTATTTTGTTTATAAATATTATGCTATTATAAATAGTGATGAGTATGTATAGATGTTTTTAATACTAATTAAAGAGTAACAAATGATATGTAAGTTTTTTTATTTGATGATTTTTTATTATTTAAGTGGAAATTCTAATTCACAAGTGTATGACCACCCATTTGGATGCTATTTTTATTTTTATGAAAGCTTCTAATGTGATATGAATAGGAGATTATATATATATATCATTAAATTATTTAATAGTCAAGAGTTCAGTTATCAACTTGCTAAACTGTCCTATAAAATGAATATCTTGAACTATAGCTAGTAGATTCTAATATTAATCATTGATAGGTATATATATACATATGTATATATACTCGATAGATATATATGCTCACTAAGTTTGTTAAAAACTCATTCTTTGATCTCATTTGTAATATTTTCAGGTCTATCTTGAATACTCTAGATAAGTTATTAGCATAGAAGTTTAAGGTAGTTGGTTAAAGAATTTGATAGTTAAGGAAAGTATTTTTACAAGTAAATTATATTTAGGAAGGTTATGTGAATAAATGTCATTCAGTCTAGTGTATAGATATTTGTTCATGATGTCCAAATTACAAGTAACATGTTTTAGGAATAACCTCGTCCCTAGGTGTCTATCAATCAAGGAAACCTTGCTAGTTTCTTTTTAAGCATGGTGTTACATTGGAGTGTATACAAGAATAAAAGTACTCTTGTTGGGTTAAGTTCGCTAAGTTAATTAGTCAAGCTTATGGAATCAACTTATGGGTTTTATGCTAGTCACGCCTAAAATGAGTTGTGACAATTTCATGGAAGGATATGATGATATAGAAATGTTTTACCATAAATCAAGATTAAAGAAATAGTAAATCACCAAAGATAAAAATTTAACATCGTTCGGCTTTTAGCCTATTCCATGATGAAGATGAAAAACAAATCTACTAATTTAAAGGAATTACAAAGAGAATATAAGTGGCATAATCAATCTCAAACACTCATTCCAAATACACCTAAAAAATGCTTTACAATGTATATATTCTTTACTTTAAAAGATTTTATCAAAAGAGTAAGAATAGAATGTGGGATTTCAAGTAATCCTTATTGTAGATTACAAATACAAACTCACTCACACCTTTTATATTGGTCTATTTTGACAAATTTGTGAATACCCAAATACATTATATTTATAGGCCTAAAAGACTTGTTTGATAAGAGAATCCTAATTCAAAATAAAAAATAATTAATAATTAATAAAAAATTAATTTGAATAGGAAAATATTCATAAAAGGAAATAATCACAAATTGGCAATGATTAGAATTTAGGTCAAATCCTAACAATCTCTATGTTAACATAATTTCTATTATCAAAAGTCTTTAGGCTTTTAAACATCTTTAAAACTTTAGCTCTAATGAAGTATTAACACTTTACACATGCATCAAAATTATTTCATCTTTTAAATAAAGAGTCATCTAAACAAAATCACTAGAAATACAAAACAAAGATGTTGTTCAAACAAAATTTGTACTAAAACTTCCTTAATCAATCTAAACATAACTACAAAACCATCTAAATAAACTAAACATAACCAAAACCCAACAAAACTAAGCTTTGATGCCACTTGTTAGGGAAATTTCTTGGATGGCTATGATGACAGAAAAACATCTTTCCATAAATCAAGATAAAAGAAGTAGTAAATCACTAAAAACATAAGAATTTAATGTGGTTTGGATTTTAACCTATTCCACTAATGAAGATGAGAAATAAATCCATTAATTTAGAGGAATTATAGAGAGAATGTAAGTAATATAGTAATTCTTAAACCCACACCCTAAATACACTCAAAAAATGCCTTACAATGTTTATACTCTTCACTTTAAAAAATCTCAACAAAAAAGTAAAAACAAATTGTGGGATTTTAAGCAATTCTTGTAGGAGATTGCAAATACAAACTCTCACACCTCCCATATTAGTCTCTTTTGACAAAATTATGAATACCCAAATACCATATATTTATAGGCCTAAAAGATTTACTTGATAAAAGAATCTTAATTCAAGATAGGAAATATAAATGATAAAAATCCTAATTTAAATAGGTAAAATCATTCATAAAAGGAAATAATCATAAATTGGCATAATTAGAATTTATTTCAAATCTTAATAGTTTTCAGCTTAATACAAATTCCACCATTAAAAATCTTTAGGCTCTACATTTTAAATCATCTTTTCTAAAGCATTTTCAAAACTTCATCTTCAAAGGAGTACTAGCACTTTACATGTGCATTAAATTTGCTTCATTTTCTCCATGAAAATTTTTCTAAAAGGAATCACTACAAATACAAAATAAAGCTACTACTTAAACAAAATATGTACCAAGACTTCCTTAATTAATATGAACACAATTACAAAACCATCCAAGATCATCTGAATGAATAAAACCTAATCCCAGCAAAATCAGGCATCACTACCATTTGTTAAGGTAATTTCATATATGGCTATGATGACATGGAAACATGTTACCATGAATCAAAATCAAAGTAGTAAATTCCTAAAACACAAAAATTTAACATGGTTTGACTTTTAACCCACTCTATAGGCAATGATAAGAAACAAATCTTATAATTTAAAGGAATTATAAAGAGAATATAAGTGGCATAATAACTCTTAAACCCACTTCCTAAATATACCTAAAAAAATGTCTCATTGTGTATATACTCTTTATTTTAAAAAATCTCATAAAAAAGTAAGAGTAATTTTGGGATCTTAAGTAATCCCCATAGGAGATTATAAATATAAACTTTTTCACACCTTACACCCATTTATTGGTCTCTTTCAATAAAATTGTGAATACCTAAATACAATATATTTATAAGCCTAAAAGACTTGTTTGGCAAGAGAATCCTAATTCAATAGGAAATAATAAATAATTGATTAAAATCCTAATTCAAGTAGGAAAATCATTTATAAAAGAAAATAACCACAAATTGGATATAAATAGAATTTAGGTCAAATCTTAAAAAAATAACATAAATTATATATGAATATTATGAATAATATTTTTATAAATAAACTATCATGAATTAGACAAGCTATCAATATCTAATATAATATTGATCTCCTAAATGGAAAAGATTATAAATAGTGCAATAGGAATTGTAAAAATTTTAACAAACACTTATCATGCACTAATACAAAGTTGCAGTTCTATGCTAGTTGAAAAACTTTGGTTTATGTTGGTTATACATAAACTAGTGGTATCATTGGAATTATTATGACAAATAAAATAATGGTTGTAAAGAGAAAAAAACTAATGTTTATTGTTACATAATGGCACTTTTTAAATTCAATGCAAACTTAAGACAACAGTTAACTTAAAAACCAACTTTTTTTTGTCAAAGGTAACATGTTTGAAAATAGAAGTGATATTAAAATATTAATGTTATGTATAATCGATATCTAAAGTGAATTGAATTGTTATGCTTAAAAGGGTGAAAAAACTTAAGATCTCAGTTATTTAAAAAATTAACATTAGAATTGATTATTTAATGGTATTTTCATAAATTTTATCTTAACTTTATACATTTGTTTTCTATCAATTCAATGTTGTTTGTTTAAGATTTCAATTGTCAAATAACAAAATGGTGTATAATTATTTCATTTGCATAACTTTCATTTGATCCTCTATTTTTTTTAATCACTTTTGCTTTTTAAAACCTATTTCCCTATGTCATCAAAATTTCTCTAGCAAGTTTAAAACCTCCTCCACATTCTTTGTTGCACTTAAAGTTAGCTTTCTAGTCATTCTAGTTATTAATAAATTTCTCAAGGATGTTTTCCTCTCTTATTTTTATTGTATTTTTTAATATTAAGAGATTAAATTTGGCTTTATCTAGTTAGTATATATGTATATGTGCATAGTGACATTATAATAGTCTCATTCATCACTACATTTAGGATTATATTGTATGTTATGTTTGGTGATACTTTTAGGGTTAAATTGGTTTCGAAATGTATGGTTATGATTATGCTTTGTTTAGTGGTGATATCTTTACCATTTTTAATTACTACATTTTTCATTGTATGCTATTGTGTCTTTTTTAGGGTGGTAGATATATTACATATTACTCTATAATTCTTATTTGCTTTATAGTTATATAGATTAGTGAAGAAATCTGTAAAGCATGATGACTAAGGTAATTTTATTTGAGTTGCTTGTCATGTAAGTTATGTATTTTGTCATGTAATTTAATATGGCATTTGTTGTAAAGACTAATCTTATAGCTACTACTTTGTTCATTATTAAGTAATATCAATCTATAACTTTTCCTATGTATCATTTTACATGATTGATGTTAGTTCTTTTTTATTAGATATAGAATATGGAATCTTCTAAAGAGATAGCTACCCCTATCAAAAGAAACATAAGGGATCCTATAACCTTGAAGGGTGTTATCATAGCACAGTTTAATGGTAAGAAATTATGTGTTTAGTTTAATAAAAAATGGTAGCCAGATAGAGAAAATGCATCACAATATACCAATCATGTTAGAGTGGTTGTATGGTCTAAAGTTTTAATAGTTATTCCTCATTGGAAGAAAGTCTCTTTAGATTAAAGGATAATATTTAAGAGGAGCTTTTAATATATACACTTGATTTAGATGACTTTGTACTATAGATATGAATAACTATATTTGTAATGTCCTCTCACATAATTTGACCTTTCATATGCATTTTTTCTTATAGAGTTCCTTCCATATTTCAAACATCGAACAGATGTCTAGAAAATTATTGTCATATGTGGCAATTCTATCGAGGAACTTTAAGATAACATTAAGATGGAAATGCATAAATCTTGAGACTTGGATAAAAATTGACTTAATACAGCACTGAAATTATATCGACTAGGAATCATGGGAAGAAGTTATAAAAACAATGCGAGGACAGACATTTTAAGGTAAAATTTTTACATTTTACCATATAGTTTATCTCAATATCTTGTTTGTATATTATTTGTACTTATGAAAAAGTATATCCTTTTGTTAGCAAAAGTTAAGTAGGTTTAACAAGGAGAAACAAATGAAGAATATATATCTATGTAAGCTCTCTAGTGGAGGTTATAAGAAGTTAGAGAAGGATATGTTAGCTTAGAGGTATGCCAAAGCTAAGGGAAGTGAAAACATTGATAAGGCACCTTCCATTTCTCATGCAGGGTTATGGAAGCAAGATAGAGTAAACAAATAGAGGCTGTACATGATCTTAGAGAGTTAGATTAGTGTAAAGAGGATTGTAAGTGTTAAAATTTGTGCGAATACATGTTTGATTTTTAAGCTTCCATTTAACTTCAATTGATTTTAATCATTTATTCTTTGTTAATTACTATAAAAAATTTTCATACAGTAGACTTCCTAGGGTGAGTTTGTTCCAACTAGAAAAAAATGACATTCTAATTGTAACTTTAGGAACCAAGGAATATCTCAGTCATATTTAAGTTATTAGATATGGTTGGTCATAAGGAGTTCTTCGACTCATCATGATGTTATCTAATGGGATATTTAAGTGCTGAGTTAGTAGATTCAGGATTGAAGATAACTGAAAATATAATATAGAAACTTAATATGGATTAGGAGGTAATGCTATAACAAAGGAAGCAGTAGCACTTGTAGGCACAATAACACTACAACAGCAACAATAGGAGCTACTTTGCTCTCTATGGGGATAGATAGTCAATTAGTATATTGCATATCTAAGTTCTACAACATTTATCTAATTAACCCATAGATCTATAACACTTATGGATGAGCTAACTCTTACAACTAATGCCTAGCTAGCCAAGCAAACACTTGATCAAAAGGGGTGCTAAGCTCGTTTACAATTAGTAGGGAAAATGTACTAGCACTATAGTGCTAGCCCTTATAGCAGTAGACCTTTTAAAGATCATACTTAAGATAAATGTCACCCTTAACCTTTAAACTTTTTCATATATATATATATATAAACATGAATTATATTTCCTATAGTAAGGGTTCACATTGCACAGTGTGGAGCTTGATATGTTCTAATAGTGATAGGACCACCTTTGTAAAAAGTTATAGACTAGTGGATTTTAGTAAGCCATAAGCTATACCATTAACTTAGATAATCAGGTCAAGATAGTGGTTAATAAGCCCTTGGCCTTCAAGGTTAAGATAATAGTACTAAATGAATTAGTTCAAATAATAGAAGAAGCCCATAAAACTTTTATTGTATGGTCGACAACCTTTATTCAATTACTTTAAACAAGGTATAATCATGTATTCCATGTTATTAAATTTTTTATATTTTTTTAATGTTATTTTAGTATTATTATATGAGACTACTAACCATTAATATTTGTATTTTAATGATTTCTTGATTGTACTTAGAAAACTATAGGTGTATCTCAATAACTCTTAGGAAAATTTGGCCTAGGTCAAGCTTTTAATTAAGGAGGAAGTGGTAGGATTAAAAAATTTAGTTTTCACTAACAAAACTTCCATCTAACAACTATTAAGGTTCAAGGAGCTAAATGTGACTTGTATCTGACTTTGGATCACGTAAGTTTTTATTATCTTTTTTTATCAAACACAAATTAATTAAACTATTATTTGAATATAAGTCTAACTCACGTTAATCCTTTTATAGGCATTGTTAAGACATGTTGCCATTAGTAAATGTTACATATAGGATCCTAGATCCATATCAACTCGATAAGGCATTCATGCTAATTAAGGAATCAAGGTAGAAGTACATTATTAAAACTTTACTTAGTTAGCCTAATAAAACTTGCTACTTCACACTACATTATAAGGGGTAAGTCTCACTTATGTGTAAATTATGATATTTTTTTTCAAAAATTCAATCATGTTCGTTTATAATATTTTCATAAACTTAACCACATACATATATAATGTTTTATTTTTATAAAAATAGTAATGCACATGTATATTATTCTGATAAAAGCAATCAAATATGTAAATAATAATTTAAGTTGATAAAAATAGTGACATACGTGAATAATATTTTCATAAATTCATTCACATATGTAGATGATATTTTATAAATGATAAAAAAGTAACATAAATAAATATTACTTTCATCAAATCAATAATATTTATATATAATCAAGTATGTATATATAATAGTTTCATAATAAAAATTGTAACACAAAATTGATCACATTTATATGTAACCTTTTATATTAATAAAAATTGTAATTTTTATGCCTAATATTTACATAAAATTGATTATGTACATATATATAATATTTTTATTAGTAAAAATAATAACATACATATATTATTTCCATAAAATCAAGCAAATATATATATAATATTTCATATTAATTAAAATACTAACGTCCATATGTATTATTGTCATATAATCAATCTTATACATAGATAATATTTTTCTTAAAAATAGTAATGTACATACTCCTACTTCCATATTTATTTTTGTTTAAATAACTTCGGATGTATGTAAATTCTTTCTCCAAAAAATTCTTTTTACTATAAATATTTATTCTATACTCATATATACCTTTATTCTCATTTTTTTATAAGAAAAGAGGGTCTTCTACCCTTATTATTTCCTAAGCCAAAACACACCTTAAGTGTTTCTTTGAAATTTTCCTTTTTCCTTTCTTAACTTAATTTGCTTGATTAGTATTTATTCATATTTATGGCTAATACTAAACACTTAATGTAATTTGTAAGACATATTTAATAATAAAAAGATGGGGTACTAAACCTTTCCTTACATATTTGTAATTTTTTTACTTTTAATTTTTCGGTGTTTCTCATATCTAATCTTTTATTTATTT
This sequence comes from Sindora glabra, assembly GCA_020226215.1. Classification (NCBI taxonomy): domain Eukaryota; kingdom Viridiplantae; phylum Streptophyta; class Magnoliopsida; order Fabales; family Fabaceae; genus Sindora; species Sindora glabra. The sequence continues at coordinate 62,320,497 of CM035227.1, forward strand.
TTTTCACATTAAGAATGTTGCTTAAACTTTGGAGAAAAAAAATAATATCTTCAACACTTAAATTCCTAGGCTAACCAAACCCTCTAGGAATTAATTTTGGGCTTCTATAAACTTAATAAACTTATAGGTTAAGAAAGGATGAATTGGCTCTAATAAAAAATTAACAATTTAAATTTGTAATAATATTTTGTGTAAAACTGTGAAGTTCAAGTGAGAAATTCTTGGAGTTTTGATAAATATGTTATTTCAAAAATATGAAATATTTCAAAAAGATTTTAAAAGAAATTTAAATGTATTTCTTGTAAATAAAAAAAATAAACTTGTAAATTATTTGTCTTGAAAATATGAAAAAGTGAAGCATGTGAAGCAATAGAAATTAAATAAATGAGTAAAGAAAAAGAATGAACATCCAAAATTTTTATAAAGTTTGAATGGCCTAAAAGAAATGTATTTTAGGTATACTCTTCCTTTTTTAAACTATTAAATATTACTTGAGGTATCCATTAATTTTATTAAGTTACAACACCTAACCTTACAAGATTTACTAAATTTTCATTAAGATTTTCACCACCACTTAACTTTACCAGATCTTTCTAATCTTCATTAGGATTTCAATTACCACCTAACTTTACAAGATTTCATCAATGTATACTGGGATTTCAAACACTACCTAACTTTATAAGATTTTTCCAATCTCCACTAGCATTTTAATTTTCACTTAGCTTTACAAGATCTCATTAATTTATATTACAATTTCAAATAAGATTCAAGAAGGATTTTTCTCACAATCTTATAGAGTGATTTTACAATATTTCACTCAATAACACTATAAGCATGAATTTGTAAATTTTGGATTTAGAGTGAGAAAATAAGAGCTTTGGTTTTTTCAATATAAGGGCAAGAAAGAACTTGCTAATTGTAGTATAATTTTCTTGGATATATATGTGTGTGTGTATGTTATCTTCAAAGTAATGCATTCTATTTATAGAAAAAATATGATGAAGATAACTTTGGTTTCAAGTCATCTTTTCTTTGGCTCCGAGTCATAAAATGGCTTCAAGTTTGAATTTTGAAATCTTGGCTCCAAGATAATCTTGTCTCTAATCTTGAAATTTGAATTTTGGGTCCTTATAAAATTTTGGATTGCTCAAGAAACTTCTTCTTTTTTTACCCATGTGCTAAAGATAGCTTGTAAGTACTATTAGAGATAAGACCCAACCATTTTTTACTTAACTTCTAAATTTCATCCAAGATAGCAACCTGGTTGCTATTTCATTGTGAGTTGAGTTTGGTTTTGAATTTCAATTTTACTGTTTAATCTTGTTCATGTACTATATTCTGCTATTTTATAGCTATAAAAAGGTACAACAACTTTATGTTTTAATTTATTTTGATTTAACACATGTAACATCAGTTTGAATTTTGAAATTCCTTCTACTTTTTGAATTTGCAACTCTTGATGATTAAAAGCTCAAAATGATTTTTGAATATTAGCCATTGGATTATGTCACCTAACCTTTGAAATATATAATTTGAAATCATAACCAATAAGATGTTTTCTTAGAAAGTGAGTTTAGCATTTCAAAATAAAAACAAATGGGAAGTTCAATAGTTTTTTTGTCACATGGGGATATATATTTTTATAAAGTGAATTAGGCTTTTGTAAATTGACATATGATGGCCTAATGTTTATTTAAAATATTTGTTAGGTTATATTTAGTAAATCAATAATTTCATTCCTAAATAAGTTTGTTTAATATATATAAAAACCAATTAAGTCTAAAATCTAACTTAATAAAATAAAAATACAAAAAATTATTTAATCCAATTTTAATTTCCATTTAGTTCCTCATCCTCCCTTTTTTGATAGTAACAAACTTTTCAAAGTTTTGCTAACAGAGTATAAGGAGCTATAGGAATGTAAACCAACAAAGCACAAATGGGTATTAAAGCATAGAGTAATAACATTTGCATATATTATGTATTAGAGCATACTATATGAATATATCAAAGCATATGAATGATTAAAGAATGTTAAAGCATGGCTTTTAATTTCTCCCCCTAAAACCATGGATTTTCCTTTTGAAAAACTCCCCCTAAAAATATACTTTATTGAATTTCAATAGATTTAAAAAATAGGATATAGTAGGAAAAAATGTAAAACAAATAGAAATTTGTATTTAAGTAAAAGAGTGAAGAAACATAAGTCAAAGGACCATAAATAAAAAAAAAGATAAAAATTACCTAATAAAAGTTAGAAAAAAATGATGAACATATCAATAGTGATGAAAATTAAAATACAAAAAGAGGAAATAATAGTAAAAATAAAACAAATGAAAGTATTAACTAAAAAAATTGAGATAAAATAGCAAATAGGGATGAAAATTAGAAATTTCAAGTAAAAAAGACTTGTAAAAAAATATGATGAGATCAAATTAATTTGATCATGGAAATTTTAAATCAAGAGATGCCATGTTAACTAGACAAAAAATGATAGAAATAGCAGATGAAAAGAAGATATAACAGATAGCAAAATAGATAAATCAGCTAACAAGAACAATAGATAGCAAAAGTCATATAGAAGTGTAAAAAAGGTAAAGTAACATAATAAATAAGTCGGTAAAATAATAGTGAGCGACATAAGAGATAGAAATAATAGGTAAGAAATAGAAATATAAGAAAAGTAAAATAATATGAATAAGATACATCTAGTATAGAATTGAAATAGTTATTTAAAAATTCAAAAGATAAAGGCAACATAAATCATGAAAAAGTCTAACTAAAATTGCTAGCTAGAAGCAAACTGCCTTATTAGTTTTAGATACATGTACAAACAAAAGGTTCTAAACTTCTACAACATATATGTTAAAACCTATAACTTAATAGGAAACTAAGTTATCTAAGGCTTTAGTGGTGACTTGTTTTGAGGCAGTAGCAATCTCAAGATAGTGTCCATGTAGCCTTTGAGATCTTGGAACCCAATATTAACTTTCTCAAATAATTTAACCATATCCTTTTCAAGTTTGTCAATTTTAGCCTTATTTGATGGCTTAGAATTGGATAAATTGCTTGATTTGACATAAATGGAAGATGGTGGATATTAGAAGGTGATAGGCAAGCTTCATACATCATGAGATCAACAAATAATGTTAATGGATTAAAAAGAGTTAGTTTAATGGTTTGTGGAGCAATATTAATAATTGGTAAATTGGTGAATGGTGAATTAGTAATAGATTTTATAGTAGTTAAAGTAAAGATATTTGGTGTATTAGTCGGGTTATTTATGGTTGGGTGATCATAGGTGATAGCAAGGGTAGGTTATGTAGGTTTTTAGATGGCAAAGAACTAGGTAACTGTTAGGTAGAGAATGCACTGTATAGGTGTTTGAGGCCTGGCCATTTCTATAAAATATAACTTAGGAAGGTTGGCAAATAGGAATGGATCTTTAAAAAATGGTGGAATTCTTATAGTCCAATAGTTATAACATAGTTTTAAAGGTTGCAAATGAAGGAAACTATGAGATGGACTACTATTTCCCTTTGATTCTACAATGTTTTTTTCAAGTTCCTTAGTTAAATTATTTTCAACTTTTACTTGTCCAACTTCTAGTGCAGCTTTAGAAAGATTAATCTTAGGTTTAGCAACTTGATAATGCTCCATTGATATTTCAATATCAATTTCCATTTAGGTAAAGGTTTCCTCAACCATAAGTTTAGCTTCTTGTTATTGCATTTCTTTTTTTTTCTTCTTCTATATCAATCATAGATTCAAACTAAACTTCTCTTTCTTCTTTTTCTATCTTAACTTGTTCTTTATATTTTTCCTTTTCCTTCTTCATCTCTCATTTCTTTCTCTTTCAAGCTATCCTCCATTTTTCCCCTTTTCTCTTATTACTTATATTTTTAGCTTCTTTTCTTTCTTCTTCCTATCTTTCTTCTCTAATTTTTAATTCCTCCAACAGTAAGCATTGCAAATATTTATTCTTTATCCTCTTTGATTTCCTTTTTTCCTTCTTCATTTTTAAACTTGTTCTTAGTTTTATCTTTCTTTTCATCACTTATTTTATCTTTCTTTATTCTCTTAAGAAAATCTTTCATTTTTTTACTCTTCCTTATATCATGTATCTTGTTAGTGTGATTTTTCAAATCAATGACCTTTTTATTCATATTAGTTGCTAATTTAGGCTTTTTAATAAAAGTGAAAGTTTTTAATTAACTATCATTCATCACATTACCTTTAGACACAACCTATCCTTTTAACCTAGACATATTGACTTTAAAATGTTTAAGAAGTTAAATTATTATCATGCTCTATCCAATATAAATATACATAATAGATTTTATGGATATTATTTACTTGATAATTAAAAATCCTATATTAATTTGTAATTTATTTTATTTGCCTATAGCAAAAATGCTTGAATGTTATTGACATTACTCATAAATTTACCATTTGGGCAAATAACTTTGTAGATATAGTAATGCAATACCTTTCAATTCATTATAAGTTGATTTCTTAAGTGAGTCTTCTTTATTTTCCAATCTCATAGCTTTTGAATTTGCCTTTTAAAGTTGAATCCATCTTCATCTTTAATCACCCTGCTTGAATTCATTTGAAAACCTTTAATTGGAGTTATCAGTAGTTAATTTATCAACTTCATATCCACTCTCTATTTTGTTCTATTTATATAAAGTGGCAATTCATTATCATCTTTAAAAGATTTCATATTTGTATAGAATAGCTTGGTGTGCTTCCATACACAAGCTTGTTCATAATTAGAAAATCATCCTAGCATGTATCTTTCATCTATTTAAAGCAATTCACTCTTTCTTTCTCTAATAACTTAATATTAACTATTTTAGGTTTCACAAATCCCTACTTTTCGTAATCCTTCTTGAATCACTTTTCTATAATCTCATCCTTGAAATCCTTTTTAGTTGAAAAGCTTGGATTGTGCCATAATTTAGAAAAATAAGGGGAGAGAAAAGATCATTTTGGCTTTTAATTTCAAAAAACAAGTTTAAGTAATATTGGTTTTAGCAAAAAAAAAGAGAGGATAAATGTAGGTTAATGAAAAGCTAGGCTACAAATATGGTAAAGATAATGGCTTTTGAAGAAATTCAATGAAGATAGGTTTTATTTGCAAGAGATAAAGATGAATGGAAGTATCGATTCAAAGAGAAATTAGGAAGACTGCAAAGGTTTTACTTTAGTTCAATGAAAAACTAAATGAATGCAAGGATTGGAATAAGAAAAGATGAGGATTGAATGGGTTATGGCTATAAGTAGAGATTTTGATTCACCAGAAAAGAATTATCATTAGGTCAATCAATTTTCTTAGAATAGTGTGCATAGATTGATGGAATAATAATGACCTAGAAGTGGTTGAGGATTTGTAGTAGCTAGCTATGATTAAGAGGCTTAATCACACATATGATTTTGTTTAAAAGTGTTGACATTGGATTAAAGAGAGATAAAAAAGGTTTCAAGTGTAAAGTTGAAAAAACATCAAATAGTGAAGTTGGTAATCATCCTTTTTGGCACCATAATAACTTTTTGGCATAAATCTAAATTTTTCAAATTTTTAAATTTCAATTATACAAGCCTTTTAAAAGCTTGAGATAGTAATAAGCTTGCTATCTCATATTCCTATTTCTAATACCTAAAAATTCTAATCTTATTTCTAAAAAATGGTGCATGTAATGTCATATATGCATGAAATAACAAATAAATATTACATAAATTGAACAAATTTATTCAAAGCTCACTATACCAAGTTCCTTGCTAATGTAGTAAAACCTTTCTTGATGAAAAGGATTCATAATGATATCTATTAATTGATTTTTAGTATTTATGAATTCAAGTAAGATATCTCCTTTAAGCACATGATCTTTAATAAAATGGTGTTTAATTTTAATGTACATTATCTTTAAGTTTTGAATAAGATTTTTCATTAAGTTTATTGCACTTGTATTATCATAAAAAATAGAAATAGAAAAGAATTTCAAACTGTAAACTTTCAAGCTATCTTTTTATCCATAAAATTTGAGTGTAATAGGTTCTAACTACCATATATTCCACTTTACGTATTGACAATGAAATTAAAGCTTGCTTTTTGTTATGCCATGATATAATTCATTGTTCTAAAAATTAACATGCTCTCCTAGTGCTTTTTCTATTTAGTTTGCATACTACAAAGTTAGCATTTGAATATTAAACTAGGTCTAGAGAACTATCCTTGAGATACCAAACGCTATAGTTTTTAATTCTTAATAGATATCTAAATATTCTTTTAATAGCATATAGATGAGATTCTATGGGACAAGATTGATATTAGCATACAAATAAAGACTAAACATAATATTTAATTTACTTGCTGTTAAGTAAATATGTAAGTCATACCACTATACCACTTTTTGTCTATTAGCATATATTTTCATCTTTGTCCAATTTTATGAATGGATTTATAAAATTTCCAATAGTTTTTGTATTTTTCATCCTAAATTTCTTTAGGAACTCACTTGTATATTTCACTTGGTTTATAAATATCCCTTCTTTTGTTTGCTTTACTTAGAATTTAAGGTAAAATGTAAGTTCTCTTATTATACTTATTTCAAATTCATCTTTCATTAGATTTGAAAATTCCTTGCATAAAAGGTAATTAGTAAATCCAAAAATAATTTCATTGGTATATATTTGGATTATCAATATACCATGCTCGAGGGTTTTAATAAAAAGAATTATATTAACTTTACCTTTTGTAAGTTTAATAAGAAATTTAGTAAGCCTTTCATGCCAAGCTTTGGAGATTGTCTTAAACCATAAAAGGCTTTAGTAAGTTTAAACACATGATTTGGCTTTTTTACATTCTCAAAATGGTGAAATTATTTTACATAAACTTCCTTAGTTAAAAAACCATTTAGAAAAACACTTTTTACATCTATTTGATAAAGATTGAGATTTTTGAACATTGCAAAATATAGTAACATTCTTATGGGTTCAAGTTTAGTAATAGATGCATAAGTTTTATCATAGTTAATATGTTCTTATTGATTATATCTTTGAGTTAGTAACATTGCTTTGTTTCTCACCATTTTACCAAATTTATTCAATTTATTTCTAAATACCATTTGGTTTTGATGACTAGATGATTTGGTTGTTATAGTACAAGCTTTCATACTTCATTTCTTTCAAATTGATGTAACTCCTTTTTCATGGCTTCGACCTAACATTCATAATTTAGAGCATTTTATGCATTCTTTGGTTCTATATATGAAAGTAAAGCTAGCTTAGTTTTATTTTTAAAAGAAGATCTAGTTCTTATAATTTGAGATAGATCATCAATGATAAATATATTTGGATAGTTAGGGTGATTTCTTCATTCTTTTAGTAGGCTCTTTATCCTTTTGAGGTAAGTGGTTATGTTTTTCAGCTTGTTCATCATTAATTTCATCATATTGTTTGATCTAGCAACCATTCTACTTATTTTCTGCATTTTATTTAAGATAGCAATCTCTTTGCTCTTTCAGAGGAAGGGTCTTGAATTGATTTTCTTTGGTTGCTTCTACTTGCTCCTTTAATGCTTGCTCTTTTGAGGTTATTTAAGATTCTTCATCAATTTGGCTTCTTAAGGAAAATGGATTAGATTTATAAAAATTACATGCATAGATTCTTCAATTATGAATGTTCTTTTATTCTTTACATTCATTACTTAAGTATCCAACAAAAGTTCTTTCATCACTCTTTGAGGCAAATTTTGTAAGGTTATCTTTTCCATTATTTAAAATAAAATATCTGCATCCCAAAGTATGAAAATAACCAATGTTAGGTTTTCTTTCCATCCATAACAAGTTTTCATTAAAGTGGCTTTTACGAAGTATCTATTTAAGATATAACAAAATGTATTAATATTTTCAATCCAAAAATATTTTTAGTAAATTATTTTCACAAAGCAAGATTCTAGTCATATCTTGTAAAGTCTTATTATTGTTTCCACAATCCTATTTAGGGAGTTCTAGGCTATGAAAAGTTATAACTAATAACTTTTTCATAAAAAATATTTTGAAATTTTTTATTTTTAAATTCTCCACCATTATTACTTCTAACATTTGTTATGCAAATGCTTTTTTCATTTCGAATTTTCTTGCAAAATTTCTCAAATATTTCAAAAGTGTCATCTTTATATGTAAAAAAAATAAACCAACGTATATCTAGAGGAACAATTAACAAGAGAAATAATTAACAATCACCAACCATACCTTTTTTCTCCAAAGTTTAATGTTTTGGTCGGACTAAATAAATTCATGTATAAGTGTTCTAAAGGTTTTGATATTGAAACCATGTTTATATGTTGGAAAGATGATTTCACTTACTTGCCTAGTTAAGATGCATTACATATATGTTTTTTTTTCATAATTAATTTTAATAAACCTATCACTAGGTTTTTCTTTAAAAGCTTTAAGATATGATGCATATTAACATGACCAAGTTTTCTATACCATAACTAATTTTTATCATTAATTGATGCAAGACATTTTAAAGAGTTTAAAGAAATATCTTGCATACTTGAAACATAGACATTATTAACTATTTTGCAAACAAAACAAATTTTTTCCCTTCCTGTTTTGAATAAAACAATGTAAGAATTCAAAAATTACTTTTTAACCTTTATCATAAAGTTGATTAATACTTAAAAAATTATGTTTAAAACCATTAACTAAGCTAAAAATATTAATAGATGTAAATTTCATACCTATCTTATCTATACCAATTATTTTGTATTTTGTGTTGTCCTTGAGTTTGATGAAGCTGCTACTGATCGACTTGAAAGATAAGAATTTGTTTTGATCTCCGATTATGTGTCTTGAACATCCACTATTTAGAAACTAATCATTTTTCTTGATTGTAGACTTAAGACACACCTCATCATCTTCTTGACTTTTAGCTGTGAAGAAGTAGTTAGCAATTTCATTTTCTTTTTCAAATAAAATATCCTTATTATCCCAAGTGACCACTATAGCCTTTTTTTTATTCATTTCTTTACAGGCCTTCTTTGCAATTGAGGATAATCACTTTTCTTATGTCTTGCCTTTTTACACTCAAAGTAAACTAATAGTTGGTTGCTTATTTCTTTTTCCTTTTTTTTTTTGCTTTCTTCTTTGAAGTAATTTTAGTTTAAAACCATCCTTTGTTTTATACATTCTAAAAAATGTTTTTACAATTAAAGCTAGCATATTTTATTGTTCATTTATTTCTTAATCAAGATCATTTTCTTCTTTGTCATCATTTTGTGAGTATGTTTTAAAGATAATTGCTTTGCTTTTCTTTTCTTGATTATCTCTTATATATATATATATATATTCATATTGCAAGAGTTTTCCTTTTAAATCATCATAAGTAAGTGTTAAGAGATTATTTCTTTCTTGTATGGCATCTATTTTTCATTGCCACATCTTTAGAAAAGTTCTCAAAAATTTCATCATAAATTATCTATTGGTAATGATTTTTCATCATAAAGATGATTAATGATGGTAAGGAGCCTTTTAGATGTAGGCTTTATCTTTTCATTTTTTTTTATCTTAAATATTTCATATATATGTACAAGCATATTTATCCTAGTTTCATTCATTTGATTAATGCCTTCATAAGCTACCTCATGTTTATCCCATATAGCTTTAGTAGAGATACATTTAGAGATTTTTTGAATTCACTAGTTATTAAAACACTCATAATAGCATTCATGACTTTTGCATGGGTTGTTTTCTTCTTGTAATAAGCATTTGTCCGTTCTTTTTTAGGCCTAAGTACTTTTATTTCTCCTTCAATTTTTATAGGTGCTTTATAGCCTTTTTTAAAGACTTTCCATGTTTTATGTTCATGGATTTAATGTGGATCATCATTTTAAACTTTCAATAGTCATAATTTATATCATTGAAAAGTGGAGATCTAGTTGTAAAATGTCTTGTCAGTCTATGATTTTGGCTAAAAGCTTTATTACTTACAAGATCTTTACTCATAAAATTGCTAGACCTTAAAATGTGAAACTAAGTTCAGATACTAATTGATAGAACATATAAGTAAAGATAGGGTGAATTAGCTTTAATAAAATTTAAAAATTTAAATTGGTAATAATATTTTGCATAAGACCATGAAGTTCAAGTGAGAAATTCTTGAAATTTTGATGAATATGTTATTTCAAAAATATGAAATATTTTAAAAGAAATTTAAATCAATTTCTTTTAAATTAAAAATAATTTCTTTAAGGATAAATAGAAATAAACTTATATAATTATTTTTCTTGAAAATATGAAAAAGTGCAGTATGTGAAATAATACAAATTAAATAAATGAGTAGAGAAAAAATGAACATTAAGAATTTTTATAGAGGTTTAATAGTCTAAAAGGAATGCCTTTTAAGTTTATTCCTCTCTTCTTAAGTTATGAAGTATCACTTGAGGTATCTATTAACTTTTTAATTAAGTTACGAAACCTAACTTTATAAGATTAACTTAATTTTTATTAAGATTTTCATCACCACTTAACTTTACAAGATCTTCCCTATCTTCATTAAGGTTCTAATCACCATTTAACTTTACAAGATCTTACTAATCTATACTAAGATTTCAAATACCACCTAACTGTACAAGATCTTTTTTATCTATATTAGGATTTTAAATAAGATTCAAGAAAGATTTTTCTCATAATTTCACAAAGAGATTTTAGAATATTTCACTCAATAATACTCTAAGAGCGAATCTACAAGTTTTGGATCTAGAGTGAGAAAGAAAGAGAGCTTCAATTTTTGTAATATGAGAGCAAGAAAGAATTTGCAAGTTATAGTACAATTTTCTTGGATATGTCTATGTGTGTGTGTATGTGCATGTTGTCTTCAAAGGAATGCATCCTATTTATAGAGAAAATTTGATGAAGATAACTTTGACTTCAAGTTATATTTTCTTTGGTTCCAAGTTTAAATTTTGAAATTTTGGCTTTAAGACACATTTAGCTAAAAACTTGAAATTTGAATTTTAACTCTATAAAATTTTGGTTTTCTCAAGAAGCTTCCTCTTTTTTTACCTATAAGCTCAAAATAACTTGTATGTTTCATAAGAGATAAGACCTAATCACTTTTCACCTAATATCAAATTTTTGTTCAAGATAGTAAGCTGGCTGCTATTTCGTTGTGAGTTAAGTTTGGCTTTGAATTTCAATCTAGCTATCTAATCCTATATATGTATTTTATTATGCTATTTTACAACTATAAAAAAGTACAACAAATTCATATTTTAATTTTAGTATATGCAACATTAACTTGTATTTTGAAATTCCCTTTACTTTTTGAATTTCTCACTCTTGATTATCAAAGGCTCATAATGACTTTTGAATATTAGCCATTGGATTATGTCACTTAATTTTTGAAATAAATAATCTAAAATTATAGTGAATAAGATGTTTTTTTAAAGCAAGTTTGGCATTTTTGAAATAAAAATAAATGAAAAAGTTTAATAGTATTTTGTTAGATAGGGAAATACACTTTTATAAAGTAAACTGGGCTTTGTGAATTGAACATATGATGGCCTAGTGTCCATCTAAAATATTTTATGGGCTTATATTTAGTAAACCAATAATTTCATGCCCAAATAAATTAGTTTGATATATATAAAAACTAAATAAAGTCCAAATTCTAACATTAATAAAATAAAATCCTAACAAATTATTTAATCCAATTTTAATTCCCATTTGGTTCCTCAAAACTTACCTTTGAACTAAATTTATGAAGGAAAAACATATAATCTCCCATTTTATTTCATGGTAGCTAAAACCACTATAATGTGTGACAAAAAATTTAACTCATCTTACTCTATGATCATCAACAAGATGAAGAGATATTTATTTATATTCTCTGTTAGTGTATTACAAGATCATTTACCTTAATAATGTCATGAATTCACAAAATTTATCAAGATTCCTTTTGATAGGGTTAAACCACATGAATTACTTTTTAAAGTGATTAAATTAACCATTTCATTCTAAAATCATGCATGCCTCATTTCCAATCAAACATTTAACATAGTTAATCATTTAATCTTTCATCTTATCATAGTTTTCATCATTCTCAAAAAGATAATTTTTCATACTTCATATTTACATCACAAGTTTTTATTAAAATTTTTTTGGTGGGATATATGGTAAAAACCTTTACATAAGAGTGTAAGGTGAATTCTTACATCTTTAAATGGTGAACTTTCCTCCATGGGATCTTTTTTAAGTTCCTCTTTAAGGATAACACAAAATTAGAAAAATTCCTAGAAGAAACCTTAAAAGAGAAAAATTCTAAAAATCAAAATGATCTTACTTACTTTCATTCTTCCTTCTTCTTTGCTTGAAACAAAGCCTTATATTCTCTTACGGTTAATCTCTTATTTTTTTATTTTTAATGGTTGCCTTATGATGTGTAATGTGAAAAGGATAAAAATTAAGATGGTTTTGGGGGTGACGAGCTTCAATTTGGTAAAGGGAAAAAATAGAAATTTTGCACATTCTTTAGTGTGTTTTTGGAGGGAGTGACCATAAAAAAGGAAAAGACAAGGAGTTTTTGTCTATGATTTTCTTGTTAACCTTAATGAGAGCCATTAAGTGTACCTACTCACTATATAACTCAATCCTCACACATTGGCCTAAAATATTTTATCATCCATCTATTGGCCATTGACTAATAATATGAGGATGAGTTAAAATAAATTTTAAAAATAAATCTTACCATTGATTAGGTCATAATCCTCCACCTTTATCTCATTGGCTCACTAATTGTCATGAAATAATGATTTTAAATAATTCAAAATTAAACTTTATTATGCATTGGCCATTAGCTCTTCTAGGGTTATCATTAGGGTTAGTTTATACTTATTTTCCAAGTACAAATCCAATTAAAAAAATTTCTGAGTTCCATTAGAGGATTCTTATGGATCAATGGTCATACCTTCTATAATAAGTTAGTTGGGTCCTTTTTTTAGCCTTTTTAGTTCACACACTTAGTTACTCTTCTTGCTTAATAAGCCCTACTTTTACTCATCTCTCTTTAGGCCTTTGCATCCTCTATTGGCCTTATCTTGACCTATTTTATTTTCTACTAACTAAATTCTCAAGGGCCATGTTTAAGAGAAAACTTCATACATTTACCTTTCTTATTTATGTCATTTTTATAGACATATGCATCAATTCCTCAAATACCTTCTGTTAAGGGCTTTATTCATGTCATTCTTAAGGAAAAATCATATCTCACTAATCCTTTGAATTTTTTATGAATATCTTTTATTATCCTCTAAATTACTTCATGATTTTGCATCAATCAAACATCCCTAAAAAAAGTGATGACCAAAACACTAAAGGTAGGTTAGTGTTATGATGTTTAGAAATTTCCTAACTTTAAAAAAATTTTAGTATCAATAAGGTGAGTATTAAATTATAAAATTCATATAATGAAGCCCTAATGTTAGCTTTCCAAATTTTTTGATGGTTCATCAATCAAACCTTTCTATGTTGGGTTATAGGCAAAATATTGTTAGGTGAGCAGAAATTTTGTATAACATACAAAATTCTAAATTCCTTTCGAAGTTCCTTATTTTATTCATTATTCCACAACTCCAATTTTTATCTAACACAATCATATTTTACTCTACCTAATATTTAGATTCTTATATCTCTAAATTCCTTTTTCTAAAAGTTTCCATAAAATATCTTAAATAGTCAATGATCCAATACATACATAATTACCTTTACTAGAGTCTCTCATTTTCTTTTATTTCAATCCACTTATTTCTTGTGTTTTCTTTTTAACCTTGTTATGCCTTCATACTTATAGGCTATTGCCTTTAATGCATTATGATGTATGCCTAATCATTATAGATAAACTTTCAAGGTGTTATAGGGTTCCATTAGTAGCTCTCTCTCAATTATTTACATTCACACTTTTTATAAGTGGTGTTTAATTTCTCATGAGATAGGTTAATGGAAGGGTAGGAGCATTGCATTAGGAGAATAAATAACTAACACTTTGAAGCACATAATAGGATTCTGGTTGCAAGGTCCCCAATGTTTATTGCCATAATGTACACATCTTGGTAGTTCTCCCTGAAAGTTGCTTTTATCAAAGCCTATTAAAACATTTAGGCATGAATAACAACTTCCTTAGCTACTCCCTATAAGCACACCATTTGATATGCTTTTAGAATAAGCTAGCCCTACGAATAATCTACTTCTCTTACCCTTAAAAGCACTTTGATAAGGCATCCTTTTTGCACTAGACAAAATACTAAACCCTTTTAATTAGCTTTATTTCTTTCTTCCCATTTGCACCTCTCTTTTCTTCCTTTCCTTTGTCTTGAACTCAAGCCTTAGGTTTAGTCTAAAGTTCGTTGATAAGTTATAGCATTGTCTATGTGGATCCACTTAAAGTAGAAGTTACATGAACTTTGTATAAATCTTTTAAACTTAGCCTTTTCAATAAGGACTAAGTATACCACATATTTAGGTAATCAAGTGAATTGTGCATATGCTTAGTAAAAAAGAGATTATTCTACTTTATATATTTAAGCTCTTGAACTTTTGCTTGATGAACACTCAAGGGTAAAAATTATTTGATAAAGTTCTCCTAAAAAGTTACCCAAGTCAAGGGTTACCAAACATGAGTTTCTATTTTCTATAGCACTAGTAAACTAATAGTGTGCCACATCATTTAACTGATAGTCCATAAATTTTATCAACAATGCTTTTAAGCTTTGTAACATTTTATTAAACTACTTAATTTTTCTAAGAATTAGTAAGGATTCACTATTAGATTAGTACCAAAATACCTAAGTGCTGGAAATCGCGCATCATACATGCACAGCGGAATAAAATTTTTGCACGATTTCCACCAAGGATCCATGCGAATTTAGAACGCCATAGATTAGGGATTAGGGTTTATACCTTTCGGCAAAAAATCTTCTGACTGCTACAGCAAATCCGATCTGCTTCCAAATCACGAACCGAAATGGAAACCAGTAAATCAGATCACCAGTACAACGTTTATGTGGCTGCACCTCTGTGGTATCCACACGAACCCGTGAATCACTGATGAATGTCTGCTACACACACCGGTTGGAATTGATCTCCTTACACCTCGTAGTGCTAGCTACGCCTCTTCAGAGATTTTGGTCAAGGAGAGGTGCTAGGGTTTTCTATACTTTTGCTTGGAGTGCGTGAAAAATAATAGTAATCCTATTATTACCCAATAAGCCTATTTAAATAGGTGCATAGAAAAACCTAACCTATTTGAGCCTTATTCCATGTATAATTATAGGCTTACTATTGGGCTTTATAATTATAACATGAATTCCCAAATATTAAGCCCAAACAATTTGGTCCATTAATTCTAAATTCACTAAGCTCTAAGTGTGCGACTCTACAGGCTCTCATTACGTTGGCAATGACCATTAATCATATTAATGATCATAAACAATGATTGGTGTCTAGCAACACATTATTATTACCTAAGTAATGAGAAAGTCGGTGATTTGACTAAACCTTTACACGTGATCATCACTTATGTCCTTTTGTCCTATACATCTAGATTAAGCACGAGACATGGACCGTGTCATTCCCGTATAGCCCAATCTTAAGGTTTCTTGACTCCTAAGTAAGCTGACTGAAATAAATGTAATCGACATCTCATGTTAATTCATCTGAGCATGGCTATGCATTTTCTCAGTTTTACTTAATCAAGGGGCCCATAGATGTTACTCCTGTTATATAGGAGGGACAAATCCCATCTTGATCACACAAACCCTTCCGCATGATATGTGACATATCCAATATTTACCCTTGCATTCACTTAACCATTAGTGACATAGAATAGTATCAAAATATGAAACTCACATGTAGGGAACCTTGGTGATCTCAGGTCAAAGGACCATATTAATAATGATCACTAAGAACCACTTATGACACTCATATAACGATCCATGTAGTGTTCTTAATATGGGTCGGTCCAGTATACAAGTTCTCTAACTTGTACTCATGTGTAAACTTAATATCCCATATAAGTCTTCACACATGCTAGTCTTAACATATCAAAGCAACCTAATCCACAATGATATATGACTAAGGACATTTAAGAATACAATTATTCTAAGGTTATTATTATAATTAAATATATTACGCAGATAATATATATAAATATAATAATTGGAATTGCCATTAAAATAACATGATTCAAAATTACAATCACCAATATGATTGGTTTTAGGGCATATACACTAACACTAAGTGGATTTAATTTAAAGAACTCAAGCATGATAAAGAATTCATTTTTTGCATCACTTTTAAAAGGTGTATAATCTTGCTTATACCTTTTATCATAATTATAATCCTTATTATAGTCATCTTGGTTTATATGTTGGTCGTACCCTCAATTCTATTTAAGAGCTTTAATAACCTTAATCATCTTGCAGCATAAAGTTTGTAGCTTAAGGAGGAAATTATTATTCATTTTTCCTATCTACTTGTTATAACCTACCAGGCCATAATCAATTTAAAACCTATTTTTGGTAAGCTAGAACTATACCTATCCTAGTATCATTACATGGTTACAAATAAATAGAGTGATTTTTATAAACATTTACAGAACTATTTACAATTAAAGTTTACATAAAAGCAAATTCATTGCTATATATAATGCCCAACTACATTTTTTGGCTATAAACTACTGTAGTGATGGCTATACTAAAAATATATATATAGGGAATCTTTACTCTTGATTAATTGGTGGAGGCTAGGGAGATTCGACACGCATATTTAAAAATAATTAAAAATATAAATGGTGAGACAAAGTCTTATTAAACAAATAATTTACCTAAAAAAAGAAAAATTCTCAATCTTTGACCATTTTCTATTATACACCAACAATTACTTATGATCACATTATTTAACATCAAATAATATATATATATATATATATATATATATATATATATATATATATATATATATATATATATATATATATATATATAAGAATAATAAAATAAGTAATTCACCTTATGACTCTCGAGTTAATCTTATCCTCTTGTCCATTTTTATTTCTTCCAGGTCCTATCTTATCCATTCTTGACAATTTATAAAATCTAGTATTGGCATCATATTTAACAAAAATGCCTTCCATAATCTTAATTCATCATCATTGTTCACAATAAACAATTCAATCATAAAACCTTTAAAATAAGCCATACATCTTTACTAAACATAATACTAACTTTATAAACTTATATCCTGCAATTTTAATAGTGTCACAACAATTTGATTAAGGAAACATTGGGTATATTTAAGTATGGTACTCGAGTGTATAGGTCCTAGCAAAGGAGCCATGCTTAAGTATACAATGGCAAAGGTAATAGATATATCAATATTCGAGTATAGTACTTAAGTATGGAACTCTTATAAGCAACATATAAGCTATACTTAACTACTATACTCGAGTATAAGGTGGTAAAGATGAAACCTTATTTGAATACTTGACTATGGTACTTGAGTATAACCTGTTGGAAGCTCACTCCCTAGGTTTATACTTAAGTATACAATTGAAATTCCTAGCTTACACCAAATTTCACTAAACATTTTACTAACTTAATGTTAAAATTCACATGCATGCATTTCCAGCCTAGAAAAACATCATTTTATTAACATTCTAATTGTCATTCTAATTTAAATATTAAACATGTCATCTTATTCACATCATTTAAAGCTTAAATTAATAAATCCTCTTACTTGAACATAAAATGAACAAATTCACATTAATTAATAACTTAGGTAGGTTATCTACTTACCTATAGTGTTAGAGGAGATGAAGATAATCTAAAGAAGCAAGTGATCTGCCTTATTGCACCTTAATTAAGCCAAAACTCAAGTAGATGATCAATTCCCCTTTAATTGATTCTTGCTAAAATGTTGGAGAAAGAGAGAATTGAGAGTGAGGGTTCATGTTTTTTACTAGGGAAATGAGAAAAGTTTAAAAGTTATTAGGCTTTTACATATATGAGGGTAGTTTTATAATTTTGATTAGTTTTGGAGGTAAGATGAGAAAGTTATTTGTTAAATCTCCTCCATACACTCTTACTTAATTCTATTCATGCTATAGCTTGTAATTAATTTGATTCTACCCATTTTTTCAATAAGATCACATTTTCTTTAACTTAAACTCTACCCTAAATGTGTTCATAGGAATTTTTTTAAATTATTGACACATGTACATAATTATTAGTAAAATAATTAATATAAAATTATAAAAATATTAGGGTCATGACAATTCTTTCCTTTTTAAAGAATTTATCCTTGAATTCTTTAGAATGTACTTATCCTATTAATCCATCTTAAATTCTAAAGGCTTGTTAAATAGGTGTAGATAGGTTTGCCACCTATGCATTTTAGATTCCTAAATTGCTCATTCCATATTAATTGCATAAAGTGCTTGAGCTTCCTACGTAGCCAATGTGAAAACTCCAGCTTCTTTTATAGATGCATTTCTTTGCCTGTTACTTCCATTGCCATTTTATTCCAAAGTCACTCAAGGCATGACAAAATTATAGGTTATGCCATTAGTGCATTTCTTTAAGGTATCAGGTGATTCACAAGGTAACTAGCATGATTTCTAGGGTAGTCTTTCTTTTTATGGCTTATTTTCCTACATTGATAACATATCAAAATTAATTAGGTGTAAGGTACCTAATGTCCACTCCCACACTAAATGCATCATGGTAGTACTTCTCAATAACTTCATCTCCTCTATTGTTGTCCCTTTTGGAGCTTACAAAAGCATTGGAAAGAAGTAGGTTTTCTTAACTTCATCCATTTAGAGGTCCACTAAAACTGTTTTTAGGATATTTAAGGCTTGAAAAGGATTGACTTTCCTCTTTCTGGGAAATATTTAAAGTAAGCACTCCTTCTACATTGAATGGTTGAAAACTAAGCTTTTCTAGCCTATTTCACTTTTTCCTTTCCAAATCATGCTTCCTTTTCTTCTATATTATTTATTCTAAATTCTAATTATAGTTCCTTGTCAACTATATCCTAAAAAGTAGTAGTGCGAGCGATATAGGTGACATTGAAAAAGTGACCTTAAAGTCCATATGTAAACCTTTGAACTTTGGCTCTCTCATTCAAAATTAGGTATCCTACATAGCAAGATAAATGGATAAATTGAGTATTATACTCATTAATGAACATTATTCCTTATTTTAGGTACTCAAACAATCTAATTTTGGATTCTCAAACATTAAATGGTTAAAACTAATCTACAAAGGGTTCTTAAAATGTTGTCTAAGTCAAAGGTAGCAAGATAGCTTCTTTGCATTTTATAGTACTAATGAACTAGAAGTAGGCAATATCCTCTACTCTATAGCTAACAAGTTCAATAAGCATTTAATAAAAAAATGAATGCATTTTACCATATCATTCAATATAGGTGAGAAATTGGTGCAAATCTACATCTAAATACATGCCAATGAAGTGAAGAGGCTTAAGTTTGTTGAATTTATTATAATTTAGATTTTTTTAATGAGATTTCCTTTGGAAAGGGTTAGGTTTTCTTTTCTTTTCTTTAGATGGAAGCTTGATTCTATTAATCCTAATGTTATTCCCACTCTTTTTCTTGATTGGGAACTTGAACTACATTGGTTAAAATTTGTTTATTAGAAAGTAGTAGCCAATGAAGGGATATTTTAGTCAGCATTTCCTCTGTGTCTACTAGTATGAGCTTATAATCCTTTGAATAATTCTTTATGACTTGAATTACTGGCTCAAAGTTCATTAAATTCAGCCATTTCTTATTTTTAAAAGATTTTAATTGCTTAGTTCACATTCATATGTACTCATATCATAAATAGTTATTTTATGAAAAGCTCTACCACCATCCTCATTTCAATAATTCAAGATTCATTGAAAAAGTATTGATAATATTTGTTTTTGGGTGCACATATATCACTGATATAATTTTGACTAACACATTAAATAGCTATAATCATATCTTAATTATCGTGTTATCTTATCCTAACGCTTTCTTTTGTGACTTAGACCTTATATCATGCTTTAATACTAATTTTATCATGACCCACTAGGCCATGATTAGCATGGAACTCATTTTTTAATTTCCATAAACTAGAGCTATACTTATCTTAGTATCATTACATGGTTGCAAATAATAGATTGATTTTTATAATCATTTTTAAAATCATTTACAATTAAAGCTTACATAAAAGCAAATTCATAGCTATATCCAAGGCCCAACTACATTTTCTAGCTAAATACTATTATAATTATGGTTGTACATAAAATATATAAGGGAGATATTTATTATTGATTAGCTGGTGAAGGTTGGAAAGCTTCAGTATGCATATTTGAAAACAATTAAAAATAGAGGCAATGGAAGAAGGTCTCAATAAGCAAATAATATATAAAACAAATAAATAGGCAATTTCTTGATCTTTGACCATGTTCCATCATACACAACAATTACTCATAATCACATTATTTAACATTAAATAATCTATATATTAACAAGAATAATAAAATAGTAAATAAATAATCTCTTTTTTAACTTCTAGGTTAACTTTATTCTCTTATAAACATTTATCCTTATTTTTCTCTAGTCCTACCTTATCCTTTCTCAACGATTTACTAGATCCAATACTAATATGACATTTCATAATAATGTCTCCTCCAATCTTAGTTCATTATTGTCATTCATAATAAACAAATCAATCATAAATTTTTTTAAATTAAGCCATATATCTTAGCTAGATACAATACTATATAAACTTATATCCTACCATTTTAGTAGTATAGCAATAATTGGATTAAGGAAACAAAGACTTACACTTAAGTATCATAATTGAGTATATAGTGGCAAAGGCAATATAGATAATCAATACTCAAGTATGGCACATGAGTGTGGAACTTTGATGAGCAACACATAAGCTATACTTGACTACAATACTAGAATATAAGGTGGTAGAGACAAAAACTTATTTTAATAGGTATAGCCTATTAGAGTTCACTCTTCAAGTTTATACTTGAATATCATATTTGAGTATACAACTAAAATTCTAGCTTAAATTGAATTTCACTGAAGATTTTACTAACTTAAACTTAAAATTCACATGCATGTATTTCCAGCCTAGTAAAACATCATTTTATCAACATGAACTTATCACTTTAACTTAAATATCAAACATAACATTTTACTAACATCATTTAAAGCTCAAATTAATAAATCCTCTTACTTGAACATGAAATGAACAAATTTAACAAATTCACACAAATTAATGGCTTAGGTAGTTTATTGACAAAACTCTATTTTAGTCCCTAAAAGATTCAATTTTTCTCATTTTGGTCCTTGATTGAAATGTTTTCTCAATTTAGTCCTTGAAAGATTAAAAATATTTAAATTTTATTCCTTCTGTATAGTTCCATATATATTTTAGGCTTAGAAAAAATTGTATGGAAGGATTAAAATTTAAAGATTTTTAATCTTTCAGGGACCAAATTGAGAAAATATTTCAATTAGGGATCAAAATAAGAAAAAATAAATCTTTTAGGGACCAAAATAAGGTTTTTGTCTATTTTATTTATTTACTTAAAGTGTCAAAAGAGATGAAGATGATCTAAGGAACCAAGTGATCTATCCTATTCCACCTTAATTAGGCCAAGATTCGAATAAATGATTAATTTTCTTTTAATTAATTCTTGTTGAAATGTTGGAGAAAGAAAGAATTAATAGTGAAAGAAAGTGAGGGCTCATTTTTTTACTAAGGAAAATGAGAAAGGTTTAGGGTTATTAGATTTTTATATATAGGAAGGTAGTTTTGTAATTTTGATTGCTTTCGAAGGTAAGATAGGAAAATTATTTCCTAAACCTCCTCAATACACTTTTACTTAATTCCAATCATATTGTAGCTTTTAATTAATTTAATTTTACTATTTTTATAATAAAATCACATTTTCTTTAATTTAGACTCTATCCTAAATGTTTCCACAATAATTTTTTTTAATTATTGATACATGTGCATAATTATTAGTAAAATAATTAATATAAAACTTTAAAAATATTAAAGGTGTAACACTACTACTTTGAGCTCTCATGTTTGATTCTAAGTACACCATTTCCTAATTCACAAGGTTTTTCAAACACTTGGATGACATTCAAATCCTCATTAATCAATTCACTAAAAACTAACTCCACCACTACCATTAAAAGGCATTATAACGTCTATTGAAATTATACTAGTGATTTGTGATCATGAATGTGCACATATCACTAATATTATTTTAGTCAACACTTATTTGAGCAACATATAGATATATCCTAGTTAACCAGTCCTAAGGCCTCATCCTACTTGTAAAAACTTAGACCATGCTTTGATACCATTATTGTCATAACCTAATCCTAGTCATAACAAGCATGGAACCCGATTAGTTAATTCCCACTAGCCTAATCTATCTATCATATTAGCATATTGAACCATATATGAAATATTAGAAGAATATAGTTATACGATTAAAAAAGGAATGACCAAATTTCATATATCAAAATGATTTAACAATAAAGAGAAGTTAAACCTTCTTATAATTCATCCAAATTTGAGGATAAGTTGGCTTAGCTAGTTTTAAACAAAATAAGTTTGTGTTCCCCTTCCTTTGACCCTTTACAAATAAGGCTTAAAATGTTAATTTACAATAAAATATCCTTTATTGCCCTTAGTCGTATTAGGAGTTTCTTGAAAGTTCAATTTTAAGGTAGTTATTAAGATTTAACCTATGAATCTATAAAGCAAAAACATAGAGGGCTAAGTCCAGTACTTTGTGAGTAAGCATCCTATTATTAATAGAAATTCAAAGAAATCAAACTCTTATCGATTGGATTTACCTTCCTTTAAATACAACAAGCATTTTAGACTATACCAATTTAATTATTAGTAATTACATCATAACATTAACCTTATTATTCAAAAATAATAAAACCATAGCTCAAAAGTTCACTTAATTCAAATATCATAACACATAAGATAAAATACTATTAATTTACAAAATTTTTAAATAAAAGATATCAATTTAATAACACTTTATAAGTAATCAATGTAAAAAAGTAAGTAAACTTCTTTATAACTTCTAATCATCCTTATCCTTTCATAAACATAACCTTATCCCTCTCAGGTCAATCATATACCTTAACAAATGTTTATTAAATCTAGTTTAATTTGCAATTGTCATCAATTATGTCCTTATATCAATTTTCTTAATTATTAGCACATCACATGCTCAGTCATCACATTTTATAAATCAACACTTCCATGCTTTCTTGTATAGTCACATACTAACCATTCATCATTATTTTTATTGCACAACACTTGTATTTAAATATAAAGAGAATCATTCTACTCCTTAACATTTGAAGAGGAATCAATTAATGGGATATAGGAGCAATAATTGATTATATACTCGATTATGAACTATGAAGTATCTGAGAATAAATTCTTAAGGAATAGTAGGATACAAACCTTTAAAAAGCAAGGGAACTATCTTGTAGTCAACTATGAGCTCTTAAAACAAGGTCATAGTCAATTGCATAATCAATTACATAGTGGTCAAAAGTAACCCTTTAGTTGATAGTTGACTATACAGTCCTCTAAAGCAACTCTTCAAGGGCATAATCAACCATGTAGTTAACTATAATAGGCCATAGAGTAAATCTATAGCTAATAGTCAATTTTCTCACCCAAGAGGTTGTCTTTGAGCATATAGTTAACTACTACTTAGGTTTCTACAAAGTCTAGTGCGAATGCACTATTTGTACACTATAAATTCCAACCAAACTTATTTATTAGTCCATTAATTCCCACCAACTCATTAATACACATATATATCATCTCATTTATACTATTTCAACATTAAACCTAAATTAAACATCATAATCAACATATTTTTTTTAAAATCATCAAAAACCTATAAAAACACCCTAACTTAATCTAAACTATTTTTAATGAAATCTTAAATTAAAGTTAATATGTTCACTTACCATGCTTGAAGGATATATTTAGGAGCTAGAATTGAGATTTGTTGGTTCTTAATCATCCAAGATGAACAAGTTCAAGATTAGGGTTCAAATTTCCTTTTTTTTAAGCTTAAAGCTTAAGTTTTACTAAATCATAAGGAAAATTGAAGAAAAACTTAACATTAATAGAGGTTCAAGTTCCTTTACCTTGATTGTATGAAAAAGTTAGTGAATAATGAGTCCTTTTGTTGCTTGGTTAAAGACAAAGATGAAAAAGAGAAAAAAGTAATGAAAAGAGTGAGAGAGAGGTGTATTATGGATTTGGAAAGACAAAGAATGAGGGACAAAGGTCTAGAGTTTTAAAAAGGAAAGGAAAAATAAAGGTAAAGGCATTTTGAAAAAGTATTCTAAATCTCCTCCATATTTACATAGTTACCTCTAAACATTTTCAATCTTGAAACATCTTATTTCATTTATTTTTCCCATCTAGTTTCTACAAACTTTTACCTAAATTCATTCAAAACAATTATTTATTATCTAAATAAAATTTTACACTAAATTTCCTCACTATAATTTATTCATTTCTTAAAAAATTTTATTCTTATTAATGTCATTATAATTAATTAATTAATTACTTTTCCTCTACTTTAAAATTAAAAAAATTAGAGAAGATATAACAATTGCATCCTCCCTTTTCACTCTATTAAGATCTAGGTTTACAAAAGATAAATATAGAATTTTTATACCATATTCACAAGAGATAAATATAGAATTTTTTTCTATGGAAGACAAAATAAGTACCCCATTAATCATGTAATAACCCTTTAGCTCTAGCTGGCCTTAGGTTATAAAAAATGGAGCCATTTATATTGAAAGTTATCCAACCTTCACTAGAAGATTCCTATTTCACATAAATCAGCTCTAGTCGAGCATATTTCATAAAGCAACATTTTCATAGGCCATAAAAGCTTATATATCACAACTAAGGATTTGATAAGGGAAGTCATGTAATTTTATTTGTTTCCAGACACTGTTAATTTATAAAAAAAAACTTATTTTTATATAACTAGATACTCTATAAGGTTATGCAAAAGATGATACTCTAAGGAAGCGCTATAGAAGATTTACTAAGACATTTACAATTATTGATTAGCCAAATCACAAAATCACTAGAGAAATATTGAATGAGACTAGATGGCACATTTAACATTTCCTAAACACCTTTAATGACTTGATAGTCTCTAAAAAAGATAATTTTAGGTTTATTCATTCATACCACATAAGACATGTATGTAATCCATAGTTATTGCATTTCTTAAAAGCATTATTTTAGTTTTCACACTTTCTTTAAATTGTAGTCAAATAAAGATTTGATTTTTTGAGGGAAGGACCAATTTCCAGGTCTACTAAAGATTAGTAATACTGTGATCACTTCTTTTAGGTAACAAGGCCTTGATGAAAGAGTAAATGATTATAGTGTTAAAATAACCATCTTTAGAAAGCCCCCAATAAAAGAATCAAAAGAATTAGAGTGTAAATCCAGAGGGATAACATTAATAGTTAAAATAACCTTATTAAAGAAGGAACTTATAGCGTTTAAATTTTATCAACCATTATTTAAGACTAAATTTGCTAATTTCTACTTTTGTTGATCCATATTTAAAGAACTAATAAATTGATTTCTTAAAGGGCTTAGGCCAGTCTACAGGTTCTATCAAAATTAAAATTTGTTCTCCTTCCTTTTGCATCCATCTTAACTCTATACTAGTGAACAAATCTATTTTTCTAATGCCCTAACCATATTGTAGAAGCTCTAACTTTTAGCTTATCTCTACTAGTAACATGTTTTTAATATAAAAATGTAGCCTATAGCTTGCTTCTTTCATTCTCCAATTCAACTTAGTGAGAAGGGTAAGATTCTTAATATAGGCTTATTAAATTTCCAAGCCTCCTTCTTTAATAGACTTAGTTATATGATCCTAAGAAACTAAATGCATCCATCTTCTATTAATAGTGGATTCCTATATAAAATCCCTTGAAATTCTATCAATTTTATTACAAACTTGTCTTCAAAGAAGAGCAAATTTCATGAAATAATTAGGAATACTTTCTAATACCCATCAATTTTAACAAAAATTTTTTTTACTGCCAAAGTTAAAAACTTCATTTTCCACCCATTAAATTTAGAATTTAACTTATGAATTATGTAATTAAAAGCATCCCCACTTCTACTATCATGAAGAGGTAATCCTAAGTATAACCCCAAATTATTAGTGTTGCTGAAATTAAGAATTTTAAAGATTTCTCTTTATCTATTCAAAACAATATTTTTTGAGAAAAAACTTGATATTTAACATTATTAATTTTAAGGCTTGAGATATTAGAGAACCTTCATAACATAGAATTAATAGATAATGAATTTTCTCTAAAAGACTTAGTAACAAGGACTATATCATTAGTAAAGGAAAAATGAAAGGACGCAAGTCCATTTTTTGAATCTTTAATAGGCTTCCAAGACCCTATTAAGATAGCCTAACCTATAAGGAACCCTAAGAATTCAAGGCATAAAATAAAGATATATGGCAAAAAAGGATCCCTTCGTATTAACCTTTGAGAAGAACAAAAAGATTCAAGCTTGCCACCACTAAACATAATTGCAATAGAATATAGAAGTTATATAATTTAAAATAAGAATTTCCAAATAAGTAAAGAATCTATAAAGATAAAGTATATAGTTTATAAAACCCCATTCAAGCTTGTCATAAGCTTTTTTCAAATCTAATTTAATTACCATAATGTCTTCCCTCTTTTTCTTTTGCTTAACTATAAATAGGATTTCTTAAGCTAAAGTAACATTATCCAAAGTATTTATTTTAAGGATAAAAGCTTCATGGTAAGGAGACATTAACTTATCAAACAAGGATTTAGCTTACTAACTATCATTTTTAACAAGAACTTACATATAGTAGAGTATAGATTAATTGGTCTAAGGTCTTTGACACCATGGAGTTTCATTTAAAAAGAATGGAATTTGGCTTGGATTGAACATATGTTGGACTGAACTAACTATATAAGCTTTAGCTTATTGCTAATACTTTTGAAATAAAATCTAAAATTTAGATTATCAGGACTCGAGGATTTATTACTTTTTTAAGTAAAGAGAGCTTCTTTAAGTTCCCTTTCACTGGGAACAATACATAACTTTTCATAAACATCCTTAAATAAATAACTAGGCTAAATAGAAACATAAAGAAGTAGAGAACTATTTATTCAATGATCAAACTTATAAAGAGTTGTAAACTAATTTTTTTATCTAATTAATGAGTTCCCCTTCTTCAAATATCCAATTACTTGACTCGTCCTTAAGAGTAGAAATTTTATTATGCTTTCTTCTTATAAGGGTAGTCATGGAAAAAATGGGATTACAATCACCACCATAAATCATTGAAGCTCCTACTCATTTGTCAAAGTATCTTGATATTCCTTCTAAAGACTTGTTTTCAAGATTTAATAGATAAGTATTTGGCCTACTAGCTAATTTAACTTCAACCTTTTTAAGTTTAGCTTTTAAGTTATTTTTCTTATGAAAAATGTTCTAAAAAACTTCTTTGTTCTACCTAATAATAGCATCAAAAAATTTTTTTAATGATGTGAAAAAGGCTTAAATACTAGTCATACAATAAAGTTCTTATTGAAGAAATAAAATTAAGACTAAGAAGTCCACATAGGCTCAAGTCTAAAGAGATAGGGAAGATTATTAGGCTTATCAAGGCAAGTAATGAGCAAAATAGGACAATAATCCAATTAAATAGAAATTGAATGTTAAATTAGGTAATTAGGAAAATAAACAACCCAATCAGCATTAGCATAAATTCTATCTAATCTGCATTATATAAGTAAAGAAAGGTCTTGTAACTTACTCTAGGTAAAAAAAGGACCTTTAAATCCTACGTCCAAAGGATTGCATTCATCAAAACATGATTTAAACATTTGAGCTTAATATTTATTAATAGGTCTTCGCTCTTGCTTCTAATGGTTAAAAAGAACTTCATTAGAATTTCCAAGCACATATTAAGGCAAATCATGACAAGAGGAAATTTTTTAACATTATCCCACAAAACTTTCTTTCTTGAATCCTAGGACTAGCATAAATAACAAAAAGAATCCAAGCAAAATTAACATTAGATACCTATATAATAAGGTAAATCTCTTGTTCAATTATATTAAGGGTTTGGCAATGTATGGTATCTATTTTCCAAAGAACCCATATACCACCACTTTTTCCTATGGTTTTAAACATCACATGATGATTAAAAGACAGAGAATTACAAATAGTCATAGCCTTTTCACCCACAAGATAAGTTTTATCAAAATAAGCATGTCTAAATAATATCATGAGATTAAATCCTAAACAAAAGAAACAAAAATAAGGTTAGTAACACCTCTGTAATTCCAAAGCAAAACTTACATCTTAAAATCACAAGGAATGAAACAATTTATTATTGCTTTGTTTGGGATCACCGAAGAGCCATCTCTTATCTAAAAATTATTTACCATCCTTGGATTGTTGAAGGTTTTGATCTCTAGTAGTTCTAGTCTAAAAAAGTAATAGGTAGTCTCTATGATCTAATTTAGGTCTATTGAATGTTCTAAACTAAATGTTAGAATTACTTTGGCTAGCATGAATACATAAGCCATATTCCAACTTCCCATTATCACTAGGCTAGTTAGAAATTAATTGACTCGTTTTACTTTCACATTTAGATTAACTCTTGTCCTAGCCCTTAATAATTTGAATAAGGCTTAAGCTTAAGATTGTTGTAATGACTTAAGCTTACCCTTGTAAGGTTTTGAGCATCCAGGTGAGCATTGATCTTAGAATTATTATTGTAACCTTTGTAACTATCAACATCAATAACTCCTCGAAGTCTTCCATTGCCATCAATAAAATGAGGTTCAACCATGTTCTCCCTAATTTAGGATCCATTTAATAAAATTAATTTAGAGGGTTCATTAGCTTGTTTCCCAAAAGCCTTATATTTATCAATATAAGTCTTTTTTGAATGTGATTGGCCAATGTTCCATTAGAAGATAATCCTTTAGCATGTTGATATTTTGCATTGCTGAACTCACAGTTGGATACTGATGGTGTGTATTCCTCAATCTTCATTCCTTTTTTTCCTTGCTTAGCCTCTCCCCATGTTTTATTGTTAAATTAATATAATTTGCTTTTCTAGGAATTTTTAGGGCCATTATAAGGTTTGTTCTTTTATTATTCCTTGCTTTTATAGCTTTCAATCTTAATTTCACAAAGCATAACATCATTGCTATTTAACATTGAGTTATGACTCCTAATAGCAACATCTTAACTGTTTGTCTCATGCTGATCAAAATTCTCATGATTAGTATTTCCATTCAAATCCTTCTACTTCTTTAACTTTGATTTGACTAGACTTTGGGAAGTATATTCAATGCTATGGGAATCCATGCGTTTTGATTTTTATACCTAATTTGATTGCCCAACTCATCTAAGTTTTAACCAATTTTCCAATCAACTTCCTTTTTTTTTTAAAAATTTACATCTTTATGTTAACTTACCAATTTATTGCCCTTAGTTTTAACACATTTAGCCGAAACAATATACTAACCTTTCTTTTCATTATAATTAATTGAAGGTGCACTAGAAAGGGAAACATTTGATTGGCCATTACTAAGGTTTAACTTAACTACATTAAATAGTCTTTATTTTCCACTAGACATATAAGAGCAATAACCTATCTTCTCTAGGGAAAGGCTTATCCAAATCTAATTGGATGCAAAATCTAGCATATCTCTCTCTTTTTTCACTTGTTATATTAGCATTTATTCTTAAAATAGGAATAATTTTTGAAGCAATTTCCTTTAACACCAAAGGATCATAATATTCCATTGAAACTATTAGCAATCTTACCCAAGTTATTATTAATTGAAGGGCATTTTTAGAGATTAAAAAAAAAATCTCGACTTTATCTTCAAATGGTTAAAAAAATGCCCAGCTACAATCCAAGGTCTACCTGTAATAGCACTTTGCAAATCTTCCTCGAAACCAAAACGAGCCATACAATAGCTAAGACCTAGATAAATTATATTTAGTGAACCAACTAATTTCCACATTGATTTTAACTCCCAATTTAGATAATTAAAACCAACTATTTTGTTAAAAACTTCAATAATTTGCCATATTTTCCACTTTTACCAAATCTATGCTTTGGCCTCTTTCAAAAGAGTAACTTTAATTTTATAATCTTGTAATGGTTCATTACTATCTTTATTGTTAAATAATATGTCCATACTTGAAGATTCTTCTTAAAAAAATATGCTTTGATAAGCTTTCGATATGTGTCCAAATAGGGAATCCTTATATGATATTGCTATCCTTATATGATATTGGTCTTTGTTTAGAACCAAGTGGCATGGAAGAAATCCTATTAGGTGCAACCTAATTCTGATAGATTTCATGTGATCTGTTTACTTTCTTGTCTAATCTTTGTAAAATATCTTTTTCTACAGCCAATTATTCCTCAGCTTAGTTTTGGTTTTGATTAAAAATACTATTCATTACACTGTACAAACTTTTCTAGAGTGATATACTATAATGAAAATGACTCCCTCATAAATATAAAATTTTTGTATGCAGTGATATTCAACATCTTTTATTTAGGTGAAATAGTATTTATAAAAAAAATTTGTATATCTTTCCACAACATTACAGAAAGAAGAATAATTCATTTTAATCCCTCTTTTTGCTTTTTATTATGTTTCCATTATATTAGAAAGAGATAAATATGAATTTTTTATATGTAGTGTGGCGCAAAATCTTTTTTCTCCATCCAACATGACTTATAAAAAATATATATTTTCATTCATCAAGGAGGAAGGGATGTTATGAGTTGAACTGACTTTAGCCATCCAAAGTTAAGAAAATTTAAAAAATTTTCCTATAATTTTAAGTTGGTTTTAAGAAACTTTGTGTATAACCTTCAAATTTTAAAATATTTTTATTAAAATTTTTGATAAATTTTATTATCCATTGAAACAATAACTATGTTGAAAAGAAAAGGGTTAAAATGCATTCTAAGTCTCTTGAAGAACAATATATATATATGTAAAAATTTATATATATTTTTTCAAATTTTAAAATAATTTTATTAAAATTTTTAATAGATTATGTCTCAACTCTTTCAATTTTTTTTAATTTCATTCTTCTTGTTCATCATGAAAGTAACTATAGGAGAATGAAAAGATTTGAAATACATTCTAAATAGCACCCATCAAAGAACAAAATTTCTATAACCCTTCAAGTTGTTTCTAAGAAAATTTATATAACCTTCCATTATTATAAGGAAAATTTACATTTTATTTACAAATAGTTTCATCTTTTTTCACTTAATTTACTTGTAGATTTTAATATTATAAATTACCTACATATACTTTCAATTATTAACACTTTGTCCATTTAAACTAATTTTCATCCAAAAATTTAACAAAAATTTTAAATGCATTGTATTTGATTTTACTTCTCCAAAATTTGACTCAATCTAATGTTCATTTAGAACTAAATTACTCAAAAAAAAGAAAAAGATTCTAATTGTATTAACGATTTATCTTTTATAATTTAGCTCGTAATTGTTGAATTGAATATGTCAAATCGAATTTTTTAAAGGTAAATTAATTCTAAATGGATATCAAATTGACTTAAAATTAGGAAAAGTAAAAATTGCATATAATACACACAAATTTCAAATTAAATTTTGGATGAAAAATAATTTAGATAGGCAAGAAAAATACATGTGAATTGTAACATTTAAAATTACAAGTAGATTAAATAAAAAAAAAAGAAATTACATATGGATAAAGAATAATTTTTTCTAATTTTAAAATACTCTTATAAAAAATTTTAATAGATTATATTTCAGTTGTTTCAAAATTTTTCTTATTGTTCACCGTGACCGGGGCAATAACTATGGTTTAAAAAAAATGAAAAAAATAAAGTAGAAATGCATTATGAATAACAACTCTTGAAGAACAATATAAGGCCTGGGCCTCTAATGTCTAAAAGCACCTCCAATTAACATCCAACTTGACTTGCTGCCTTGTTGCTGCTTTTGTTTTTGCTCTTTTATACTTTCTGAACGAGGATTCCATGATAATGACTACACCTTTAGACCGTGGACTCACTTCTATGTTTGGCTACAAATTGATCCACTTTACGTCCCGCTCCTTACTTTCTATAAAAATTGGAAGCACTGCTTGTTGGTAACCTAATTCCGTCGTCCTCGTGTACACGCTCTCGTGTTAGAGTAGGGTTCAAACTCGGGTTTCTATTTTCTATTATGACGGCAGAGGGTGTATTCCGGGATGAGAAATATTATAAATATTCAAAATAAGATTTAAAATTAAATTTTACAAATTTATTTTGTTATCATATATTTAATAACAATTCTTAATTTTCATTTAAAATCTAATTTTAAATTTTATTTTTTATACATATAATGTTGTTTATTGGAGAAATATGTGAGGTAATTTCCTAAAATTAGCCAAGCACACTTTTTTCAAAAAATTTCTTCGTTTTTAACCCTCACCTTTGTAAAAATCTTAATTTTGACCCCTAAATTTTATTTAAAATAAATTCATTTTCTAATTTAAAAAAAGACATGTGGTATTATTCAAATATCATGAGATATTTTAACCAAAATGCCCATATAGCATTTAACTTGGTATTCTATGTAATCCATGTAAGTCATTTCCATATTCTTATGCTAACAAGGCACTTTAATCTTTTAATCTTCATTGAAATTTCAATATTATCTCTCAAATTTTAATTGAAAAAAATTTTTTCTTTAATTTTTTCAATTTCTCTATGGCTATATATATATAATTGTCCAATTTCTTGTCTCCATAGTCCACCTTCTAACTCCATTTTATCTTCTGTATTATCACTTTTCCTGTAAGTTTCTAATTTAATTTATTTTGTGCAATATTTTTTTCAGACAGCTTCATCCTTACACCAAATTGCTGGAAAGTCCGAATTGGCACTTATGCCAAGAATAATTCAATTTCTTCAAGACCATTTAAGTACACGTCTTCATCTTCTAATTCAAGATTCTTTCATCCACTTCTTCTTCAACAACTTGATTGCCTTCGAAAATCAGAATATAAATTTCTCTTCAAATAAAATTTAGAATATGAGATTGAAACTCTAGTTAAAATAAGAGGATCAAAATATCTTCTTATCATAAAAATATAAAAATATGACTTATGTAGGATACAAAATTAGATACCACATAAATATTTTTGTCAAAAAATTTGATAAATTTAGGCTAATGAATAATATCATATCCGCATTTTTGAGAAGTTAAAGAGCAAATTTACTTTAAATAAAATTTAGAATACAAGAATGAAATTTCAATAATAGTTAAGGTACTAAAAATATTTTTTTAACTTTTTGTATATATTAACAAATGATATTAACGTCCTCAATAATATTGTAAGACATGTTAATTTTTGAGACTTTAGTCTCTTGAATTCGAATTGAAAATATTATGCATGTTAAATAACTTATTATTCCTTTCATTTAGAAATAAAAAAATGTTATAAGAATTTAAAAAAAGGGAGGGGGGTATCTAAGCTCTAGTGATTCCATTATTGATCAAACAAAGTGTCTCAAGATGAATGAATCATTGAGCACAACTTTTGTATCAGCATCTAGCATTTATAGGGGCAATGTAATCTAGAACAAGCAATAGTATACACAAATCAGATCTTTGCACTTAATCCTCATAAGATCATATTTCACTATTAAATTATTCCGTGAACTTTAATCCAACGATAACAAAAGTTCAAGGGAGAAGATCTTGTGATCAAAACTATAAAGCAAGTAGCCCTTTCTGTATAGACACAAAACAAAACATTAATTTAAGGAAAGAAACCAAATTAGAAGACAGCTAATGAGATTACCGAATAAGAAAAGTTTACTGCTCCCTCGCCGGGCTCATCTTGCCTTCGCAAGTGTAAAATGAGCGCGGGTCAAATACCTTCTTCATACGTGTGTGAGTTTTGTGAGAAAAATATCTGTGATTAGCATTGTACATCTATATATCTAGCGACACAAAAGCACCGGTGTACCATTACTCTTATTTATCTAAATTTACTTACTTCCATTACTTCACGAACCCACTTCCTTGTCTTCCAATTTAATGATTTTATTAAATAAAAGAAAAACTAGTATCCTTCAAAGTCCATTCCGTCTCAACTCACGCGTGCCCAAAGCTGTGATGATTTTTTAACTAGTATCCTTAATTTTAGTTTTTATATTGTTATTAAAATAAGATTGATACGAATGATAAGATTTTATTTTTTAAAAAAGAATGATCACCATTTCATATGTAAAAACATTATGATAGTTTAATTTTTTTTAATAAATAATTCTTAACTTTTATAATTTTCAATATTTTAAAAATTAAAAAAATCAAATTTTAATGCATGTAGACCTTATAAAATTGATAAATGAATATTATAATTAATAATTATTTTTATTTATTAAATGAGATTAAGAACAGTTGGATAATTTTAGAATTTCTACTGTGATACGCACAACACATCAGTGAATTGCCATTTTGGTAATTCTTAATTCTTTACAAAGACTTGTCCAAGCTCCAAAATAAGTAGACAATTGCTCGTAGAATATTAAATACAAAGGATCATAAATTAAGGAAAAGAAAATTTCTAAAGTAAGAAAAATATATCTGCACAGAAATACTTCCGGCTTAAGTAAATAGTAGTAGGTCGGATTTACAAGGCAAAACTATGGCAATGGTAGACCTCGATTAAAATTTTTGGGTCAAATTAAAAATATTTTAATATATAAAAAAACTTATGATATTATATGATTTTTAGCATTTTATTTATTACTAAATATTTTAAATATATTTTATCATTACTAAAAAAAATTAAGAGAAAGTGAATAAGTTATTGAGTTAGAACATATTAGAAATTATCTCAATTTAAAATGATTTTTTTAACTTTTTTAAGGATTTAAAGTCATCAATAACGAAATCAAAACTAAAATTTTTAAAAATTTCTTGTTAAATATGAATTATCATTGATTGGCAGTAAACTTTTACCTAGGTTATTTTTATGTCACAATTTTCCTCTTAAAAAAATCTGTCAATTATTTTCTTTTTGGTCATCTAAAAAATAATTAGTTAAATATAAACTAAATTATCTCATATAAACATTAAAATAAGAAGTAATAATATAGTAAGTTCATGCAAATGAAATGATGAGAAAAACATTGAGATAGTTAAGTATTTAAAAAAATTTGGCACTAAAACATACACAAAATCCAAAAACTAGTTGTAAAGAAAAAGAATGAAAATATTTAGTATATATTAAAAATACCTAATAAGAATTAAAATAATGAGCAATTTTAAAAAATTTAAATCACGATTTGAAAGAATTGAGATAGGTTCCTCTACATCTGTATTCATAGAGATTGGAGTTATTAATTGTTATCTTGTCTCTATATAAGAAATTTAAAGAAGTAATAAATATTTTGAATTTAACTTTTCAGAAAAGTTTACTCAAAGTAAAATGGCTTTTCAATTAGTTAACTTGAGTAAAGTGGCAAAATTATTTATCTATATTTTATTTAATATTATTTTTCATTTCTTTTTCCTTTTTATGTGCTTCAAATAAGTTTTGAAATAGTATTGAGCTTTAATTTGTAAAATTATTTTATATTCTCCAAACTAAATTATGTTGAGTTAATAAAATATTATAATTATATATCTAATCTTCACAAAATTGAAACATGTAGAGAGCAAAAATATTTTGTAAGTCTAAATAATATATATGAAAAATTTTTTACACATAATTACATTATACTACTATAAAATTATAAAAAATTTTTGAAGGCTATCCTCCCACGACGCCTACACTAAGCTCCGCCATTGTAACCAAGAACAAGTAGCTGAAGCTTCCCTGAAATAGAGATTGGGATCAACGGGGAGCTTAGTGCGCCACAATTTTTAATAACTTGATAGTATTATAGTGGGATAATGCGTAAAATTTTTTATCGGTTACTTGGCCCCTCCAAAATTATAAAATCATAAATAAAAAACTTTTATATGTGTAAAAAAATTATACTACTAAAAAAAATTATAAAAATTTTTAGGGGCCACCACCTAGCCTACGCCAAGCTCCGCCATTGTAACCAAGAACAAGAAGTAGCTGAAGCTTCCCGCAAATAGAGATTGGGATCAATGGCGGGGATTAGTGCCGCACAAATTTTTTTATAATTTTATAGTAGTATAGCTTAATAATGTGTAAAAAATTTTACATGCATTATTTGGCCCCTCCAAAATATTTTTACTTTTTGTACATTTAGAATTTGTGAAGTGTAAAACACATAACTATAATATTTTTTTTACTCAACATGATATAATTTGAAGTATATAAAATAATTTTATAAAGTCAAGGCTCAAAAATACTGTTTTAGAACTTATTTAAAGCACATAAAAAGGAAAAAAGAAATGAAAATAATATTAAATAAGATACATATAAATGATTTTGCTACTTTGTTCAAGTTAATTAGTTGAAAAATAATATCCATATGGACCCTTTTATTTTAAGTTAAATTCTTTGAGAAATTAAATTTAAAATATTTATAACTTTTTTAGATAAATGAATAGCTGTAGCATCTACGAATACAGACATAGAACAACACATCTCAACTCCTTCAAATTATGATTTAAATTTTTTAAAATTGTTCATTATTTTTAATTTTTATATCATATTATTAATATACACTAAATATTTTCATTCTTTTTCTTTATAATCAATTTTGAATTTGTGTGTGTGTCTCAGTGTCAATTTTTTTTTCTTAAACGCTTAACTATTTCAATGCCATTCTCAACATTTCATTTTGCATGAACTTATTATACTACTTCTTGTTTTAAGGTTTAGATGAGCTAACTTAATTTATATTCAACTAATTAATTTTTAGATGATCAAGAATAAAATAATGATAAAAATTATACAAAAACCCTTTGAAGTATAATCTTCTCTCAAATAATTCCCATAAGCTTTCAAATATAACAAATAGTCCCCTTAAAGATTGGAAAAAAAATGAAAAGCAAAGAAAAATATGCAAAAATAATTTAACGATAATTTTACAATCACTTATCAGTAATTTTAAACCATCACCATTAATTTAACAACAGTTTCAAATCACTAGTAAGTGAAAAAATTGCAACAGTTTAAAATTGCTAATAAATGAAATATGATAATAATAATTTTAAATAATTTTACTTTTTTTTCCAAACTTTAAGGAGATTATTTGTTACGTTTGAAAGTTTAGGAGAATTATTTGATAAAAAATCATACTTTAGGAAAGTTATATGTAATTTGCCCTAAAATAATTAATATATTTTCAAAAAAAAAATAGTGATGCAAAGGAAAATAACCTAAGTGAAAATTTACTGCTAATCGTATGATAATCCATATTTAACAAAAAATAATTAAAAGTTTAAGTCTTAATTCCATCATGAATGATTCCAAGTAATTGAAAAGGTAAAAAGATTCATTTCAAACAATTTCTAATATGTTCTAATTCAGTAACTTATTTACTTTCTCTTCAATTTTTAAAAAAGATTAATTAATAAAACTACATTTGAAGTATTTACTAATGAATAAAGTCCTAAAAATCATATAGCCTTATAAGTCTTTATATATTAAAAATACTTCTAATTTGACCCCAAAAATTTTAATCACACTCAGCTACCGATTGGAATGATTGGATATTTTGCAAAATAAAGGACATCAATTACATAAGATGGTAGAGGCATCATGAAGTATGTTACAATGCCTCGATTAGTAAAGGGTAAGGGAAATTAAAAGTGACAGTTAAACTAGAAAACTTAGACCTATGAGAAAGTACCTATTTATGAATATGGATATAGTGACAAAAAGTGTGAATATCAATAAAGTGTTCACATAGATGAAGATCTGGCAGCCGTCCGATTCGGCTTTATGGTATGTTTGAGCGACGATGTGGAGTCCGGAAAATTAATGTCAGTAGCCTATCTAAATGGGAATAAATAGTTCTCCAAAATTGGCTTAATCAAGTATATTAATTTTAATGTTTAAAGTGTTTCTTATATATGTTTAGAATTGAACTCAAACCTCAAAGTCAGATTTGCTTTCCCAGTTTGGATTACAAAAATAAGCTTATCTTCTCATTCCAGCTTCCAATCCATATAGCAAAATTCATTAAGAACTAAGCTGGTCCATTGAGGGTTGTGTGAGGGTGCAGCATTTGCATGGAGCGTGGCCAGGCGTTAGAAGTTTGATGCAAATGAACAGTGCAACACTTCCATCACACACTTTTTTCTATCCGGTAGATCTGGGTCAAAAACCTGTAATAATGATAATTCTAACTGTATGTGCAAGTGCTCTAGGAGAGAGAAATGTGTTTGTGCAATTAATATAACTACAATGCAAATATGCCGCCAAGTTTCCAATTTATATAGCCAAGCTCAACCTACTTCTACCATTTGCAATTTTCTGCAGCTGGAACATGATACATGTTAAATTGCCACTATTTTGTTTTGAAATAAATAAAGTCAACGTGATTTAGATTGTGTTATGTGTGCAGTTGTGAGTGCTCTTACGTATAATAAGAAGTGAAAGTAGCAACTTTCAAGGGGGGGGGGGGAAGACAAGTGAAAAATGTTCTTGGGAAGGATAATTGAAGATAATCTTCAATAGCTCCAGATATTGGAGAAGTTGGAATTATCATAAAAACCAAAGAGAAACAGGCAAGTAGAAAAACCTACAGAGATGGGAGACCTCACTGAGAATATTTCCTCCTCAAAGACATTTAAGCAGCTCTGGAGACCAAGAAAACCTTCGAGCAGTCTAGAGGTTTCTGAGAGAAATTAGGAAAAATTACATTATTAGCTGAGAATATGCAGAAACTCTGCCAGAAAAATTATGCAGCCTGATTAAGTACAGGTTGTACATTAAGAGAATACTACTATTTTGTTAATCTACCGGTTTGAGTTACAAAATTGGCTGTGCAAAAGCACCGTTAAAACTAGATGTTTGAGATTGCATTGAACGAAATCAGAGTAGAGAAACTGCCAAGAAATTACCATTATCATCAAACTTACCGATTAGAGGAACAACAGTAAACAAAGAACTCTCCAACACCAAAAGAGACAATTTATCAACTAGTTCATCTTATTTGGTCTCTCTTAAATGTAATATTTTATTTTGGTCCTTTTAATATACAAATTGAACCAAATTGAATATTTAATAGTAATTTCTATCAAATTAAAAAATGAAAATCTTAACACACAAATCTCCAATGAGATTGCAGGTTGGCAATAGTGAAAGGGCCATTTGTGGGTCACATGATACTGACGATTAAATTGAGGATGCTTGTGCACATTAGATAGGTCACCCAATATAGATTTTTTTCCCCCTCTTGACATAGTAAGGAAGGTCCGACTCGATTTCTTCTCACTAATTGCTAGTTTAAAGCCCTGTTAGTGTTCTCTGTGCAAACTCAGATTTTTCATCTTCAAGTTGACAACAGTTATCAAGTTGGACCAAAGGAAGAACATGCTACTATTTTGCTAATCTACCTGTATAAGGTACAAAATCAGCAGTGCAGCAACAATGTTAAACTGGATGATGTTTGAAGATTGCGTCAAACAAAATTAGAGGATAGAAACTAAAAACAAATCACCATTATCAGCAAACTCACAAATTAGAAGAACACCAGTAAACAAAGAATTCTCCGACCAAAAGAAATGTAGTCTATCCACTATATTTATAATTATATAAATAATTATAAATAGTTGAAATGAAGAACAATAATCAGATTCCATGTGGAGAATCTGCAACATGAATTGAAACATGAGACATATTTTATTTGTAACAAAGCTCACTACAGTTCAAGACATGAACAAAAATAAGCATTCTCTCATTTCTCAAATCACTGGCAACTAGCAGTTCATGTGGACAGCAAGATCTTCAGATAAAACATGTATCCCCAACAGAGGACAAAGCAAAGAAAGCAATGCCAATATCAATGTTGATTCTCACAATATGAGACTCGACAAGAAGATAATAATAATAATAATAAGGCCATACCATTGGCATCTAAAAGGAGAGAATAAAGGAAGAAGCAACATGAAGCAGTGCCTTTATTCATAAGAGAAGCACTAATCAGTCCAAATATTAAATTTGGAAGTTAATAAAGCATAAATAAAATCAGCAAACAAGTTGGCATAATTCCAAAATCTACCTTGAAGACAGCTAAATGTTTACAGAGAGGAAAGGGCCATCTCAATTCAGCTCAACTATGGTATGGTGACCATTGGGAATGCAGTTCCCATCTGGACTGTCTATGATCTCCGAAATGAACTTTATTAAAGAGCAAAGCCCACCCAAGAAGTTATGATCAATAACACCCCTTCCTTCCATGACATGTGCAAAATCAACTAGTTTAACTGTTGCCCTTGAACTATTTCCTTTAATTGCAGACTCCTTTTCGTACACCATCAAAACTGAAGAGGAATAAAAATGGAAAATAGTTTGGACCTCAAACCATGCCTTAAGCTCCAAAAGCTGTGCTAAGATTCCTGAACGGCCTCCAAAAACTTCAGAAGCAAAAGCACAATCAGGGGGGTCAGAAGGTGTGTTAGAAGAAACAAACTTCCTCAGAACTGTTTTGACATCCTCTGCAGCCAGGCCTTGAAGAAACTTCCTCTCAGGGTTCCAGAATCCCGAGTCTTTGGAGCAGAAAACCTTCATTCCTGACATCCTAAAACCCAGTGATATGCTAGAGGTTTCTCTATCCTTTTTGAGACATCTCTGGATGTAGTCCTCGGGATCTTGCAGATACCATGTCCTGGAGCCAATCTTAATATCTGTGATAGATGGATTTTTGTAACTGGAAACAAGATCTTCCAAGACAAGGTGGGGATGTAAGCCAGAGCCATCCGATGCATTTACAATCTCAGTACCGTAAAACATAGGGAAGTAATCGCGAATGACATGAGGAATCCTGGCATCAGAAGACAGAGATGTGTAGAAAGCTTCCTCTCTGGAACCGCGTGCATCATTTTGAAGAGGCTTGTAGAATTTGCCAGAATCATCAACTAGAGGACCAAGAAGACCGTCTTCTGCTCGATGGCCAGCTACTTGATGATCTGGAATCTTCAGCATTTTCCTACGTATTAGGAAGAGCCTCAAACTCAAAGTAGACACTATACACATAAGCTAGCGAGACGTATAGTAGGCCATCCAATTTAACGTTAGCAGTAGCCAGTAAGTCTAATTTAATGGCATTCCTTCCACTTTTGGGAGGGAGGATTTCAAATAACCAGATCCTTAACAAGTTCAAAACTCAGTAATAAGAAACAAATAATAGCAGTCTTCTAGGTAGAAATTGTGAGTTGAAATCTCCAAGTAGAATACTATCCTAATGAAAAAAATTCTTGTTCCATCTTGTTCGCATTTACATACTTAAATCTAGAAGATATCTAAAGTTTGAAGTTCAAATCTTTCAAATAAGACAGGGGCAATTGATTAAGTTGACAACTTGATATATCTATATATTTACAATGGCTCCCAGTGCAAAGGAAAAATAAAGATAGGGATTAATGCAACTCACAATGTCTTTGCATACTGGCACTGGGTTTATATTTTGAATAACTTGTTGCCAAGAGTTTCATTTTTATTTGTTCATTTTCTTGGTTCCAATTAAAACTCAAAATATATGACACTCCAATGACCGAGTCTCAAAAGACGAGTTTGCACCTTCATTAGATGAATCCCCAAGAAACATCTAAGAAAAAAAGACATAAGGAGGAAACTAAAATCTTAACCACTCAGAAAAATTTTTGTCAAAAACCAACCACAGTTTACCCAAAACTAGAAAAGAACAGAAAGAGGGACAGAAAATATGATAGGCTGTTTGTTTTGTGGGAAGATATTTTTCATATAAAAATTTCATTTGCTTGTATATAAATGAAAATGTGGCATGTTAACTTCATATTTTGTGATTAAAAAAATATCTAGAGATATAGTAAGACAATTCCCTCTTTAAATTTATTAAATTATTTACATTTAGTATTGAATATATGGAACATATTCAACCATCTTATTATATATTTCTGCAGAAGATATTTTCTGCCAAAATACGAGCCTCAGAGATCAATCTTAACTCCCATCTTCAAGTCGTCTAGCTAAACATAACTAAACGGGTTTTATATGAACAAAATCTCCTGGATGAACTTTCCTTCCAAATGAATACTTGAAGAAATTTAATTAAGCTATTGTTCTTAGAAACATCTCCAGAAAATAATCAGACGTCAGTTAGCCACACAAGTAAACATGTATATAACTGTATATTTCACAAGAGAACGCAGAGCACTGAGCATAATTGAGGATATCAGAAAGCTACAAGCAGAAATGAGAGCCAACATGCATTTCCTCCATCTTATCAGAAACAAAACGGAAAGCGAGTATCAAATGCAAAATCTAAGGATAATCGTGTAATGGGGAAGTTAAGTGTAAGTTACCTGATTGATTGAGATCAAAATTTGAACTTGGGGAAAATGAATGAAAGCTATGGAATTGGAAGCCTTTTTCTTTCATTTCCCTGGTAACAATAAAATACAATAGCTTTAAATCTACGCCCACTTCCCGAGACAAGAAAAGACAACAATGCTGAGCGCGCGGTTGGAATACTGAATTGTCTCGCATCTCTAAAAATGGAAAATAATTTTGCAAAATTTCAGCACCACCTTTATATATATTTTGAAAAATAATATTATTATTTCTAAATTTTAATACTCATTTAATGATAATATTAAAATATTTTATTTATCAAGATAAAAATAAAAATAATATTAAAATTTTAGTAATGCTGTGATATAAACTATTTTAAGACGAAGAAGGTTCAGGAATATGCCCATGGCGATGGTGTCTGTATGTTACAAAATTACTAATTTATTCTTGTCAGAGTTAGGAAAATTAATAGACACACACAATTTTCGCTGCTAGATCCTTGACCAAAAACAAAACATTAAAAAAAAAAAATTAGCTGCTAGATCACGGATGGTTTGCTTCGTTTATCATTCTCATTGGCTAGGATGCGATAGATTTTGATTGCGACGTCAGTGAATGGTCATCGTTGGTTCATTATTTTAAATTGGTGATAATCACATGATTCATAATATATGATTAATTTGTTAGTTTTTTATAAAAATTTTATTATTTTATTAATATTATTTTCTTTATTACTGTCATTTTGTTGTCAGCATTTTTAAAATAAATTTCTTCCCTCAACATATTTAATATAAATAAAAATAAAGAAATAATTATTTAAATGTTGATCTAATATTATTTTTATTAGACAAGATTAATAATAATTCAATATACCTTTATTTAAAAAATAATACCAATAGATACGAATAAATTAAAATAAAAATAAATGATAATCAAAGAGATCCACATGATAAATTTACGGTAAAAAATGTTTTTTTAATGCTAATTAGACGTAATGCATTTTGTGAAATGGATGAGAGACAGTCAACAAAGTACACGATAAGAAAGTGGAGGATCTCACGAGTCACAGCCCAACATGGAACACCATAAGAGAGAGAATAATTTGATGTTAACGAGAATTCTGGTTTGAATATGTGGATAAATAAAATATGTAAAGATGTTGAAAGATTCCAGAGGATGCGACAAGAAAAGATTAAGGCACCGAAATATTTTTCATTTTAGAGAAGAACCCAATTTAATCACTGTTACTATTTTCAGGATAACTCAATCTAATGTGTTGGTTCAATATCATTCATTTGATGGAAAAGCAACTGCACGAGATTTGTCTCGAATAATGTGAATAATGTGATGGGATATTGTGATTTGCGAATTGGTGACAATGGCAAGGAGTAAGAAAGGTGGGGCCCTGGCCATTGTGCAAGCCTTTTTTTGAACGGCTAAAGTTCTATAGAAAGGGGGTGATCAATCCCCCAATTACTTTCTCTTAAGTTTAAAAAATTTTTATATATAAAAGAAAAGAAAAGAAAAGAAAGCATATTCATGCCTAAATATCATCATTGAAGGAGTGACTCCGTCCACTAAATTTTTTTTTTTATCATTTGACCTTAAGAAAAAATTTCATAATAATAGCTCAATTAATATATTTGTTTTAACTTAATTTTAACATTACTAACATTAGCATGGCATGTAAGAGGATGAGAAATTTTCAAAATTTTTTAAATTATATACTTCAATCATATAACTCTAGAATGAAATTTTAAAAATATTTTTATATAAATATTTTGTACCCTCCAAAATACTGACTCCCTTACATCTTCAATAAAAAATATCATTAATTAAAAATGTATTATTACACAAAAATAGCACAAGTTTATTATTATTATTATTAAAAAATTAAATTTGATTCCTTGTATAAATTAATTTTAAACCGTCACCCATTCATATATTGTCATACCAATAACAAATTACTAAATTCTTTTATTATTGCTAAAAATTCTTAATTGTTATTATTTTTTTAATAATGTGTTTTATTTTCATTCGATAGATAGTCTAAAATATTTTACTCTAATAATAAATTAAATTTAAACCCT
This sequence comes from Sindora glabra, assembly GCA_020226215.1. Lineage (NCBI taxonomy): Eukaryota > Viridiplantae > Streptophyta > Magnoliopsida > Fabales > Fabaceae > Sindora > Sindora glabra. Next base: position 62,365,289 of record CM035227.1, read on the forward strand.
ATTATCATTATTATAATATATGTAATTTAAAACAAAACAATATCAAAATTACATATCTTTTCCCACAAAATTAATTTTATCCTTTTTTGTGAATTGTCTAATTTAATTTAATTGATCAAATAAAAATTTATTTACATCTATTTGTGGTCAAAATTTGTAAGAAAGATGGCAAAGGCAATTTGAGCCTTTTCTTCTAAGATGTGTTCACACACAGTTTACTATTGGAGTTCTAATCTCTTTGCATTAAATGAAAATTACAAAGTAGCAAATAAATGAGTACAAGTATGCAAAATATAAAGATATATAAATGCATAAAAGTGCACAAAGTAAAGTAATTTAAATATAATCTTTTATTGTAATTTTAGCAAAGTCTTCACTTAGGAGTAAGAGTATATCAATAACATGAGATTGTTATGATTAGGAACTCGAAGTCCTTGCTTAAACTTAAAGAATAATGTTTGAGATTATGGAGAATTGCAGTAAAAAGAATACATAAATGGTAGCATAGTGTTGCAAAGGTTTAGGTAGCAAAGTGTTAGAGTTTGACATAGAGTGTATGTAGTAGTGATTCTAGCAAAAAAAAGCCTCTTGCTTGCATAAATGAAGGTATTTATAGACCCTAGCTAAGTAGTTATTACTTACTGGTGTAGAAGGTGGTTACAACTTCTTGACATAGCTAAATATATTGTTATGTAGTTCTAATAACTACTATTAGTCCATGAAATCTCTTTATTAACTAAAAAGTGGACCATCAACTAGCTTTTTGCAAACCCTTAAATTATCCCTAATTTCTTGCCACTTCAACTCTATAGTCTTTTTCAAGTTCTCCTAATGAGTCAAGAAGAATCATATTTGAGCTCTTACCCCTTTTCATGTCTTCTAGCTTCATCAATCCTTAAATATTAATCACGAGTGCTTTAATTAAGCTGAAATGATCTGTTACCAAAATTTTACAAAGTGACTTAATAAAGGCCTTTTGATTTTCGATTCCTTGAAGTATAAGTTCAAGGGGGAGCGAAACTAGCATCATTCATGTTTCACAAAGGACTTAAGAAAATTTTAAGCCTTTGAAGACTGTAAAATGTTATCAGTTAAATAGGAAGAACTTTTCATATACTTTTAATAAGCATATCTTTTAGGATCTACTTAGGGGAATATGGTGTGTTAGGAAGTGTATACAAACATGTGGTCTATTATGTTACCCTAAGATAACCATTATGATCATTTGCAAAATTGCTAACTTACATCCTTTTGAGGTCATCATAATGTGAGCTATCACTTATTATGACTTTTCACAAATACACTTCTCTTATTTCTTTTAAATAACTTATTTTATTGCATTATCTTTTTTTATTGCCTTTTTTTGCCATTGGTGTTTTATTGCTTTCTATTTCTACTTTAGCAAACTCTCTTAGATTTTATTTGTTTTCTTTTTCTCTATTTGCAAATCATCCATGGCATTTGATTCTACTATTTTTACTTCTTTTTATAGGTCATATGGGCTATGAGGATCACAGATCCTAAGTTTTTGGAGTCTTCTATCTTTATATCACAATTATTACATCATTCTTCTTATTTTAATGTCCCTAATGGTCACCCTCTTACTTTTTTTTATCTTAGTCTTCTTTCTTAAAACATTTTAGAAAAGAAGAATGATATTTTTTTCACTTTCAGGCTAGTTTTTACTTCTAATGCGATTCTTTCTTGTCTTAGGTTTCTATAAAGGTTAAGACTTATAGAAATTTCCATTATGCTAGTAAAGATTATTTTGAATAGCTTGATATTATTCAAAAGGACAAAAAGTAACTTTGAAAAAAAATTAAGGATTTTTGGAATATCCATCTTTCAAATTTTTTTGTTAAGTGTTTTTCCCTATTAATTAGTATCACTGTGTTAGCATGCATCTTTGTTATAGTATGATTGGCTTTTCTTTGTCTAATATTTTGGCATTGATTAATTTAAATATAACTGGAGAGATTTTCTCTCCTCTTTTGAACTTTCTACTTGCATTTTAAAAACTTGGTTTCTTTTAAAAATTCTACTTGTTCAACCTTTTTAAAATAACATATAGGTGCCTCTTGTACTCTTATCTCTTCAATTTAATATGTTGTCCTCTTACTTTTTTGGGTTTGTAAGCATTTATTTTACATATCATATTTGAAAATAGCCTTTTTCTTTTTGCCTATAACCATGATAGAGACGAAGGTTAGTATGTGATGTTCAACTTCTTTGTTTTGGCATTTTTGTATGAAAATATTAATCTAGGCTTTTCTTTTATAAACGCCAAAGAATTTTGCTAACTTAAAAGGTTTGTTTGGATTTTTCAACTTTAGCTTGTGACTTATTTCTAGGAACATTTTATAGTCACTTTGGCTTTTGTAGATATAAAAGATTCTTCCATTTTTGGTTTCAAATTTATTCAACCCTTGCCTCTTCCTAAATACCAAAAATATTACCCAGTTAACCTCTTCAACCTATTCTTCACAACTCTCTACACTTATAGTGAGAAAAGAATCAATTGAATGACTTTTTTTCCTTTTTACCCTTAAGTGATCGAGCATAACTATTTTACTTTTAAGTTAAACCCTATTAATCCTACTACTATAGAGGACTAAAGCTAATTATTGTGCCCTCAATATCTTTATACAAGTATACCAACCTCTGCAATTAAAAAGCATTTATCAAGTATTGTAGCCAAATAAATTGGTTTAATTCAAAGTCAATCTATTGACATTCTAAACTAAAAGCTCCAAGGTTAAACACTAATTGCATCTAATTTTATATCCATAGAAAGATCTAGCTAGTTTATTTGCTTATCAATCAATATTTATCCCTCTTTACTATGTCCTGTTATCACTAAATCATTTTCAAAATAGTGGTTTTCAAACACACATAAATATTTTGACATGGCGATGGATGAAAAGTTAACCCATGTTATTTTTATTCAAATGGTGGAGCTATCCCAAAAAAAAGTAGGTATGCATTATACTAAAATATTAGCATTTAAGAAATAGTATAAGATTGAGTATGATTACCCCCTTCTAAGGGCTCTTATTATTAATGCCAAGAAAACCTTTAAGAATAAGAGAGAGAACTATAACATTTATTATGGGTGAAAGTGGTTCAAATTACACTAACAAAACTTTAACATAGGTCCTATGAATACATTTCTTTTTTAGGTCAAAACTAATTCCTTTGTCGAAGATACCTTTTTGTATTTCAAAATATTTACCTTTAACACCTAAAAGAGAAGGGAAAGTCGATTCCAAAAGTCACAATAGCTCATCATTATCCTTATAAACCCTTAGATACCCACTTACTAGTTGAGACATTACTTATTGCTCAAGGAGCTAAGTTTGAAAAACCTTATAATTGTATAGGTAAACCTTTAATGTTTTTTAATCCTTTTGTATATTATCATAAATAACTTATGTTTAACTCATTTTGTTATATAGGTAATATACTTCCTACTAAGTTTTGGGTCGCTCTAAATTTGGCCAAATAAATGGCAAATAAGGTTGAACTAAGAAAACTCTATGAGAAGCTTGAGTAAATTTTTGCAAAGGATGAAAATGGCACTCTATGGGGAATTAAGAAATGAAAACAATACCAAAAAGGATAATCCAAGATAGCTAGTAGTTAACTCACTAAAAAACTACTGATAAAAAGTAGAAAGAAAACTATTACTATTACTCAGTTCAACATATCGGTCAAACTATCCTTCATGAATGCATAAACTCATTTGCAACCGATGAACTTGGTCACTCAACCATTAGTTCCTAACTTAAGCATGATTAAGAAAATTATGTAATCCCAAATAGGTTCATTCCTTTATTTTTTTAATTTTTGACTTCTTAGTTAGCTACCTAAGATATTAAAATGATATTGATATTCCTTTTTCTACTTTCTTAAGTTATACCTTGAACTTACTCTGATTCCCACCTTTTCTATGACTTAGTTTATTCCTTCTGATACCTATTCCTTCCGATACTTCTACCACCCTTCAATAAACTAATCCCACCACTTAGATTCCTATCAATGTTAGAAGGTGTCAAGTGGATCAGTATTAAGCTATATTGGCTTTAATAAGTTAACTGATATTGCTAAGAACGCTTATTTGTAAGCAAAGTTAAATGCCATCCTAAGTTAAAAGAAGCATTAAGAGGATGGGGCAGTCAAAATGGATTCCCTTATTGATTGATGGGATGAAGGTCAAAGAGTCAATGAAGGTGTTAGCATTAAAGCTAACAATTTTATTATGGCTAACCTTAAGCACATTAGAGATAAATTGAAGGAAGCTAAAGTAGAAGCTGGAAAAGAAACTAAAGAAGAAGAAATAATTGAAAAGGAGGCTAATAAATCTAGTACTTTTAGGTTAGTATCAATTATTACTGAGAATCTAGCTACTTAGAACCAAATAGAAAAGGAAATCCAAAAGATAATGGTTAACTTACACTCTTCAAGAGTTAAAGATGGTTGTCTGAAATATTGAAACCAAAAAGAAGTTGAACTTAACTTTACATGTATTACAAGGGACAACGACTTGAAATAAACATATAACTATAGGCCTCAAACATCTTATATTATTATCTTTGGTTAAGGTGCTTTTAAAGATAATTAAAAATATTAATAAGGTGTTGACTATAAAAGAGGCTTAGTAGTTTTTACTGTAGTGCAATGATAAGCTAATTGAATTTTGTAAAATTGGTGAATAACAAAAAGTTAACCTTACAAACAAGCATTGGACTTACTTGGAGAAGATGGGAAAAATGCTTAAGATATTTGTAACTTGTAATAGTAAATCTTAAATCTTTCAAAGTAGGTTGAATTAGCAAGAAGTGCTTGAACCAAACTTGAAGCTGAGTATAAAGTAGCTTTCAAAGAAGAGTAGAACCTTTTCTACTAAGCCAAAACAATAGTGAAAGAATTCAAGGCCACAAATAACAAGATTTTTGGGATAAAGGTGAACATCGAGCTATGTGAAAACAATGAGATATTATTATAGCTAAATGGCAAAGCCTTTAAGTCTTCTTTCGAACATTTAAAAGGAAGTCATAGGTTGAAATCATCTATTTCGTAATAAATTTTGTATAATCTTTGGCTAATTTGGTTTGTATAATATGGAATATTGAAAGCTATGTTTTAGGCCTTTTTTAAATAAATGAATGAAGAAAATTTCACTATGTGTTTTACATGTTAATTTCATGTATACGTAGCTTGTATAACTTCAAGTATTTATCATTTATAGTTTTGACTTTGCTATCTTCAATATTACGTACCTTATAACTATTTCTATTAAAACAATCAATAATAAAAAAAAATCTTCCCAATAAGGTGACATTTTTCCGTGACTCATCTTAGTTTGTATTGGTAGGGTGACCTTCTAAATTAATTACTTGTGTGTAAATTTCTTATCTTTCACACATTTATTATATTATTAAGCTATTTTTTCTTTATTGTGCACTAATGAATCAAAAGCTCTCCATCGTAATTCATTAAGTCTTCCTATTTATAGAGCATTAATTCATGATAATCACTTTGCAATAATTCATTTTTCTTTTCTACCTTTAGAGCTTGCATTATCACTTCCACTAGTGATAGTATGTCATGGACAAAGACTATCTTATAAGGAATGACTTTAATTAACCTTCTTGGTGAACTTTGAATTACCTATAACACATTCTCTAACATTCGACGTTACTTCCTATGATATTGGCTAACTTACTTTTTGATCAAATCAATAATTATTTGTTTGTAACTCTAACTTAGCCATTAGATTATGCAAAATTGGGAATGGTTGTGAGCATTTTGATACCTTTTCATTCGACATATTCTTTGACCTTTTTCTATGAAATCGATCACATCCATTTGCTTGATCTTTTTAAACAGAGCTACTTCAAAATACTTAGTGAAGTAATATATAGCCACTAAAATGAAATGGTGACCTTTAGTTAATAGAGGGTATATCTTGTCAATTATACCTATAATTTACCCTTTAAATAACTAAAGCTCAATAATATATTTTAACTTAGTGGTTAAGACTCTTTAGATTAGGCCATGCTTCTAGCATTCTTGCATGCTTTAGCATAGTTTATGCAATTTCCAACTATCTTAGGTTAATAAAAGTCTTTTCTAATTAATACCTACTTTATTTTATTTTGGCCTAATAAGCATTGCAAATGCCTTCATGAACCTTAGCTATGGTTGAAACAAATTTGGTTTCATTCAAACATTTAAGCAACTAACTTTTAAAACCCTTCTTATACAATCTTCATTTACAAACACAAATTTTAAAGTTCTAGTTCTAATCATTCATGCTGTATTATTAGAAGGATTGTTTAGATAATTAATTAAATGTGTTTTCTAATTAGTTGAAATGCCATTAGGATTTGAACATAATATCTCCCTTGATTCTACTAGTTTGAAATGCATCATATTTCTAATAAATTCGATTAATTTTGACTAGTGAACCTTGTACCTTAAGGAAATCTAAGCCAAGATGTTAGCATTTTCATTTTTGACTTTGGGTATATGTTTTATAATTATATCATCAAACTTATATAATAATCTAGCCTAAATAGCCAAGTATTTTTCCATACTAGGATTCATGCATTTACATTCCCTTAAAATTTATTTAAAAATTAACTATGGATCCTAGTAAAATTTAATGAGACTTGCTCCTTGTTCTAGAAATAGTTTCAAGCTAATGATTAATGCTTTATACTCAACTTTGTTATTTGAGTACTTTGCATCTAATGAAAATAAGAATCTAACTAACTTATTCTATGATGTTACAATAAACAAACTGACACTGACACCATTCTTATGATACGAATTATTAAAATATGATTTTAACTAATTTATATTTACAAAGTTAATTGGTCATTCCCTATGCTTGACTATGAAGTTAGTTATAACTTTTTCTTTTATAACTTTTACTAGGCAACAATGTAATTAGAATTCAATTAAGCCTAAAGCCTATTTTTTTTATTTAGCCATGTATTAGAGACTATGCTAACTTATATTTTAAGATGTTAATTTTTACTACTGTTATTTTTGGTGATTTCCTTGTCAACGACATAAGTTGCTACTATGAGTGGATGATCTTTTGATAATCTGCATAATGGTCTCGTGTAAGGACTAGTGAGCTATAATAGTAGCGAGCATGGCTTCTTCCCTTCCAATGATCTCCCTTTTTGCTCTAGCCTTGGCACTATCACACATAGCTATCTATCTTACCCCTATTTGTGGCAAGATAAAGCTTGAGCTGTAATTGTAGCTAGCCTTGAACAAGAACAACAACAAGGGAAAGCTACATTTCTTTTCTTCCACTAGTGATCTAGTAAGTTTTCACTGCTAGTGGAGCTCCGGCGAGCTATCCTTAGCATAGTAAGTTAGTTTTATTTTGAAGCTCCTATATTTTGCTATTTTTAGCTCAAAACAAACTACCATAATAATGTATGAAACTTTATACACTATTTAAAAAAACTATAGATGCACAATCATATATATATATATATATATATATATATATATATATATATATATATATATATATATATATATATATATATATATATTTGAGTTGTAAAATATTAGTATGATATGGCTAATGCTAAGTTAGAATAAATTTGAAAAAATTAGGGGTTAATCCAAAAAATCTTCATATTTATATATAATTTAAAGCTCTTGATAAAGCTTGTGAACACAATTTTCCTATGTTGTAAATTGTTAAAGGAAAGTGTTTAGGACACATGGAATATTATATTTCAATATTTTGAATAGACTATTAATGGTGTAAGAAAGCACCTAAATATATAAAATAAAATTTCAATTATTTTGAATCAAAGTTAAGGGTAATATATTTATAGTGATGTGGTTAGATTTTCCAAGATTATTAGGTATTAACCATTCTACTTGTGCGAGGTTGATTCAAGAGTTTCTATAAGATAACATATTTCAATTCTACTAGCTAGTATTATAAAATATAAAAAGATGATGATATTGGATAAATGGACAATGAAATAGTATAAATAAATACTTTTGTCATATGCATATTATAACATTTTCTTTATAAGGTTTATTTTAAAAATCCTCATGTTATGATGTGTTCTTGGTTCTTTGTAATTAGCCCAATAAATCAGTATGTAGCTATATGAAATAATGTGGTCTTATTGGATTAAAAAATCTAAATGTGAGTTTAATGGTTTTACTTAAATAGGGTGGAGAATGTAAGTAAGTATATGGAATTATTGAATGATTTAAATTAGAACACTATTATGGCATGGTTAGGAATATTAAGGAATGGGTGTTTGATTTCATGAAAGTAAGAATCTAGAATAATTAAATAGTATGGTTAGATCATCAGTTGATATTGAGAAATATAAGAAATGAGTAAGATAAAGTGCTATTATACAATGGTTAGAATTTTATGTAGTAAGCTTGGAAAGAAAATGGGTAATATTAATATTTATGGTTATAAGATTATTCTTGTAAACTATGAATAGGAAAATGAAAGTGAAACTTAGAACTAGATTGCTTCAGAGTAATAAGATAGGTGGATTTGAGTAGATAAGTATATATCTTAACACATGTTTTTATCTTAATAAAGGATGATTTAAATATTATGAATTATATCATCTTATTAATACTTTAAATTTTATATTCATGCATTCATATATGTACTCATGCATAAGTTCAATTTTTTTAGTATAAGTACAAATAGATGGTTAAGGGAATTGTAATCGATTAGTGTATGCAGCAAAAGCATGGTAATGATGGTTCTATCTAATGATGAAATGGTCATCTTGTACTGATTAATTTACAAATAGTTGTAATATGAGAATTAAGCTTTCATGAGTTTATGTTTATGAATCCTGCCAAGAATGGCATTAGAAATAGTGAACTATGCTAGAGAAATGATAATGAAAATTGTGAACGGAGATGGAATTATAATGAGAAAGCCAAACAAAAATTCCTAGCAAAATAGTTAGGAAATTCCTAGTGAACAAATAAGAAAAATCATTGTATTGCCTTAAAAATAAAAAAATAACTATATGTATGTTACTATCATTGAATGTGTGATATAACGTGATGTTGGAAATTGTTTATGGTTGAATATCACTATTGTGATCATCTATTTACCTTTGAGCCTTAATGGTTATTTGTGAGTGTGATGCCTATCTGAAATCGATAGTACATGATGTTGAGTTCTAACAAAAATTTGATATTCCTATGATTGTGTTATGAGAAATAGAATTTAAGCTATATGCAAATGAACTCCCAGGGCATAGCTTCTATATTTTAGTAATATCAAGAAAAATGGGCTTGTTGATGTTCTCTAGTTTAGTTTTTGAAAAATTTATGATTATTACATATTAATCTAATCACCTATAAAGTAGTGGTAGTCATATACTTACTAAGTTTCTATAACTCACTTCGATTATTTTCACTGTTTCTAAGTTAAGAAAGCTATTTAAACTATGTCTCATGTATGGAGAATCAAAGATCACCTTATAAAAGAATTTGATAGTTAGGTTCCATTTGGAATCAGAATCAACTTTCTAATACAGAGTCGATTGAATTACATGATGTATTGAACTAAATGTGTATGTATAAGTATAAAACTATAAAGCATTGTGTATGTTTGATACTGTCATAACTAGAATTAATATAAGTGTTATATTTTAGGGTGTATGGCCTATAGGAAGTGTTAAAAAATAAGGGAGACTTTATTTATTTTTCACAAGAATTTAAAATAAAATTTCGAGTCCTCCTAGAATTTGGAAAATTCCATTAGATAAAAAGAATAAAAATTATTGAGGCTTGTGAAAATTGGTAATAGGATCTATGTTGGTAATGATCAGGTTAGGTCGTGACAAAACACCACCAAGACACCACAATTGACTAGAGTTACCAAAAGAATGAACAAAACTATTGAGGAAAGAATTTAATGTATGCTGAGTCATTTGAGATGAGGCTGTGATGATTATTGTTGACATCATTAACTTTTTACTATCATTTCCTTTGGATAGAGATACCCTAAATGAGGTTTAGTTTAGGAAAAAGATTTCATATAAGCATTTAGAAGTTTTTGAATGTCGAGAACCTATTCACATTCCTAATGATGAGTAAGCTAAAATTAATACAAAGACTAAATAGTGCATCTATTTTGGCTCATTAAAAGATGAATTTGGCTATTGATTATGATATCTAATTAATAAGAAGAATGTTAAAAGTTAAGACATTGTATTGTTTGAAGACTAGACTGTTAAAGATATTAAACAGTTAGAAAACCCTAAACTAGAGTCATTCATTTCAATTCTTATCCAACTCTTATAGGACATTATGATTTAAAGGAAGTCTTAATAAATGGTGTAGTTAATGATGATCTTATTTCTTCCCCCATTGTAGTGTTATCAAGTGGGAGACTTAGAAGAGCTAATCTAGTTGGAAACCAAGTCAACTAAACTAAAACCTTTAAAATGCCATAATTAAGACAATTGACTAAAAAGAGATAATCCCCCTTTAAATATACTTTTGATGAGCATGTGATCATCATTGCAGTGGAAGAATGTCACCATCCATCCTTAAGGTATGTAACCAATATAGGTACTCATTACGGCTCATAACCTACTTACTTTTCTTAATTATGCATAATGCAATGCTTCATATAAAGTGATGCTATACTTCTAAAGCGTATGTAGTATTTGGAAATTTAAATATAAACTGCATCAATGAATTAACATGCAAAACTAATCCAATTATCCCTATGTGTACCTTTGTGCTAAAATTTTACAAGTGAGCTTACTCTTTGTCACAAGCTTAGCTTGATTATTACTGACATGGAAGTTACCTTCTAGTTTCCACTAACCTAATCCTAATTATCTAGATCATTCCTAATTAACAAGTGGAATCCATATATAGAAGAAGATAGCAATTTAGAAAAAGAATATCTATTAGAAATCATTAACTGTTCTACAAAAGATGAGAAAGTTAGATTTGCTTATAGTTTTTTTAGAATGAGGATAAACTAATTTGATTAACTTATAAGGAATTAATTTAAATATCTACCTAAGTTTATAATATAGAAGGCTCAAAATATACTATGTACAAGATCCTATGCTATCATACTATTATTAGTAAGCTCTCATGAAATCTAGCTCTAAAGAGTTAGAAGTGGAGGCTCAATTTAAGGATCTAAAAAATAAATCATGGAGGAGTGAATTTAGGACTCAATAAGTGAATAATTTACAAAAATAACAACAATTTATAATAACTTACTCATCAGACTACCTTTTTTGATAATTCACTACATTTAAGCATACTAGTAATTAAAAGCTAATCATATTGAGATTAAAACATACCTATTTCATTTCCAATATGTCATATAAGAATACTTATGAATAATTACATTCAAGGTCACATCTCATTTGAAAAAAATAAGTAATAGATAAAATATATTTATTCACCTTTGGAATCTTAGGTCAACCTCATGCCTTCTATAAGCTTTTCACCATTATTCCTTATGGGTTTACCTTATATCTTTCATAAGTATGTTATCAATAATTAAACATTTATTATTCAACTCACTCTTTTTTTCTTGTTCTTCACAATTGACAATAACTAAAAGTAATTCAAGGTCATAAATGGCTATAAGCCATATTTATTGCTATCATTATACAACATTAGGTTTATATACATGATTATATAACATATTCCATTCCATAATTAATACAATAAGTTTATTACAACACATATTATATTATATAACATCTAATTTTTCATTTTGTGGTTACCTTATTATGTACTTATCTTATAAATATCATAAACTATTTTATTTTAATGTTTAAAGACCAAATACCTTATGTTGGAGCATTATAAATCATGAAAACATAACATAGGTTAGGTATGGTATATTATATGTTCATTATAATTGTGACCTTTAAATGATGTTTTATGGGTAATTCAAATATTTATGAATATATTATTTATAAAACTTATTTTATAGTTAAAGTAAACTCAATTAGCACTTTTATAGAATGGTTATTCACTTAAATTGGGTTAAGATTTGAAAGGTGTTATGCCTTTTAGAAAATAAATACAAAAATTCCATTTTTTTCAAAATCTTGAGTTTTTAACCTATGCCCTACTATTTTAGTGATATCTCAAAATCTACATAAGATATCGATTTGAAACTAATTACATATTAAAATAGACTCAATTACCTTTCTAATAATACATGATTTGCTTAAAATGAGTATAAGATAAAAGAGTTATGTTCCTTTAAAATTGATGTAAAATTTTAAGGATGGTGAATTAATTACATAATCAATTCACCTATCTAAACTTGTGTCTACATAAGGAGAAATTGATTATCCACTCAATTCTTATGTTTAGATTTTTCCTTTGGACCATAAAAATTGATTACACACTTGATTCATACATGAAAAAATCTATAATTTTTCTATGAAAAATTCATTATTCAATTGATCATGAATGCTCTTTAAACATATTTATTACACTTATCTGATAAAAAATGCTCTCTAAACATATTTGTTACATACTAAACCTTAATATAATCATTAATATACCTATATGTCATCTTTTATCACACTTTTTCATTATTTATTACACCTACTGTATCTAATTAAAAATATTTTAAGAAAAATAATAAAAAAATAATATTTGATTAATACCATCACCTAATCATAAATTCATAAATTTAACTAGATTATCTACTCATCTTGTATGAAAGAAGGTGTTAGGAAGTTAGTTTGAAAATCTTTTAACCCTAATCATATTAAAATTCATAAGTTCTAAAGTTAGGATTCAGAATTCCTAACAAAATTAAATAGCCTTAAATTTTTTGCATCACTCAAGAAGAAATATAAAGGACTCCTATTAAAAGTAATGTTCTTATCTTAAATGGATGAAAAAATAAAAAAGAATTAAAGCTTTCTTTGCTTAATTGGTGGAAAGGTGGAAAAGTGTGTAAAGAGAATTGGGAGAAATTGAAAGATGAAGAGAAATGAGAGAAACTAAGGGTTTGGGGATTAAATTGTAGATTAGAGCCTTCAGAGCCTATCAAGGCTATAAAAAAGAGTCCAAATCCTAGTATTTTATAGGCCAGGCTTATTGGGTGGGCGAGTTCTAAACCCAAGATATAAGGTGAAACTTATATATCTACCATTGTCATTTCCTATAATAACATACATTAATGATATATATAAGAAAATTTCTTTATAAGATACTAATTAGTATTTACACTTAAATGAAAGGATAACCTTTCATAATGAAAAGTCCTTTGAATAAAGTGATAAGTAGTTATTAACTGAGTATATTTTATATTCACTCTTTTGTTAAACTAAATTATAGGTACCAATCTTAGAACTAGGGGCATATATTAATACTTATTTAGGAACATTCTAGTCTCCCCATAACACTTTTAAGATACTTTTTCGTTAATGAATTCAATCTACACTTGTAAATATACAAGTAGACTATGAAGTAATTCTTAGGAGAATAGACTTTAAGTCTAACTTTATTATAATACATCTTTTTTATTGAGTTCCCCCACCACCACCAGTAATGAGGTTGTTTCTTCATCCATAGAGACAAATTCGAAAGAATGGAACGCTGATGGTTCTAACTGAGGTTAGTAATATCTGATGTATTATGTAAATTATATTTTATGTGACAAATTTTAGGTCATAGATATATATATATATATATATTAACTTCAAAGCTTTTAGTATATACTTTATATTCTGGGTTTTGATGTCTACATCTTTTAATAACACTAATATAATAAAGATGCTAAAATATTGTATAGGCTTATAAAGATATCAAAAGAATTGTGTGGTGTAGTGAAAGGTTTCCTATTAGGGTTTTTAGGCCCCTATATCGTCACATAATTGTGGAAGAGGGGAGGTAAGTATGCCTTTCTTTAGCTTGTTCCCATTTGTCTATTTAAGGATAGGGCTGGCAGTTTATATACATGAAGAGAAGAAGAGAGGATAGGGTACAATAGAGAAAAGATTTCATTTCAGAGCTTGAATTAGAATATCTTTTAGTCACACTAATTAAGTTCGTTATGCCTAGCATGATAGTCGTAAGATAAGTCTTGACATATCCTTTAACCTTAATCATCAAAATTCTAAAGATGTCTTATTAAGGTTCAATTTTCCCTTTTTTAATTAATTACCTAAATTCCTTTAAATCTTAAAAAAACTATGAAGAATCTAGTTACTATAAAGATCTCATCTTGCTTGTCAAAAGGATTTGATAAAAATCTACTCCTTACATTATATGGAATTGTAATTCTATGTTAGTCAATGGACAAATCAATGTCTGGTTAAATTTTAAAATTATTGAAATAAATAAGATGGTGGTTTTAAAATAAACTAACATTTATAGTTAATTGGTGGCATTTTTTAAATTTAAATGGAAACTTATAACTAAGGTTAAGTTAGGAAATCATTTTCCAAAAGTATTTAAAAGATTATGCAAGAAGTATAAGTAAAGTAAGTGAAGAGATTGTGAAATGGCTAAGAGTAAGTGAAGAGAGAAAATTAGAAGAGAAAGATCTTCTAATGCATAGCACCAAAAAGGCTAAAGGATTAGAGGTAGAAAAGTCTTTGATGGATGACGTAATGGAGAAAAGTAGCACTCAAAAGCAGGAAAATAATTGTAAGGGAGATCCTCAATATGAAAGTGTACATAACAAGGAGAATGTACATCCTAATAATAAATACACAATCTAAAGGAAATAGGAAGAAGAATCTTAATGATTAACGAAAAATTATATCCTATAAGGATAAATTATTGGGGTTCAATAGAGGGAAGGAGTAGATAGAGGATGAGAGCAATGTGCTATCCAAAATATAAGAAAAGGTGAGAAGGTGAAGAAGAGATGATTGTCCCAAAAAGGAAAGGGGATAGCAAATGAAGAGGAAGACCTAGCATGCTTGATGGTTAAGGTATAGAAAGATGAAGTGGTGGAATGATGTAAACCATGGAAGATGTCATTAATTGTTAACCTTTAAAGAAAAGATTAGAAATAGGATTCCTATACGCACGATTACTAAAGATATAGAACTTGCAAGGGGAATTCAAGTTCATTTATATGGATGATGATTAAGATATGGTAAGATTTAATAATATTAAAAATTACAATTTCAAGATATAAGAATGTCCATGAATGATAGCAGATCACTATATAATCATTCAAAGATAGAAAGCAAATTTTAACCTATATGGGGATGAATTATGAAAACCACCATCTGGGTTTGCATACTAGGATTGCTAATAGAATTTTATAATAAGCACTTTCTATGGAGGTTAGGAAATAAAATTGAGAGAATGATGAAGGTTAACACTAATATCTTGGAGAGAAAAGAGAATAGAGTAGAAGATTTTGTAAAAAAAGCCTAAATTTGCATGCATTTATGTTGAGATTAATCTTTAGAAAATGTTTCTATCAAAGTTTAAATTGTTAAATTGCATTTACTAGGTGGAATATGAAGGCTTACAATTTATTCATTTTCATTGTAGCAAATATGGCCATAAAAAAGAAGTATGCTTAAGTCCAAAGTTGTGAGTGACAAGATAGTCAAAGGCGAAACTAGAGAAGTTGAGCTTAGAGAAGCATTAATGGTTGCTACTTTAGAAAATTTTGGCCCATGGATCATGGCCTAGAAAAATAAATACAAGAAGTAAAGGAAAACCGTTAATTCAAAGGTAATGATCAGGGCTAATAAAATGAAATCTCTAAAAATTGCAATAAAGGGGTTATTATTCATAATAATGGCTTAAGATTTGAATCATTAATGGATAATATAAGAATATTAAAGATTTGAATAAAGGAGATGATGTTACCAATTTGGGTGAGGATTAAGATATCATAATTATTGAAAAAGAATTAAATGTTGTTGAAATTAAAGGAACAAAATTTAATGCAACTTTATCTAAGAAAAAGAAAGAGGCCATTTTAAATCAAGGTAGTTTGAGAGAAAGCAATTCTAATAGAACCAAGCAATCAAACTTAAAACGGGAAATGATATTGGAGTTAAATAGTAGGCTACAAAAAAATAGTAGAAATGTGTTTGGCTTATTAAAACCAACAAAGAGTGCTAATAAGATACATGGTGCAACAAAAACAAATAGGACGTGTACTTTTAAGGACTCCTAATAAAAATAAGTCTCTAAGCCTAAATTTCAAGGTCTTATGAGTTTAAGAAACCTAGCCTCATTGTAGATAGTGTTCAAATCCAAAGCTTCTAGTTAGCAAGGATCAAGGTTGACACAAAGGTCTAATAATTTAGGAAGTGGTTGTGTTAAAGAAAAGTCAAGAGATGGACATAAGTTTATATTGCAAATGATGAGCAAAGAAAAAAAATAGAAGATACTAAGTTTACAAGAAGAATATCTAGGAGGATCTTGTTTCCTTTTAAGTATAGATGGATAAGCTTTGAAGAAAGCCTTTCATTATCCTTTTACTATTATTCTTATGAATTGTATTTCTTGAAATTACCAAGGATCTGATTCAAAAGCTTTGCCAAGCTTAGTTAAGGACTTGACTAAGAAGCATGATGTTAGTATTTTTTTACAATTTTAAGATCAAGGGTTAGTGGTAATAAGGCTAAAAAAAGAATTAAAAAATAAGGTTTAAGTCATCTATTCAAGTTAACTCCAATGGTTATTTAAGGGGAATTTGGGTTCTTTAGAATCCAACCTGAGTGAAGCTATTTGTGGAAAGATATATAGATTAAGTTATCCATTGCTTTGTTGAATCAATAAATGAAGATTAAGCTACATTTATGTCTTTTATTTATGCTAGTCCTAGAATAAATGAAAATCATATGCTTTGGAAGGAGTTAGAAGATACTACTTCCACTATGGCTGATCCATGGCTTGTTATAGGTGACTTTAATGCCTATACTTGTGTTAATGAAAAATAGGAAGGTAGTCAACCAAACTAGCTTTCTATGAATAATTTTAATAACTGCATCGCAAATTATGGATTCATTAATATAGGATACAAAATGCCCATGTACACATAGGAAAAAAAATTGTTAAGGAATGTTTGGATTGGTGCTTATGCAATTTATAATGGAATTTGAAGCATACAAAAGCCACAATTTCACATCTTTCACTATTTAAATTTGAGTATAAGCCTTTTTTTTATTGAAAATGATTGATCCTTCTACAAAAAAAGGCAAATTGGCAATTTATTACTAAGAAAGCACATCACCAGATGCCATAAATTCCTCCGATAAATCATAAACTGATACTGTGCGGCCATACAATAGAATTCAAATTCTCGTTGTCGGGGGAAGTGAATCAACAAATGCATGCAAGGAGCTCAGTAAATGCTGGAGGTGTGGTTCATCTAAACACTCATCTATGACAAAACAATAGGTGCAGACATTCTGGAATCAGAAACTGGAATAAAACAAACCAGGTCTCTTGTTTCCAGTTTGAACGTAATCAAACACAGTGCCAGTTCTGGCAAATTTCGAAGATCTTCCTTGCTTGGAGCTATACTTTAATAATTGTTCAAAACATGAAGAATTCAATGGTAAAACTAAAAAATGATAATGGTGACTGGGTGAAAGATGAAGAGTTATTAAAAAGCATGGCTTCAAAATACTATAAGAACATGTTTTTTGTAGATAACTTTCTTTTTAATGGATTCCTTTTACAAAATTATTTTCCTTGGCTTTTAGATGATGTTATCATGGAAATAGGTGCTCCATTTTCAAGAGAAGAAACCAAAGTAGCATTATTTAGTATGACTCCTTTAAAAGCTCCAAGTCCTAATGGTCTTCATGCAATATTTTTTTAAGGTTAATAGGAAATAGTGGGCTAGCTTATTTATGATATCATCATAGAAATCTTTAAAAGGCCATATTTGGTTCGAAATTTAAATGAAACATTACTTATGCTAATCTCGAAGGTGAATAGCCTAGAAACTTTGAAACACTTCAGACTGATTAACTTTTGCAATGTTATGTATAAGATTGTCATAAAAATGGTGGCCAATAAACTAAAGCCTTACTTGGGGCATTTAATATCCCCTAATTAGTGTAACTTTATCCCAGGAAGATATAGCTTTGACAATATCATTGTGGCACAAGAAATTATCTGTACGATGAGAATAAAGAAAAGAAAGAAAAGGTGGATTTTCAATTAAGGTAGATTTGGAAAAGGCATATGATTGAGTGTATAGGCATTTTTTTAGATAATACTCTTATTGATATTGGGATTCCAAGTAATATCTCCTCATTTATCATGGAGTGTGTGTCTACTTGTAATATAAGAGTTATTTGGAATAAGGTATAGTTAGAGAGTTTTGCTCTAACTCGTGGCATAGGATAAGGTGATCATTTATTATTGTACTTATTTGTCATATGTATTGAAAGATTAGCCCATTGCATAAACTATGTTTGTTTGGATGGGTAAATGAAAGCCTATGAAATTGTGTAAATAAGGACCTCCCATATCTTAATTATTTTTTGCTGATGATTTGGTGTTATTTATAGAAGCCTTTATGGCCTATGTGGAAATTATTTATAGTTACTTTGGATAAAGGGCAATGTTTAAAAATACTAGAGTTTACTTCTTTAGAAACGTGAATCATGTTAAAAGTTAAGAACTAAGCTAAAGACTAGGAGTCCAACTAATAATAGACCTAGGGAAACACTTAGGGGTTCTTTTGCATCATAATAGAGTATCTAAGAATGCTTTCAAGGATGTAACAGGTAAAATGCAAAAAGAGAATTTCATTATAGAGTGCAAAAACTTATCTTTTGCTAGAAGAATTACACTATCAAGAGTTGTCTTATCCAGTATACCATTTTATGGGATACAAACTACTTTGTTCCAAGTTCAAGTGTGTCAAAAATTTGATTAAATCATTAGAGATTTTTTTATAGGGGTTTCATTTTAAGAAGATAAAGACCTATTGTATTGCATAGGATCAAATATGTAAAAGAAAAGAAGAAGAAAACTTAGTATTTGTAAAATGAAAAAGAATAATAAAGCACTCCTTATAAAGGTCGCCTTTAATATGATGAATGAACGTGATTCATTATAGGCTAGAGTCATTCGAAACAAATATGGTTGTGGGGAGAACATTATCCTAGTCATTCAAAATAAAAAAGTGGCTTTTAATATTTGGGGAGGAGTTAATAAAATATGGTATAGAGTGATTCAAGAGGTGGACTTTAGTAATAATGGTAAAAAAGAATGGGTTATATGGAGTTATTCTAGTGATAGGAAGTTTTTGGTAAAGTTTGCTTAGAACTTGATTACCAATGATAATGATCCTAACAAACAAATATTGGTGGAGAAAGGTATGGAAATGGAGAAGGCCAAAAGGGATTAAAATATTTCTATGGCTCTTCATCACATGGAAGGCTCTTATCACATGGAAGGTTCTTAACTAATGATTATAGAGTAAGGAGAGGTATGACTAATTCTAATTTATATGAAAGACCTGGTTAGGTAGTAGAAATGAATATGCATGCTATTATAGATTGTCCAAAGGTCTCAGATATATGGCTTAGATTAATCAAACCTTCAACCTTCTCTGTGGATAATATTTTTCCAAAGCAATATAAAGGAATAACTAGAGCATAATTTTAAAAGAATTTTTTTAGAGATAGGTGTGACAACTAGAAGTTAGTTTTTAGCATAGCTTTGGGTTATATAAAGGAGAAGAAATGCTAAAGTATTCAATAAAAAAAACTTTATAGTGCAAGGAGTGGTCAAATGTGGTACAATTATACAACAGTTGGTATCTAGCCACCCAAATATGGTTATAATGCCTAGTAGATGGTAGGCTCCAAATATTAGTTGGCTAAAGCTCAACATTGATGGAGCAGGTATCAACGATGGACATAATATTGCATGTGGAAGTGTTTTAAAAGATATGCTAGTGAAAGAAGTGTTTTAAGAGCTAAACTACTAGCCATCCATGCTGGTTTGAGATAGGTGAAGGAGGTGAAGATAGGCCATCTAGTGATGGAATTGTATAGTGTATAAGCTTTGGCTCTCATTGGGCATGGTTATGTAAGGTGTCATCCTTGTTATGAGTTAGTGGAGAAAATAATAGACATACTAGCAATGGATTGGTGTGTAGAGCTCTCTTTTGCTTATAGAGAGAAGAATGAGACTGTGGATTATTTAGCTAATATAATGCTATAAAGAAAGCTTGATTAGAGGGAACTATTGCTAGTTGAAGAATGCTTACGTTTCATGTTAGATGACATGCAGGAACCTTCCGTTCTTTAATCTAGATCGCTGGTCTATTGCTTCTAAAAAAAAGGAAAAAAAGTTATATGAGAAAAAGAAAATATTCCTTATTACTTTTGTTATTAACTAATATGTAAAGACATTTATAAAGTTTCCTTAGGCAATGCAATCAAAACCTAATTATAAAAAAGGAAGCCTAAAATGTTAGTTTTTACTTAATAATTGATGCCTATAGTTTCGTTTATTGATTATATATTTCATATTCACTATCCATTTGGAGATATCTTAATAATGCTTTAGCTTCCATTATCTAACTCTAGTGAGTGTTTGAGTAGGAGGAACACAACACTATCACCATTTCATTTAACACTTTTAGAGACATTATAAAATCCAATCACTATCATCTAAATATGTCAAATGAGATAATGAAAGAGCTATGTTCCTCCTCCTCAAATACAAGTTGGTGTTAGTTAATAAAGGCAAATATATTATCTAGATCTATGATTTACCAATACCAAAATTTGATGGAGGTTCATGAGAACTAGCACCAAGTTTGGCAATGACAATAGAAAATCCAAAGTCCTCTTTTTCTTTTTCTTGTATAATATTATTATAAATTTGCATTTGTTAATATAAATTTTCCTTATGTAAATCTTCATTATAGAATTAATAAAAATTATAGAATAAATTTTCTCATATTGATGTCTTCTTTCTTATATTTTCGTATACTTACATTCAATGTATTGATGTTTGTATTGTTGTAAGAAAATTATGCAAAAAGAACATATAACTTATCTTGAATTTACGATATTTAATAAAGTTAATGAAACATTCTTCATTAATTTCAAAACTAACCTTCTTTTTTCTTCAAACTTATAAAAAATAATGTCTTTTAAAATAGAGTAAACCTTTTATCCGGCTTATGAAAATTTCAAGCTTTCTCACACTTGGTCTATTTCTTAGATAGTTTGTAGAATGGTTAATTTCTTTTCTAATAGTCAAAGTAATTTTCTAAAACTCGATATGGTATATAAGTTCATTAAAAATATATAGGAGAAAGAATGTCAATTTTTTTTAATCATAACTAATGTCTAAATCTCAACTAAAATGTAATAAATATTTATCATTTTGTAATAAATATTTACAAATATAATAAATGACATTTAAAATTCTCTAATTGAGCAATGTCGTTTATTTATAACATCATTTTTTTAATTAGTAACCTACATAGAATGTCCTATGTTACCTATAAATTATATCCAGAGTTTCTTTTCTCTTTCATTCTTTTTACATATAAGGTTTCACTCTATTTTATTTATGTAGCATAAGAGGACAATACAAGATCAATATAGCTTGATCGTCAACTATTAAGATGCAAGTTGTTAATTCTGGATACAATTATGTATAAGTCTTGATTATTCATATGAGAGTACTAGTATAAAAAAAGAGTAGGTATATGTGTGTTTGCTAATAAGGAAATTTTATTTGCAACTTTTGTATCATTCACATGAGGGCATATTTTGTTGAAAATTTTCATGGACATGAAAGTAAGGGGAAATGATTGTTTTATGGATACCATTCACATATTTACCATTATTTTTCTTCAAAGTTGTGAAATCAAATGATTAATTGTAATGTTACTATACAATGTTTCCTAGTTAATGTTAGTAAGGTTGTTAGAATATTGATTTATTACTGTATCTATTTTTGAACAAATGTAAAGATGCAAAAGTTGTAAAAACAATAAAAAAATAAATAAACCACATCAGTTATTTATTATAAAACTGATGTGATTATAATTAGGATGATACTATCTTATTTATTTGACCAAATCAACATATAAAAGTATAGCACTGGCCACTTAACTCTAATAAATGATGATACTAAGTATTTTCCAAGGATGGCATTTATGAGGCATTAGTATATAATTTCAATTTTTTAATAATCGATGTATAATGGATAATTTATGACATCAAGTTTTCATTAAAAAAAGACATATAAAGTTTAATAATCTATTTTAATTGTCATAATAGTTCATCAATAGTTTACACATTGTGATGAGTTATGAATAATTTATATATCATGATGATTTATTACCTATTTGCTTTTAGCCTATTAATAGGACCCTTCTTACTTATTTGAAACAATTATCAAGGTAACTTTTCTTAAGTTGCTTGATTGTTTCATTTGCTATAAGCATTTGACTATTTCTATATTTTAATGCAAGAGTCGACATGCCAATTACTCTATATGTTACATCAAACTTTGAAATACATAAAACAAGCATCATTATTCTCATACTAAAAAATAGGAAGATTGAAATGTTCAAAGCAAATGATCAATTAAGCCTTAAAATTAATATATATAAAATTGCAGTGCCAAACTTTGATGGATTGCAAAGCAATGATAAATTATTTTGAAGGGAACGAGCATTTCCACTCTTGCATTGGTAGGCTTAAGTATAATATAAAATTCTTAATACTATTTTTGTACTATAATTTATTATTAATTTACAATCATCTGTGCCATTCAACTTGAAAACCCTCAAGCAGTATCCCACTTTAAAAAAGCATAAAGATAATAAAAACTAATGAGAAATTATAGTAAAAAGAAGTCACATGTCCATTTTTGCTTGAAAGGCTTGATTTCATTGCAAAAATAAATATATTACTTCTTTACACTATAATTTATAATCAATTTACTACCTAAGATCATCATCCAACTAAAAAATCCTCAAATAATATAAAGAAATTAAAAGAAGAGGCGTTTCACTTTTTATTTTCATTTAAAATTCGTTATTCATTGTAAATTATAATTTCTTATTTGTTAGAATGTTCAATTTATTATTATTTGTATTTATATAATTGTATAAGAAAAATATTTTGGTCTATAAAGTTTATGCATCTATTGCTATTGTATTTGTTATTATTTTTTCAATTGTTAATTTAGAGTTTTTTTATATTTGTTATTATTACTATTTGTATCTATATAATTGCATCAAGCATACATGATTATTTAATGTAAAAATAAAATAATTTTAATATTATTAACTTGTAAAATTATACTTAAAACATATTCTTAAGTAAAATAATTCAGTTTGTGATGTCAATTTTTTTTATTAATAATCAACACTTAAACCTTTGTAGTTAAAAAATATCATTTTACTATACATGTCAATTTTTTCTTAAGAATTAATATTTAATATTAAAATAGTTCAAATCACAAGATGCAAGATGAAAATAAAAAGGGTGAAGTCCATAACGCAATTTATAAATTTCATTGTGAAGTTATGCCATCTTTAAAAGATTATGATATACTCACCTTCCAATCTTAAGATGATTTCTTTTTAATTTTTATGTTTATGCTATTGATTATTTTATAGTATTGAAGATCTGTTAACCTGTTAGTAAATTTATAGGATTGTGTGTTCACTACAAAAATGTAAAATATAAACATAAAAAGTTTTTTAGCTTTTATATTTTGTTATTGCAACTTAGTCTTTTTTTTTTTTAAAGTTAAGCTTATATACATATTTGCTTGATTCTTATTTTATATAATATGTTGAAATATTTGGATAATACAAGTTCCATTTGAAAGATGTACATGAACAATAAATTAAATATATTAAGATAAAATGATATTTATAATATATTCAAAGGTAATTTTTCTTTTACCATGATAAATATTTTCTTTATAATTATTGCAACACTTAAATTCTCATTTGCTTACTTTGTTCCATTAGAGTTTAAAAATGTTTTGAACATATGCTATTTAATAGCACAAATCATTAGGTATTCCCTAATCTCGTATCCAAATTATATGAAATTAATGTAAATGATTGCATATGTTGAATACGAGGTTATGTACTATAATTAAAACCAAATGTACATTCCTTTCTATTCAATATAAAGTTTGTATGTATTATAAAGTTGCATTATTGTAGTGTTAGGGGTTTTAGATGTATTTTAAGTTAAAAATAATGTAGTATAAAGTTTTATGAGATATTGTATAAAATTAGAGAAGGTGTAGGAAAAATGATTTTTTTAGAGAGAAATGTAATATAATGTCAATTATATGAATCGCTGAAATGATATGTCAAACATTTCATATCAATTAATAATGACTGTTAAATTACAATTTTTAATGAGATTATAGAGATAAAACCATTATAATTAAATATGACCAGTTATCTAGTGCTATGACCTAAAAGAAATAATGACAATTTACTTGTTAAGGAACTGATATAATATTTTTGTATGATGGTCTTATAATTAACATTATAAAACATTTGGTACAATGTTTGATAAAATGATGATTCAAAATTGATGTCTAAATTCCTTAAATAGCTAAGTAAATTTGTGATTTTATAGTAATGCTAGTCATTTAATTGAAGAGTAATGATGAAAAAGAAGGAAAAAGAGGAAGAAATAGAATGGAGAGAAGTTAGTATTTTAAGATGAAAGGAGAAATAAGGGATTTAAGGCTGAAGTTGGCTCATAAAAAGGAGTAGGGGCATTTTGGAAAAAGGTTCAATTATGCATTTTACTTATGAAGTACCCTATTTAAACTATAATTGACTATGTAGTTAATTATACCAATCTAGAATGCAACTTTGGTAGCTTGAGTCAACTATTACTTGACTTATAATCATTGAATACCTGCTAAACTTTACTTATTCTTATTCAGGTGTGGATATGAGTTTAGCTTGAGTCAAGTTATGAACTAGCTTGACTTGATTCAAATAAATTTAGCTTGGCTCAAAACTTAACTCGTATTTATATGAACTATATTTATATAAACTAAATTTTTTTATTTGAATTCAATTTAAATTAAGCTTATGATTCATTCAACTTGACTTGATAGCTTATTTAATTTATGATTTAATCAAATGAACCAAAATCTTAAGTAAGAAAATTTTTCATAAAAAAAACCAAGCTAGCTCATATTAGTAGTTCATTAGTTTGGTTCATTTAGTTCATTTAATCTAAAATCATTATAAAAATGTGATTTAAATTCATCTAAATACAATATATAATATATAATATTGTATTTGATATCATAATTTATTTCATAAATATTATTAAGATATATTTATATATAATTAATTTATTGAGTTAGTTTATAAACTAAATAAGCTAAACTAACCATAAATCAAGTTCCTTCATTTAGTAATTGAGCTAATCTTTTCGGTTTAGATTTAACTCATTTGGTTTAAAAACCCAACTCATTGAGCCAATTTTTCGAGTCGATTCATAAATGGTTCATGAGTTACTCAATTCATTTCTAACCTTGCTCTTATCCATTATCAAATGCTTATATTTCATTAGAGTTTTTGCTATCCTGCATCTTTCCATACATTCATTATATTTAATTCATTCACGGAACTTAACTTATACCATCCAAATAAAACCCATCAATCAAATTAATGAGCCATCCCTACCTAGGAATGTACAAATTTAAATTCCTAGGAGTGTAAGGGTACTTTTGCCCATAAAAAGGATTTTTCTTTGAGTTATAAGGATATCCTACATAGTATATTATTTAAGGCATCCTATTAACTTATTTTGGATATGAGAATCACATATAACACTATCCCTTCAAAATTCATACACGATTTGGTCATTTTCAATAATTAGGAATTCTCTTTAATTTCTTTGTAATCAACCTACTTGCCATTTTCCTTACCATATTCCAGTTATACTTCAATCTTGCTATTACATTTACCTTAGCATTATAGGTGTCGAGCTCATATAATAAGCAATTAATCTCAATATCTATTGGTGGTAGGGTTGAAAGCACAACATTAGTATTTCTAGTGCTATTACACCATAATCTAGTTCCTAAGACATAACATTTGGAAGATTGCTAATTCATATTTTCTTTCAACCATACCAATTTTCCTAAATTAGATTCTTTTAGCAGAATTAAATATATTCATTAATCCCTCAAACTAGTTAAAACTTATTAGGCACTTATAGAAAGGATGTTTTCCTAACACCTTAAGCACAAGTAATGCTAAGGACAAGAATTATGATTTATTTGCAATTAGCTGATAGACATTTCAATTTCCAACATCCTATGATCAATAGGCAAAAATGTTGTAATCATTTGGTATTATAGCACAATCTCGATTATCTATTCATCAGCTAACCATGTTTGATACTTACAATTTGGTATTAGTATTGCCACCTAAAATGTTCACTTCAAAGGAAAATGCATTTAGGATAAAATAGGTTTATCCTATTCTCTTACTCTATATGACGATCTTACAATGTTTTGATAATTATGACTCAAATTTTCTAGAAGAAGTTATTTAACCAATTTCCTTCAACAATGCAAAATTAATATATGCAAACAAGAGTTGTGAAAATATATTAGAATTCATTTAGATTGGAAGAGTCAAATAAATTATTGATTAAGGATAAAAAATGATTGCCTTCTGTACAAAATCATCTCAACTAATCCATTTCAGCCTCCTACAAAATGATTTATATCAATCCATTCAAGCTGGAAATGAGTTCTCAAAAGGCATCCTCTTTGCAAGGAATTGTCAGACCACCGATTGGATGATCATATCCGAATTCTTCTTCAACTTGATTCAGCAATTCTTGAAATGAAGGTTGACTCAAGTAAGATAAGGGGATCCCGAACCGTTTCTTTTGGCTCTCTCCAACATAAACTACAAGACAACCTCTTGGGACTTCCACAGCTTTGGAAGCTGCTTGGTTTGAACCAAATGATGCTCGCTTGATACCAGGTAAGCGGAAACCCATAGTTCTGTTATGTTGCTCCACACAAAGAACAATACAAATATCTCAAGGGACTTTAACGAGAATATTTGAATTCTGATGCTTCAGAAGGCTAAGAATTTGTGTTGCTTTTGAACACAAGAATGAGTGAATATATAGCTGTTAAGTGTCTCTGCAAATTAAATCTTCTAGCAAATAATTTTTGAATGACTTAAATGATGGGGTGTAGCAAGAGACAAGTTCCATGATAAATCACATGGTATTGTCTTAGAAATGAATGGACTTCGTGGAAAAACGTTATCATCTTAATGTAATGCTGAATTGACTCTTTGATGGGTCCTAAGGATAGGTAAAGGCTTATGAGAATTCACATGCTGCTTTTATCAAGGATTACTTGAAATTTTGGATATCAAATCCCACCTTTTGTAAGATCTGCCAACAACGCTAACATATACCTAGAAAGACTTGTACACCAATTTTCTTGTTGCCTCCAAACACTTGGATCTATAGCTATCAAACAGTTCACTAAATTATGTTGATCTCATATTTTGTTGTCCCCAGTTCGGGCTGGATATCTATGTATGTCAACTGACTTACATCTATATGAATAAAGCATGTGAGATGTCTGTGTACAGAGTACCCATTGTTCAATGCACAGAAAACCATTTGGTTTCACTTTTCCATGATCATTTGACTTCCTGGTCCATGAAAGAGACCTCAAATACAATACCATGTGGTTTTCAAAGAATCCTTGTTTCTCATTAGGTCCCATCAAACAGCCCCCTGCTACAAGGATTTTTGAACAACAAATTGCCCAAGGAGCCGTAACAACTATAAATGTACTCACCATTTATCTTTCATTGACAAGAAACTCAAGTCATTCACATTGGAAAGAATTCAACTAAATAGATTCTTGCTATATTTGGGGGGAAAAAATCATCATGTTCTTCTTTTTCTTCTTCCAAAGAAACACATAAAATGGGTTTCCCTTTTCATGGTATTATAAGGGCATTATTCAATTCTAGGCTCTTGCCGAGAAATTTCTAAATCTGTTGAGGTCCCAAAGGGCTATCTTGCAGTCTAGGCTGTAAATTCCACTAAATGGGAGTAACACAGGATAGTTTGTGACATTTTTTGGAGAAGAAGTTCTCATCTTACGTTGTAAAGTTTTTGCTTTCCCGTTTCTGGGAGAACGAAAATTCTGCCCAGAAGAATCAGAGGTTTACAAAAGTATCCTTTACTTTTTCCTCAGATTTCATTGAATTTAATAATTCCTGTTGTTCATATGTTAATCTTTGTCTACTGCAGTGACAGTTACTCAGTTTTCCTGGTCCAATTATGTAGTAGCATATGGCTAGTTGATTTTTTCTCTGATAACTTCGCAAGAGAAGTTACACACTATTGAGAATTGACCAGGAAAAGTCTGATTATTCGTACAAATTTCAGTCACTATTTCTATTCAAGTATTTTCAAAATTTTCCCTTCTGTATTAGTAATATTTGTAATATTTATGTTACTAAAACTGGCTCATCTCATGCTTCCAAACAGACTAATTTGATAGCTTTTTAAATTAGCTTTGGTGATTTATAGATCACGTTCCAATATCAATTGATGGAAGAAAATGCGCCCATTGTCATTGACATCAATTTTTAGCTAGATAATAGACATTTGCAATAACTAAACCTAATAGTTGAATCTCAAAAGAAGGAGAGAGAGAAAAAAAAGGAGCATCCACACACGGTATAAGTTTTCAGGTTTCGAATGGAATCAGTTACGGAATTCTGTAGAAGCTGCTTCATGGTTATACTTCATCTAGAATACACAATCTCATATGCTTATCTGATAAGGCTACGGGATTGGGATAGGGTTCAGAGATCGCATCAAGTAGATTTGTTAACATGCACCATTTAGTCTGATTGATGGCAGCATGGAATATTAAGGAAGCTTTGACGTGGCTTTTCTTTGTCCAGCTAGGGGTTGGCTACCTCTTTGAATAATTGATTTTGAAGGTAATATTTTTTCAAGTGAAGAAGTAATAACAAATTCCAATACAACATTGCAGCACTGGCAAGCATAGCCAATATCTTAGAACAACAAAGGAAGTATCACTATGAAATGACATGGAGACTACAAAAAAATGGTTGTGTACATGTTTAAATTCAAAAAATTTATTGCTATTGGACATAATTCAAAGAAATTACAGTAACATCTATTCTAAACATTCTCATTTCAGATTTCAAAATTTTCAACGAAAGGGCCTTCTGTACAAATTGTCGATCTATGTCAATCACCTACAGCAGCACTTACAGCCTGTTCAAGCTAAATATGAGTTCTATGAAAATGTCATCTCTACAAGGAATTGTGAGACAACCCATTAGATGATCATATCCGAATTCTTGCCCTGCTTGACTTGGCAATTTTTTAAATGAAAGGTTGTTTCAAGTATGATATGGGAATCACACACTGTTTCTTTTGGCTCTCTCCTACATAAGCGGCAGAACACCCTTTTGGCACATCTACAGCCTTGGAAGCTGCTTGGCTTGAACCAAATGATGGCCATCTAATACTAGGTAAATGGAAACCCACTGCTAAATGTTTATCCACACAGAAAATAATACAATGATCTTGAAGGACTTGTAAACGAAAATGTTTGGATTCTGATGCTTGAGAAAGCAAATGATTTGTGTCTGCTAGGGGACAAGGGGTTATGAGAGATCACATGGTATTGTCTTAGATGCCTCTCTCAACTACTTGTATAAAATGGACCTGGTGAAAAGTATAATCCATTGTCTACTGAATTGAACGGTGAATATGCAATTTGGTGGGTCAGAGGCAGAGACAATTCACATGGTATTGTCTTTCATTCAGCTTTTTACCAAGAAATACTTAAGATGTAAGGACTTCATGCTCCACCTTCTGAAAGAGACCTGTACAGTAGAGAACCCAATAATTGTTTAGGCAATTTTATTTCTCACAGCTCATGAAATCCTGTTTCAGACATGTTCAAATGCTAATGCAGACTATTATCATCTTATGAACCTAATTTTTTGGTGGGCCCTTGGGTAATGGTTGAGCAGAAATTTTGTTTGCCTGCCCACAATTTGTCCCAAGTCCCAATAAATATGGAGTCGCAATCTCAATTAAGTTCTTGATAGTGCATCAAAAAGACAGGGCATGTGATCCTCCAAATTTCATTTTAATGCCTTTCCCTCTGCACCACTTATTACATATTCTAAAGATAACTACACTGGCTCATTGATCTCAATATATATAAATGCTAAATCTCGCATAGGCTTATCAAGTTTTTACATTGTTCACAAACAAAAATCCATTTACCAAACTTCAAATTCTAGGAAACTATGGCTATTCGTTTGCCTGTGATAAGGAATGCTAAGAAGATCCTCCGCCGCACTCTTTCAAATGGCACAGAGGAAGCAACCTAGATGTCAGGCAGTGTGCCAAAAGGGTATATTCCAGTGTATGCTGGAGAAGAGCAAAAAAGGTTTGTGGTTCGAATATCATACTTAAATAAGCCCGCATTTCAAGAGTTGCTTAGTGCAGCCGAGGAAGAATTTGGGTTTGATCACCCAATGGGTGGCCTCACAATTCCCTGCAGCGAAAAAAATCTTCATCAATCTCACTTCTCAGTTGCAAATTTAGAACCGTGGCACAGAAGGGTCAAAGGTTCATGATTTCTCTCCAGCTATGTCTGAAGGGGTGATTCAAAGTGCAAAAGCAGGCCAATGAGACCAACTTTGCAGCTTGTCCAGATGCACCACTTTGCTATTGAATCTAGCAGTATTGCAGAACTATGGATATAAAAAATTTCATGCCTGAAGAGTCCGATTAGACTCTCAACATCCAAGTGACTGGTCGCAAAAATTCCCAAGATGAATAAAAGAATTCATCTTACAAACCTATAGAACAATTGCACAAACTTATTCAAGGATTTCTTTGAATTTGATTAGATATGATACACCAATTGAGTTTTGTAGCCTTGTATCTGGATCATTTGACTATTCCAGAAATTTTGTAAAATTGCTTGTAGTTTTGAAAGAGGAAATGGAATTGAAGACTATTTATTCCAACAGTTGATTCACCATATCTTCCTTTTAAATCATGAGTTTCCACTCCTAGCCATAAGTTATTGCCTAATAAAATATAGCGATCTGGCAACTTATATGAAGCTTAAACACTTTATTGACAGCCATATATAAATTTATTTTCTTCTATTTTCATTTGCTTCTTGTTTCTGTATGGAATGCCAATTCCTGTACCTATGAAGACAACAAGAATTAGTCTTAATATCACTTTTCAGTCTCAGGTACGTCATTTCCATCAAAGGACTTTGGCCTATAATTCCAGGCATCATTTATCTACATTACTTGCAGTATTAGTTAGATTGATGTCAGTAAAAGTGGTTCCTGTCATGCCTCCAAATACATTCATTTACAAGAATTCAACTAAGTTTTGTTCTGAAATCGTGTTTGGAAGAAACTTTCCACTGCATGACTTTTGACTTTTTGAACCGGACACTAGATTTTGTACTTCTCTGGGGAACAGCAATAACTTGGTTACATACTCTCATCTGATGATAAGCAAATGGTACAAGTTTTCAGGACTCGGTTTGGATAAAATTGAACAATACCATATCTTATCTTAGATAAGGAATTTACAGAGCTGAAAAAATTTGGATGAAATTGAAGGATTGCAATAGAGTGCATCAAATTCATTTTCCAACATGCACTTTTAGCCGGATTTTCAACAAAGAAGAGAACATTGACATTTACATACCTCTACTTCCACCTAAAATGTTTATTTAAAAAGAAACAGTTCTAAAAAATAGTTTCTGATCCTTGTATTTTTACCACAATTCTAGACATACCATTATACACACACAATAAAGAATTTATAAGGCTAGAAAATTGCAAAAAAATAGATTTTATCGAGTTTGTATTATATGTAGTACAATCTCTAATTAATTTTGTATTTCTTGACAAAGAATACAAGAAATTCTTTATAATAAAATTAACTTTGATTAGGGGCTTGTTGAAGCTTGATCCTAAATTGAACAGTTAAATTTTGACTTCAACTTCAATGAAGGATTTCAATAAAGCTTGATTTTAAATGAGGAATTTTGACTTTGAAGTGGGATTATAAAATAGCTTGATCAATAATTGAAAGTTGAACCTTCACAAAGGCTTTGTGCTTGAAAAGATTCACAAACTTGAATTCTGTTAAAGTATTGAAGCTAAAGACTCTAAATAATTTGATTTTTGACAATAGAGCTTTGAGAAAGCTAGAAAGCACCACATCTCTTCTTATTGAATGGAATGAATAAGCTCTCTATTTATAGAACTATCTTGGAATACTTAGATATAAACATCTTATTTTATTTTATTTTTGTATGTCTATCACCTTTCAAATTGAAAAAAAAAATATTTAAAGTTTTTTAATTGGTTAGGCTGATGTATAATGACATATTGTGACTTCTTATTTGCTAAGCAACATTATAAGTACAAAGGCTTTATTTAATTGGTTTAAATTATAATCTAAGATATTTTTTTAGGCTCACTTATTTTCGAAGTGGGATTTGTAAGGATAGAATTAACCTTATTTTTATCATGTATTTTCTCTTTTTTTGGTTGCTTTTGGTTGGTCTCTTCTATTTTATGGCTTGCTTCTAGATTCAAAGATGAAGGCTTGTTAACTTGCTTACCACTCCTAAGCTTTATAGCATTCACAAATTCCTTTACCTTTTACATTGTTATGAGAAGGTTTTCTGAACATTGTGCTTTGAGCTCACTAATACTAGAAGATAATTAGCTAATTTGAGTTTGCAAATTGGTGATTATTGGCTTCTGTTCTTTGTTAAAATTATAGGTTATTTGCATCCATTTGCTTAACCAATTCTTTGAAGGATAGTTGAGAAGAAGTTAACTTTGAATATAGTTTAGGAGCAGAATTGAGTGGCATTCTATTGTATGCAAAAGGATACTAAACTTAGCCAAAATTAGTGTCATATCTAAAATTTTGGTCATCTCCCTAACTAAGGTATTGAGCTCACTATTGGTACTAGTATTGATTAGGCTGCTGCAGTTGGTGTTATGGTTTACTAGGGAAAATGGTTACTACATTGAGATTGATACTTATCATCTTGTAATGTAAGGTAGAAATTA
The DNA here is from genome assembly GCA_020226215.1 of Sindora glabra. Taxonomy (NCBI): domain Eukaryota; kingdom Viridiplantae; phylum Streptophyta; class Magnoliopsida; order Fabales; family Fabaceae; genus Sindora; species Sindora glabra. Next base: position 62,398,476 of record CM035227.1, read on the forward strand.
ATAGGATAAGTTAGACATAGCAAATTCCACAAAGTTTAGCAAAAGGATGAGGAGCTTGAATTTGCTATTGTCCAATTGTCATTTATCTTACTAAAGAGGTTAATTCATTTAATCTATTCCTTATTCCTTTACTGATTTAAATAGGAGAAATTCATTTTATACACACCTCTAGTGGCAGTTATAACTCTAGTTCCAAATTGCTAGGCGTTTGCTACCATGTTAATTATTAAATCCTTTGCTACCAATGAAGTTTTCTCTACTAGTACTCCACCCTTAATTGTATCAACTATACTCTTATCTATGGGAAGAAGTCCTTTATAAAAATTCTGGATTAGGAGTTGTTCATTGATTTATTAGTATGGACACCTAGAACACATCTTCTTAAATCTTTCCTAATATTCATATAGTACCTTACCAGTTATTTACCTTATGCCATATATTTCTTTTCTAATTGTAGTAGCTTTTAAGGTAGGGAAGAACTTCTTTGGGAATAACAATTTCATATCATTCCAGTAAGTGATAGAATTTGGTTGTATGTAGTATAACCAATCTCTAGCTACATTAACAAGTGAGAAAGGAAATGCCTTCAATTTGATATGGTCATTTTGAAATGCCATAAAGCATCGTGGTGGAGTAAACTACATAAAACACTTTTAAGTGCTTATGACAATCTTCACCTAGAAGATTATGAAATATAGGAAGCAAATACATCAGTCCAGATTTAAGCTTAAAGTTAACATCAAATTCAAGACATTAGATGCCTAAAAGTTAGTAATTAATATGAAGGATAGTTAATTCATTTAATATCCTATTATTAGCCATATTTTTTGAATTGTTTAGAGGATTAGAGTAGGGGACGGGGACACTACAACTACCTATATTTCTAGTCCTACAAAGAAAATAAAAAGTCTTATCTATTTCAAAATTAAATTCTAACTATTCACCAGTAGTTCTTGTAGTCATATACTATATTACACTAGACTATACAAGATAGAACCATAGATATAGAAACACCAAAATATTAGTGAAAAATTACTTAAAACATATCTAATTAGCCTATTTAAATATTTTTAAAAATTATAGGACTACCACAAAATAAAAGCTATAACCATGCAAAACCTAAAATGGAATAAAAAATCTTTAAAAAACTAAAAAGGTGATCTAAATAATGGAATTTGGCTAAAAAATAGGGGACCTCACAAATAGTAAAACTATGGTGAGCCCTGATCAGAAGAATATTTTCTATCATCACAAACAATTTCAGCTCAATTGGAGCTAATCATTTTAATACTTGTTCAAAGGTATGAGGCAATATGTGTGCAGTTTGTTCAAATGAGCCAAAAACCTCTAATAAAGTATAAAATAAAGTAATATATGATGAAAAAAGATAAAATGAAATCAAGGAATATGCAAAAGTTAAAGAATACAAGAGAATGCAGAGAAGTAGTAGAAGTTGTGAAATGCTAAAAAAAAATTAATAAATGAAAAAATTAACTAGAATACTTAAACAATTATGCAATACACAACTAGTGAAATATAAGAATGGATGAATTTAAGTTAATCTCTAGTAATGGTGCTAAAATTTTGAATGTGAGTTGTAATATACCAAAATCAAATATTACTAATTTAATAAAAAAATTTTGCAATAAGGGATGACAAACTAGGTTAAACCTTAGTGATCCATTTGATATATCCCTTCTTGATTATTTACTAAATATAATTACCAATTTTTAAGCTTTTTATGAACTAGAAATAAAAAGGAGAAATGAAAATTGAATTTAGATAGAATTTAGACAAAATGTAGAATAAAATGATAGAACTAAATTAGGAGGTTTGAATCGAAATTAAAATAAATGCATTATATAAAACAAAAGAAAATTCAAACAAAATACAAAGGTAAAATAGAAAGAAAGAAAATCAACATAATAAAACAGTTGATCCAAGGATTTAAGAGATATTAATATGGATCAATCCTATATCAAATAGATTTAACAATTTCAATTGATTTTTTTGTTAGGAATCCGAATTATCATATGCAGCGAAAATTTAAAATTTGATCCGAATTCTACTTAGGATCCATGCAAAAGGCATAAATCAATAATTAGGGTTTTACCTATTTGGCACTCATGTTTCTACTAATTAAAACTTGAGAGCGGATGAATTAAATGCCAGCCGGGAGGTACAACGTCTCTATGGTATCCACACGGAGTGAACAACGACCTCTCACCCACTACGAATCTGTTAGGATGCATTTTTCTCTATAGGATTTAGGATTGGATATTTTCTGAGTGATTTAGGGCTTTATGAAAGTTATGAACTTGTCTCAAAAGTATTGCCCTTAAGTCCCCTTTTATAGAACTTAGGTAAGTCACAATCCTAGTCCTACTAGGATAATGCTTCCAAAATTTTAATCACACTTAATAACTCATCTTATCCTTATCGTAGAGATAATGAGGAGAGATAGGATTTATCTATTAATTATCTAATATTAGATAATAATATTATCTCATAATATAAATATCTTATATTAGATAATTACATATAATTATCAAATATTAAAATATTGTTATCTCATAATATATTTATCTAATATTTGATAACGTAAATATTTAATATTACTTTAATATCAAATAATATCACATAATAATAATTATATTTATTACGTAAAAAATATATTATTATTTAATAATATATATGCATGAAAATAAGTCTAATTAATTGAATATTAATATAATTAAAGTCTAATTAATTATTATCTTATTCCTACTCCTTTTGTGTGACCTGGCAGGTTTTTACTATATTGACAATGACTCATTATTGAGTCATAGACAATAAGCGGTATCTAGCAATACATCACTACCACTCAAGTAGTAACAATGTCCTGTGATTTGACATCCACCTAATACATAATTAGCGTTTTACATTATAATCTTTTTGTAATAATATTCAAATTGAACTGGAAGTATAGAGAGTATCATTCTTGTCAAAGTTCAATTTATATTTCTTCATATTGAGTAGACTTCAAATAAATGATCAATATCACATATTAATCCATTTGAGCATAACCATGCATTTCTAAGTCTCACTCAATCAAGGGGTCCAAGTATATATCTCTTGTATAAAAGTAATAAAATTTCATCTATATCACTCACTTCCTTCTGCATGATTCGTGACACACCCAATCAATGCCCTACTTATCATTCTGATTAAAGGTGACATATGATGACATGTAAGTGAATAACCCTTCATGTAGAGAACTGTAGTAACTTCAGGTCAAAGAACTATATGCAATTGTGACCATATGAGAATTACTAATGACATAAGTCTTATCCATGTAGTATTCTCATATTGAGTTAGTCCAATACATTTGTTTACTAACAATGTGCTCATGTATTGACTTGATATCACATATCCATGATTCATAATCATTAGTCACTATACATACTAGTCTTGATGTACTATTATTATTCCTTTCATAATAACACTTGACTAGGGGTATTTTAGGAATAGTAAAACTATTCCAGAGATAATTATTATATTAAGTTATAAATTGCGTAAAAATTGAAAATAAAATATAATAATTGTATTGCTTGAAATAAAATATAATATATTGTGTATTATTTCAATCATCTATATGATTGATTCCTTATACACACACCAACATTTTTAACCTTGAATTATTTGAAATCTTTGTAATAATTCATGAATCATATACTAGATGACTATCTAGAATTTGATCAATTAAGATCAGTAAAATTAAGCAACTATTATAATTTATAAAGTTAAATTAAAATTGATTTAAAATTAGAATTTAGTTGAATTAAGGGACTAAATTAAAAACATCTAATTTAATATCTCAACCCTTTATCCCTACATACAAAATCATGATTAACTAACTAAAATTCAACATGAAAATAGATAAATATAAGAAATCACAAGGTTGAACATAAATTATACCAAATTGGTATTCAACTCATGTAAGTCCAAGCATTTAGTATAAAGAATTAAGGAAAAAGAAAAATCAATTAGAAAAAGTTAGCATTAAAACTTAGGATCTCATAATCTAAGTAGAGAATAAGCCTTAAAATCCTTAAATTAACTAGAAATTTAACCTTCCAAGACTAAAGAAGAAGAAAATTGTAAAAGAGAGAAAAGTTATCTTTGTTGAATTGTATAAGAGTAAAAGTGTTCTTGCATTGAGGCACGACCCTATATATGACTTTCTAACTTTTAAAACCTAATGTACTTGAATCATATGCCTTATAAGGTTACAAAGAATAAAACTTTGCAAATTTTAGAAACATAAAACCTATTTTACAAAATAATATACTACACGAGTTATAACAGTAAAATTTCATAAGTCTAACTTATACTTAATGTAAAACTACCAAAACTACATAGTTTCATTTAACCCTAACACAAAATTGTAGGGTCAAGTTTTAGGAAACTTTAAGTACTAGTTTCACTTTATTGGACTTTTAAAGCTCCAAATATAGCTCAAATGCCAAAACTAGCTCAGTTAGGATAAAATAAAGTTTCAACTTCTTAGCCAAATTAGATCTCCCAAAGATCTAAACTAAGCTTTAAACATTAAAGTTGTAGAACTTTCATTAAAATTTCCAATGATAGAAAGATTAACCAAAATGGATTTGAAACTTGAGATATAACCAAAAATTTAAAATAAAATAAAAATTCAATATTAACTAAAAAATTTCAAATTATTGTAAAACTAACCCAAAATTATATAACAAGACTAATTTTATAAAATTAAACATATATAACACATTAAGAGGTATAAAATAGGAGAAAATAATATAGATAAACTGTTACACATAAGTTCACAAAATGATATTGGTGTTCTTTACAAGATTTAGACATATAATAATATTATTTCTTGTATATATATATATATATATATATATATATATATATATATATATATATATATATATCGAAATAATATTATTATGTCTAAATCTTGTAAAGAACACCAATATCATTTTGTGAACTTATGTGTAACAGTTTATCTATATTATTTTCTCCTATTTTATACCTCTTAATGTGTTATATATGTTTAATTTTATAAAATTAGTCTTGTTATATAATTTTGGGTTAGTTTTACATAATTTGAAATTTTTTAGTTAATATTGAATTTTTATTTTATTTTAAATTTTTGGTTATATCTCAAGTTTCAAATCCATATTTTGGTTAATCTTTCTATCATTGGAAATTTTAATGAAAGTTCTACAACTTTAATGTTTAAAGCTTAGTTTAGATCTTTGGGAGATCTAATTTGGCTAAGAAGTTGAAACTTTATTTTTTTATCTAACTGAGCTAGTTTTGGCATTTGAGCTATATTTGGAGCTTTAAAAGTCCAATAAAGTGAAACTAGTACTTAAAGTTTCCTAAAACTTGGCCCTACAATTTTGTGTTAGGGTTAAATGAAACTATGTAGTTTTGGTAGTTTTACATTAAGTATAAGTTAGACTTATGAAATTTTACTGTTATAACTCGTGTAGTATATTATTTTGTAAAATAGGTTTTATGTTTCTAAAATTTGCAAAGTTTTATTCTTTGTAACCTTATAAGGCATATGATTCAAGTACATTAGGTTTTAAAAGTTAGAAAGTCATATATAGGGTTGTGCCTTAATGCAAGAACACTTTTACTCTTATACAATTCAACAAAGATAACTTTTCTCTCTTTTTCAATTTTCTTCTTCTTTAGTCTTGGAAGGTTAAATTTCTAGTTAATTTAAGGATTTTAAGGCTTATCTCTACTTAGATTATGAGATCCTAAGTTTTAATGTTAACTTTTTCTAATTGATTTTTCTTTTTCCTTAATTCTTTATACTAAATGCTTGGACTTACATGAGTTGAATACCAATTTGGTATAATTTATGTTCAACCTTGTGATTTCTTATATTTATCTATTTTCATGTTGAATTTTAGTTAGTTAATCATGATTTTTATGTAGGGATAAAGGGTTGAGATATTAAATTAGATGTTTCTAATTTAGTCCCTTAATTCAACTAAATTCTAATTTTAAATCAATTTAATTTAACTTTAAATTATAATAGTTGCTTAATTTTACTGATCTTAATTGATCAAATTCTAGATAGTCATCTAGTATATGATTCATGAATTATTACAAAGATTTCAAATAATTCAAGGTTAAAAATGTTGGTGTGTGTATAAGGAATCAATCATATAGATGATTGAAATAATACACAATATATTATATTTTATTTCAAGTAATACAATTATTATATTTATTTTCAATTTTTACGCAATTTATAACTTAATATAATAATTATCTCTGGAATAGTTTTACTATTCCTAAAATACCCCTAGTCAAGTGTTATTATGAAAGGAATAATAATAGTACATCAAGACTAGTATGTATAGTGACTAATGATTATGAATCATGGATATATGATATCAAGTCAATACATGAGCACATTTTAGTGAACAAATGTATTGGACTAACTCAATATGAGAATACTACATGGATAAGACTTATGTCATTAGTAATTCTCATATGGTCACAATTGCATATAGTCTTTGACCTGAAGTTACTACAGTTCTCTACATGAAGGGTTATTCACTTACATGTCATCATATGTCACCTTTAATCAGAATGATAAGTAGGGCGTTGATTGGGTGTGTCACGAATCATGCAGAAGGAAGTGAGTGATATAGATGAAATTTTATTACTTTTATACAAGAGATATATACTTGGATCCCTTGATTGAGTGAGACTTAGAAATGCATGATTATGCTCAAATGGATTAATATGTGATATTGATCATTTTTTTTGAAGTCTACTCAATATGAAGAAATATAAATTGAACTTTGACAAGAATGACACTCTCTATACTTCCAGTTCAATTTGAATATTATTACAAAAGGATTATAATGTAAAATGCTAATTATGTATTAGGTGGATGTCAAATCACAAACATTCTTACTATTTGAGTGGTAGTGATATATTGCTAGATACCGCTTATTGTCTATGACTCAATAATGAGTCATTGTCAATATAGTAAAAACCTGCCAAGTCACACAAAAGGAGTAGGAATAAGATAATAATTAATTAGACTTTAATTATATTAATATCCAATTAATTAGACTTATTTTCATGCATATATATTATTAAATAATAATATATTTTTTACGTAATAAATATAATTATTATTATGTGATATTATTTGATATTAAAGTAATATTAAATATTTACGTTATCAAATTTAGATAAATATATTATGAGATAACAATATTTTAATATTTGATAATTATATGTAATTATCTAATATAAGATATTTATATTATGAGATAATATTATTATCTAATATTAGATAATTAATAGATAAATCCTATCTCTCCTCATTATCTCTACGATAAGGATAAGATAGTTATTAAGTGTGATTAAAATTTTGGAAGCATTATCCTAGTAGGACTAGGATTTGACTTACCTAAGTTCTATAAAAGGGGACTTAAGGGCAATACTTTTGAGACAAGTTCTTCATAACTTTCATAAAGCCCTAAATCACTCAGAAAATATCCAATCCTAAATCCTATAGAGAAAAATGCATCCTAACAGATTCGTGGTGGGTGAGAGGTCGTTGTTCACTCCGTGTGGATACCATAGAGACGTTGTACCTCCTGGCTGGCATTTAATTCATCCGCTCTTAAGTTTTAATTAGTAGAAACATGAGTGCCAAATAGGTAAAACCCTAATTATTAATTTATGCCTTTTGCATGGATTCTAAGTAGAATTCGGATCAAATTTTAAATTTTCGTGCATATGATAATTCGGATTCCTAACAAAAAATCAATTGAAATTGTTAAATCTATTTGATATAGGATTGATCCATATTAATATCTCTTAAATCCTTGGATCAACTGTTTTATTATGTTGATTTTCTTTCTTTCTATTTTACCTTTGTATTTTGTTTGAATTTTCTTTTGTTTTATATAATGCATTTATTTTAATTTCGATTCAAACCTCCTAATTTAGTTCTATCATTTTATTCTACATTTTGTCTAAATTCTATCTAAATTCAATTTTCATTTCTCCTTTTTATTTCTAGTTCATAAAAAAGCTTAAAAATTTGGTAATTATATTTAGTAAATAATCAAGAAGGGATATATCAAATGGATCACTAAGGTTTAACCTAGTTTGTCATCCCTTATTGCAAATTTTTTTATTAAATTAGTAATATTTGATTTTGGTATATTACAACTCACATTCAAAATTTTAGCACCATTACTAGAGATTAACTTAAATTCATCCATTCTTATATTTCACTAGTTGTGTATTGCATAATTGTTTAAGTATTCTAGTTAATTTTTTTCATTTATTAATTTTTTTTAGCATTTCACAACTTCTACTACTTCTCTGCATTCTCTTGTATTCTTTAACTTTTGCATATTCCTTGATTTCATTTTATCTTTTTTCATCATATATTACTTTATTTTATACTTTATTAGAGGTTTTTGGCTCATTTGAACAAACTGCACACATATTGCCTCATACCTTTGAACAAGTATTAAAATGATTAGCTCCAATTGAGCTGAAATTGTTTGTGATGATAGAAAATATTCTTCTGATCAGGGCTCACCATAGTTTTACTATTTGTGAGGTCCCCTATTTTTTAGCCAAATTCCATTATTTAGATCACCTTTTTAGTTTTTTTAAAGATTTTTTCCATTTTTAGGTTTTGCATGGTTATAGCTTTTATTTTGTGGTAGTCCTATAATTTTTAAAATATTTAAATAGGCTAATTAGATATGTTTTTAAGTAATTTTTCACTAATTTTTGGTGTTTCTATATCTATGGTTCTATCTTGTATAGTCTAGTGTAATATAGTATATGACTACAAGAACTACTGGTGAATAGTTAGAATTTAATTTTGAAATAGATAAGACTTTTTATTTTCTTTGTAGGACTAGAAATATAGGTAGTTGTAGTGTCCCCGTCCCCTACTCTAATCCTCTAAACAATTCAAAAAATATGGCTAATAATAGGATATTAAATGAATTAACTATCCTTCATATTAATTACTAACTTTTAGGCATCTAATGTCTTGAATTTGATGTTAACTTTAAGCTTAAATCTGGACTGATGTATTTGCTTCCTATATTTCATAATCTTCTAGGTGAAGATTGTCATAAGCACTTAAAGAGTTTTTATGTAGTTTACTCCACCATGATGCTTTATGGCATTTCAAAATGACCATATCAAATTGAAGGCATTTCCTTTCTCACTTGTTAATGTAGCTAGAGATTGGTTTATACTACATACAACCAAATTCTATCACTTACTGAATGATATGAAATTGTTATTCCCAAAGAAGTTCTTCCCTACCTTAAAAGCTACTACAATTAGAAAAGAAATATATGGCATAAGGTAAATAACTGGTAAGGTACTAATGAATATTAGGAAAGATTTAAGAAGATGTGTTCTAGGTGTCCATACTAATAAATCAATGAACAACTCCTAATCCAGAATTTTTATAAAGGACTTCTTCCATAGATAAGAGTATAGTTGATACAATTAAGGGTGGAGTACTAGTAGAGAAAACTTCATTGGTAGCAAAGGATTTAATAATTAACATGGTCAAACGCCTAGCAATTTGGAACTAGAGTTATAACTGCCACTAGAGGTGTGTATAAAATGAATTTCTCCTATTTAAATCAGTAAAGGAATAAGGAATAGATTAATGAATTAACCTCTTTAGTAAGATAAATGACAATTGGACAATAGCAAATTCAAGCTCCTCATCCTTTTGCTAAACTTTGTGGAATTTGCTATGTCTAACTTATCCTATTAATTTCTACCTTACATTACAAGATGATAAGTATCAATCTCAATGTAGTAACCATTTTCCCTAGTAAACCATAACACCAACTGCAGCAGCCTAATCAATACTAGTACCAATAGCGAGCTCAATACCTTAGTTAGGGAGATGACCAAAATTTTAGATATGACACTAATTTTGTCTAAGTTTAGTATCCTTTTGCATACAATAGAATGCCACTCAATTCTGCTCCTAAACTATATTCAAAGTTAACTTCTTCTCAACTATCCTTCAAAGAATTGGTTAAGCAAATGGATGCAAATAACCTATAATTTTAACAAAGAACAGAAGCCAATATCACCAATTTGCAAACTCAAATTAGCTAATTATCTTCTAGTATTAGTGAGCTCAAAGCACAATGTTCAAGAAAACCTTCTCATAACAATGTAAAAGGTAAAGAATTTGTGAATGCTATAAGCTTAGGAGTGGTAAGCAAGTTAACAAGCCTTCATCTTTGAATCTAGAAGCAAGCCATAAAATAGAAGAGACCAACCAAAAGCAACCAAAAAAGAGAAAATACATGATAAAAATAAGGTTAATTCTATCCTTACAAATCCCACTTCGAAAATAAGTGAGCCTAAAAAAATATCTTAGATTATAATTTAAACCAATTAAATAAGCCTTTGTACTTATATGTTGCTTAGCAAATAAGAAGTCACAATATGTCATTATACATCAGCCTAACCAATTAAAAAACTTTAAAATATTTTTTTTTCAATTTGAAAGGTGATAGACATACAAAAATAAAATAAAATAAGATGTTTATATCTAAGTATTCCAAGATAGTTCTATAAATAGAGAGCTTATTCATTCCATTCAATAAGAAGAGATGTGGTGCTTTCTAGCTTTCTCAAAGCTCTATTGTCAAAAATCAAATTATTTAGAGTCTTTAGCTTCATACTTTAACAGAATTCAAGTTTGTGAATCTTTTCAAGCACAAAGCCTTTGTGAAGGTTCAACTTTCAATTATTGATCAAGCTATTTTATAATCCCACTTCAAAGTCAAAATTCCTCATTTAAATTCAAGCTTTATGAATTCCTTCATTGAAGTTGAAGTCAAAATTTAACTGTTCAATTTAGGATCAAGCTTCACCAAGCCCCTAATCAAGTTATTTATTATAAAGAATTTCTTGTATTTTTTCAGAAATACAAAATTAATTAGAGATCATACTACACATTATAAAATATTAATGAAATCTATTTGTTTCGCAAATTTCTAGCATTAAAAATTCTTTATTGAGAAATTTGTGTCCACAATTGTATGTGTAGAATTGTGGCACAAGTACAAGGATCAAAAACTCTACTTTTCTGAATTGTTTCTTTTTGAGTAAACATTTTGGGTGGAAGTACAGGTATTTAAATGTCAATATTCTCTTCTCTGTTAAAAATCCGGCTAAAGGTGCATGTTGGAAAATGAATTTGATACAGCGTGCTGCAATCCTTCTATTTCATCCAATTTTTTCAGCACTGTAAATCGCTTATCTAAGATAAGATATGGTATTGTTCAATTTTATCTAAACCAAGTCCTGAAAACTTGTACCATTTGCTTATTATCAGATCAGACTATTGAACCAAGTAATTGCTGTTCCACAGAGTAGTACAAAATCTAGTATCTGGTTCAAAAGTGATACAGTGAAAAGTTGCTTCCAAACACGATTTAAGAACAAAACTTAGTTGAATTCTTGTAAATGGATGTATTTGGAGGCATGACAAGAACCACATTTAGTGACATCAATCTAACTAATATTGCAGGTAATGTAAATAAATGATGCCTGGAAGTATAGGTCAAAGTCCTTTGATGGAAATGACCTACCTGAGACTGAAAAGGGATATTAAGACTAATTCTTGTTGTCTTCATAGGCACAGGAAATGGCATTCCATACAGAATCAAGAAGCAAATGAAGAAAGAAGAAAACAAATTTAGATATGGTTGTCAATATAGTGTTTAAACTTCATATAATTTGCCAGACAGCTATACTTTATTAGGCAACAACTTATGGTTAGGAGTAGAAAGTCATGATTTAAAAGGAAGATATGGTGAATCAGCAGTTGGAATAAATAGTCTTCAATTCCATTTCCTCTTTCAAAACTACAACGAATTTTACAAAATTTCTGGAATAGTCAAATGATCCAGATACAAGGCTACAAAACTCAATCGGTGTATCATATCTAATCAAATTCAAAGAAATCCTTGAATAAGTTTGTGCAATTGCTCTGAAGGTTTATAAGATGAATTCTTCTATTCATCTTGGGAATTTTTGCGACCAGTCACTTGGATGTTGAGAATCCAATCGGAATCTTCAAGCATGAAATTGTTTATATCCATAGTTCTGCATACTGTGAGATTCAATAGCAAATTGGTGCATCTGGGCAAGCTGCAAAGTTGGTCTCATTGGCCTGCTTTTGCACTTTGAATCACCCCTTCAGACATAGCTGGAGAGAAATCATGAACCTTTGACCCTTCCGTGCCATGGTTCTACATTTGTAACTGAGAATTGAGATTGATGAAGATTTTTTCGCTGCAGGGAATTATGAGGCCACCCATTGGGTGATCAAACCCAAATTCTTGCTCGGTTGCACTAAGCAACTCTTGAAATGCAGGCTTATTTAAGTATGATATACTAACCACAAACCATTTTTGCTCTTCTCCAACATACGCTAGAATATACCCTTTTAGCACACTGCCAGACAGTAAGGTTGCCTCCTCTCTGCCATTTGAAAGAGTGCGGCGGAAGACCTTCTTAGCATTCCTTATCACAGGCAAACGAATAGCCATAGTTTCCTAGAATTTGAAGTTTGGTAAATGGATTTTTGTTTGTGAACAATGTAAAAACTTTATGAGCCTATGCGGGATTTAGCATTTGTTTGTAATGAGATCAATGAGTCTGTGTAGTTATCTTCAGAATATGTAATAAGTGGTGCAGAGGGAAGGGCATTAAAATGAAATTTGAAGGATCACATGCCCTGTCTTTTGATGCACGATCAAGAACTTAATTGAGATTGCGACCTCATATTTATTAGGACTTGGGACAAATTGTGGGCAGGCAAACAAAATTTCTGCCTAACCATTACCCAAGGGCCCGCCAAAAAATTAGGTTCATGAGATGATAATAGTCTACATTAGCATTTGAACATGTCTGAAACATGATTTCACGAGCTGTGAGAAATAAAATTGCCTAAACAATTATTGGGTTCTCTACCGTACAGGTCTCTTTCAGAAGGCGGAGCATGAAGTCCATAACTCTTAAGTATTTCTTGATAAAAAGTTGAATGAAAGACAATACCATGTGAATTGTCTCTGCCTCTGATCCATCAAATTGCATATTCACCATTCAATTCAGTAGACAATGGATTATAATTTTCACCAGGTTCATTTTATACAAGTAGTTGAGAGATGCATCGAAGACAATACCATGTGATCTCTCATAACCCCTTGTCCCCTAGCAGACACAAATCATTTGCTTTCTCAAGCATCAGAATTCAAACATTTTCGTTTACAAGTCCTTCAAGATCATTGTATTATTTTCTGTGTGGATAAACATTTAGCAGTGGGTTTCCGTTTACCTAGTATTAGATGGCCATCATTTGGTTCAAGCCAAGCAGCTTCCAAGGCTGTGGATGTCCCAAAAGGGTGTTCTGCAGCTTATGTAGGAGAGAGCCAAAAGAAACAGTGTGTGATTCCCATATCATACTTGAAACAACCTTCCATTTAAAAAATTGCCAAGTCAAGCAGGGCAAGAATTCGGATATGATCATCTAATGGGTTGTCTCACAATTCCTTGTAGAGATGACATTTTCTTAGAACTCATATTTAGCTTGAACAGGCTGTAAGTGCTGCTGTAGGTGATTGACATAGATTGACAATTTGTACAGAAGGCCCTTTCGTTGAAAATTTTGAAATCTGAAATGAGAATGTTTAGAATAGATGTTACTGTAATTTCTTTGAATTATGTCCAATAGCAATAAATTTTTTGAATTTAAACATGTACACAACCATTTTTTTGTAGTCCCCATGTCATTTCATAGTGATACTTCCTTTGTTGTTCTAAGATATTGGCTATGCTTGCCAGTGCTGCAATGTTGTATTGGAATTTGTTATTATTTCTTCACTTGAAAAAATATTACCTTCAAAATCAATTATTCAAAGAGGTAGCCAACCCCTAGCTGGACAAAGAAAAGCCACGTCAAAGCTTCCTTAATATTCCATGCTGCCATCAGTCAGACTAAATGGTGCATGTTAGCAAATCTACTTGATGCGATCTCTGAACCCTATCCCAATCCCGTAGCCCTATCAGATAAGCATATGAGATTGTGTATTCTAGATGAAGTATAACCATGAAGCAGCTTCTACAGAATTCCGTAACTGATTCCATTTGAAACCTGAAAACTTATACCGTGTGTGGATGGGCCTTTTTTTTTTCTCTCTCTCCTTCTTTTGAGATTCAACTATTAGGTTTAGTTATTGTCATTGCCCAGAAATGTCTATTATCTAGCTAAAAATTGATGTCAATGACAATGGGCGCATTTTCTTCCATCAATTGATATTGGAATGTGATCTATAAATCACCAAAGCTAATTTAAAAAGCTATCAAATTAGTCTGTTTGGAAGCATGAGATGAGCCAGTTTTAGTAACATAAATATTACAAATATTACTAATACAGAAGGGAAAATTTTGAAAATACTTGAATAGAAATAGTGACTGAAATTTGTACGAATAATCAGACTTTTCCTGGTCAATTCTCAATAGTGTGTAACTTCTCTTGCGAAGTTATCAGAGAAAAAATCGACTAGCCACATGCTACTACATAATTGGACCAGGAAAACTGAGTAACTGTCACTGCAGTAGACAAAGATTAACATATGAACAACAGGAATTATTAAATTCAATGAAATCTGAGGAAAAAATAAAGGATACTTTTGTAAACCTCTGATTCTTCTGGGCAGAATTTTCATTCTCCCGGAAACGGGAAAGCAAAAACTTCACAACGTAAGATGAGAACTTCTTCTCCAAAAAATGTCACAAACTATTCTGTGTTTCTCCCATTTAGTGGAATTTACAGCCTAGACTGCAAGATAGCCCTTTGGGACCTCAACAGATTTAGAAATTTCTCGGCTAGAGCCTAGAATTGAATAATGCCCTTATAATACCATGAAAAGGGAAACCCATTTTATGTGTTTCTTTGGAAGAAGAAAAAGAAGAACATGATGATTTTTCCCCCCAAATATAGCAAGAATCTATTTAGTTGAATTCTTTCCAATGTGAATGACTTGAGTTTCTTGTAAATGAAAGATATATGGTGAGTACATTTATAGTTGTTACGGCTCCTTGGGCAATTTGTTGTTCAAAAATCCTTGTAGCAGGGGGCTGTTTGATGGGACCTAATGAGAAACAAGGATTCTTTGAAAACCACATGGTATTGTATTTGAGGTCTCTTTCATGGACCAGGAAGTCAAATGATCATGGAAAAGTGAAACCAAATGGTTTTCTGTGCATTGAACAATGGGTACTCTGTACACAGACATCTCACATGCTTTATTCATATAGATGTAAGTCAGTTGACATACATAGATATCCAGCCCGAACTGGGGACAACAAAATATGAGATCAACATAATTTAGTGAACTGTTTGATAGCTATAGATCCAAGTGTTTGGAGGCAACAAGAAATTGGTGTACAAGTCTTTCTAGGTATATGTTAGCGTTGTTGGCAGATCTTACAAAAGGTGGGATTTGATATCCAAAATTTCCAGTAATCCTTGATAAAAGCAGCATGTGAATTCTCATAAGCCTTTGCCTATCCTTAGGACCCATCAAAGAGTCAATTCAGCATTACATTAAGATGATAACGTTTTCCACAAAGTCCATTCATTTCTAAGACAATACCATGTGATTTGTCATGGAACTTGTCTCTTGCTACACCCCATCATTTAAGTCATTCAAAAATTATTTGCTGGAAGATTTAATTTGCAGAGACACTTAACAGCTATATATTCACTCATTCTTGTGTTCAAAAGCAACACAAATTCTTAGCCTTCTGAAGCATCAGAATTCAAATATTCTCGTTAAAGTCCCTTGAGATATTTGTATTGTTCTTTGTGTGGAGCAACATAACAGAACTATGGGTTTCCGCTTACCTGGTATCAAGCGAACATCATTTGGTTCAAACCAAGCAGCTTCCAAAGCTGTGGAAGTCCTAAGAGGTTGTCTTGTAGTTTATGTTGGAGAGAGCCAAAAGAAACGGTTCGGGATCCCCTTATCTTACTTGAGTCAACCTTCATTTCAAGAATTGCTGAATCAAGTTGAAGAAGAATTCGGATATGATCATCCAATCGGTGGTCTGACAATTCCTTGCAAAGAGGATGCCTTTTGAGAACTCATTTCCAGCTTGAATGGATTGATATAAATCATTTTGTAGGAGGCTGAAATGGATTAGTTGAGATGATTTTGTACAGAAGGCAATCTTTTTTTATCCTTAATCAATAATTTATTTGACTTTTCCAATCTAAATGAATTCTAATATATTTTCACAACTCTTGTTTGCGTATATTAATTTTGCATTGTTGAAGGAAATTGTTAAATAACTTCTTCTAACAAATTTGAGTCATAATTATCAAAACATTGTAAGATCGTCATATAGAGTAAGAGAATAGGATAAACTATTTTTCCTAAATGCATTTTCCTTTGAAGTGAACATTTTAGGTGGCAATACTAGTACCAAATTGTAAGTATCAAACATGGTTAGCTGATGAATAGATAATCGAGATTGTGCTATAATACCAAATGATTACAACATTTTTGCCTATTGATCATAGGATGTTGGAAATTGAAATGTCTATCAGCTAATTGCAAATAAATCATAATTCTTGTCCTTAGCATTATTGTGCTTAAGGTGTTAGGAAAACATCCTTGCCTAATAAGTTTTAACTAGTTTGAGGGATTAATGAATATATTTAATTCTGCTAAAAGAATCTAATTTAGGAAAATTGGTATGGTTGAAAGAAAATATGAATTAGCAATCTTCCTAAATGTTATGTCTTAGGAACTAGATTATGGTGTAATAGCACTAGAAATACTAATGTTGTGCTTTCAACCCTACCACCAATAGATATTGAGATTAATTGCTTATTATATGAGCTCGACACCTATAATGTTAAGGTAAATGTAATAGCAAGATTTGAAGTATAACTGGAATGTGGTAAGGAAAATGGCAAGTAGGTTGATTACAAAAAAATTGAAAAGAATTCCTAATTATTGAAAATGACCAAATCGTGTATGAATTTTGAGGGATAATGTTATATGTGATTCTCATATCCAAAATAAGTTAATAGGATGCCTTAAATAAATACTATGTAGGGTATCCTTATAACTCAAAGAAAAATCCTTTTTATGGGCAAAAGTACCCTTACACTCCTAGGAATTTAAATTTGTACATTCCTAGGTAGGGATGGCTCATTAATTTGATTGATGGGTTTTATTTGGATGGTATAAGTTAAGTTTCGTGAATGAATTAAATATAATGAATGTATGGGAAAGATGCGGATAGCAAAAACTCTAATGAGATATAAGCATTTGATAATGGATAAGAGCAAGGTTAGAAATGAATTGAGTCAACTCATGAACCATTTATGAATCGACTCGAAAATTGGCTCAATGAGTTGGGTTTTTAAACCAAATGAGTTAAATCTAAACCGAAAAGATTAGCTCAATTACTAAATGAAGGAAACTTGATTTATGGTTAGTTTAGCTTATTTAGTTTATAAACTAACTCAATAAATTAATTATATATAAATATATCTTAATAATATTTATGCAATAAATTATGATATCAAATACAATATTATATATTATATATTGTATTTAGATGAATTTAAATCACATTTTTATAATGATTTTAGATTAAATGAACTAAATGAACCAAACTAATGAACTACTAATATGAGCTAGCTTGGTTTTTTTTATGAAAAATTTCTTACTTAAGATTTTAGTTCATTTGATTAAATCATAAATTAAATAAGCTATCAAGTCAAGTTAAATGAATCATAAGCTTAATTCAAATTGAATTCAAATAAAAAAATTTAGTTTATATAAATATAATTCATATAAATACGAGTTAAGTTTTGAGCCAAGCTAAATTTATTTGAATCAAGTCAAGCTAGTTCATAACTTGACTCAGCTAAACTTATATCCACACCTAAATAAGAATAAGTAAAGTTTATCAAGTATTCAATGATTATAAGTCAAGTAATAGTTGACTATGGCTACCAAAGTTGCATTCTAGATTGGTATAATTAACTATATAGTTAATTATAGTTTAAATAGGGAACTTTATAAGTAAAATGCATAATTGAACCTTTTTCCAAAATGCCCCTACTCCTTTTTATGAGCCAACTTCAGCCTTAAATCCCTTATTTCTCCTTTCATCTTAAAATACTAACTTTTCTCCATTCTATTTCTTCCTCTTTTTCCTCTTTTTCATCATTACTCTTCAATTAAATGACTAGCATTACTATAAAATCACAAATTTACTTAGCTATTTAAGGAATTTAGACATCAATTTTGAATCATCATTTTATCAAACATTGTACCAAATGTTTTATAATGTTAATTATAAGACCACCATACAAAAATATTATATCAGTTCCTTAACAAGTAAATTGTCATTATTTCTTTTAGGTCATAGCACTAGATAATTGGTCATATTTAATTATAATGGTTTTATCTCTATAATCTCATTAAAAATTATAATTTAATGTCATTATTAATTGATACGAAATGTTTGACACACCATATCAGCGATTCATATAATTGACATTATATTACATTTCTTTCTAAAAAAATCATTTTCCTACACCTTCTCTATTTTATACAATATCTCATAAAACTTTATACTACATTATTTTTAACTTAAAATACATCTAAAACCCCTAACACTACAATAATGCAACTTTATAATACATACAAACTTTATATTGAATAGAAAGCAATGAACATTTGGTTTTAATTATAGTACATAACCTCGTATTCAACATATGCAATCATTTACATTAATTTCATATAATTTGGATACGAGATTAGGGAATTCCTAATGATTTGCACTATTAAATAGCATATGTTCAAAGCATTTTTAAACTCTAATGGAATAAAGTAAGCAAATGAGAATTTAAGTGTTGCAATAATTACAAAGAAAATATTTATCATGGTAAAAGAAAAATTACCTTTGAATATATTATAAATATCATTTTATCTTAATATATTTAATTTATTGTTCATGTACATCTTTCAAATGGAACTTGTATTATCCAAATATTTCAACATATTATATAAAATAAGAATCAAGCAATTATGTATATAAGCTTAACTTTAAAAAAAAAAAGACTAAGTTGCAATAACAAAATATAAAAGCTAAAAAACTTTTTATGTTTATATTTTACATTTTTGTAGTGAACACACAATCCTATAAATTTACTAACAGGTTAACAGATCTTCAATACTATAAAATAATCAATAGAATAAACATAAAAATTAAAAGAGAAATCATCTTAAGATTGGAAGGTGAGTATATCATAATCTTTTTAAAGATGGCATAACTTCACAATGAAATTTATAAATTGCGTTATGGCTTTACCCTTTTTATTTTCATCTTGCATCTTGTGATTTAAACTATTTTAATATTAAATATTAATTCTTAAGAAAAAATTGACATGTATAGTAAAATGATATTTTTTAACTACAAAGGTTAAGTGTTGATTATTAATAAAAAAAAATTGACATCACAAACTGAATTATTTTACTTAAGAATATGTTTTAAGTATAATTTTACAAGTTAATAATATTAAAATTATTTTATTTTTACATTAAATAATCATGTATGCTTGATGCAATTATATAGATACAAATAGTAATAATAACAAATATAAAAAAAAAACTCTAAATTAACAATTGAAAAAATAATAACAAATACAATAGCAATAGATGCATAAACTTTATAGACCAAAATATTTTTCTTATACAATTATATAAATACAAATAATAATAAATTGAACATTCTAACAAATAAGAAATTATAATTTACAATGAATAACGAATTTTAAATGAAAATAAAAAGTGAAATGCCTCTTCTTTTAATTTCTTTATATTATTTTAAGATTTTTGAGTTGGATGATGATCTAGGTAGTAAATTGATTATAAATTATAGTGTAAAGAAGTAATATATTTATTTTTGCAATGAAATCAAGCCTTTCAAGCAAAAATGGACATGTGACTTCTTTTTACTATAATTTCTCATTAGTTTTTATTATCTTTATGCTTTTTTAAAGTGGGATACTACTTGAGGGTTTTCAAGTTGAATGGCACAAATGATTGTAAATTAATAATAAATTATAGTACAAAAATAGTATTAAGAATTTTATATTATACTTAAGCCTACCAATGCAAGAATGGAAATGCTCGTTCCCTTCAAAATAATTTATCATTGCTTTACAATCCATCAAAGTTTGATACTGCAATTTTATATATATTAATTTTAAGGCTTAATTGATCATTTGCTTTGAACATTTCAATCTTCCTATTTTTTAGTATGAGAATAATGATGCTTGTTTTATGTATTTCAAAGTTTGATGTAACATATAGAGTAATTGGCATGTCGACTCTTGTATTAAAATATAGAAATAGTTAAATGCTTATAGCAAATGAAACAATCAAGCAACTTAAGAAAAGTTACCTTGATAATTATTTCAAATAAGTAAGAAGGGTCCTATTAATAGGCTAAAAGCAAATAGGTAATAAATCATCATGATATATAAATTATTCATGAACCATCACAATGTGTAAACTATTGATGAACTATTATGACAATTAAAATAGATTATTAAACTTTATATGTCTTTTTTTAATGAAAACTTGATGTCATAAATTATCCATTATACATCGATTATTAAAAAATTGAAATTATATACTAATGACTCATAAATGCCATCCTTGGAAAATACTTAGTATCATCATTTATTAGAGTTAAGTGGCTAGTGTTATACTTTTATATGTTGATTTGGTCAAATAAATAAGATAGTATCATCCTAATTATAATCACATCAGTTTTATAATAAATAACTGATGTGGTTTATTTGTTTTTTTATTGTTTTTACAACTTTTGCATCCTTACATTTGTTCAAAAATAGATACAGTAATAAATCAATATTCTAACAACCTTACTAACATTAACTGGGAAACATTGTACAGTAACATTACAATTAATCATTTGATTTCACAACTTTGAAGAAAAATAATGGTAAATATGTGAATGGTATCCATAAAACAATCATTTGCCCTTACTTTCATGTCCATGAAAATTTTCAACAAAATATGCCCTCATGTGAATGATACAAAAGTTGCAAATAAAATTTCCTTATTAGTAAACACACATATACCTACTCTTTTTTTATACTAGTACTCTCATATGAATAATCAAGACTTATACATAATTGTATCTAGAATCAATAACTTGCATCTTAATAGTTGACGATCAAGCTATATTGATCTTGTATTGTCCTCTTATGCTACATAAATAAAATAGAGTGAAACCTTATATGTAAAAAAGAATGAAAGAGAAAAGAAACTCTGGATATAATTTATAGGTAACATAGGACATTCTATGTAGGTTACTAATTAAAAAAAATGATGTTATAAATAAACGACATTTCTCAATTAGAGAATTTTAAATGTCATTTATTATATTTGTAAATATTTATTACAAAATGATAAATATTTATTACATTTTAGTTGAGATTTAGACATTAGTTATGATTAAAAAAAATTGACATTCTTTCTCCTATATATTTTTAATGAACTTATATACCATATCGAGTTTTAGAAAATTACTTTGACTATTATAAAAGAAATTAACCATTCTACAAACTATCCAAGAAATAGACCAAGTGTGAGAAAGCTTGAAATTTTCATAAGCCGGATAAAAGGTTTACTCTATTTTAAAAGACATTAATTTTTATAAGTTTGAAGAAAAAAGAAGGTTAGTTTTGAAATTAATGAAGAATGTTTCATTAACTTTATCAAATATCGTAAATTCAAGATAAGTTATATGTTCTTTCTGCATAATTTTCTTACAACAATACAAACATCAATACATTGAATGTAAGTATACGAAAATATAAGAAAGAAGACATCAATATGAGAAAATTTATTCTATAATTTTTATTAATTCTATAATGAAGATTTACATAAGGAAAATTTATATTAACAAATGCAAATTTATAATAATATTATACAAGAAAAAGAAAAAGAGGACTTTGGCTTTCTATTGTCATTGCCAAACTTGGTGCTAGTTCTCATGAACCTCCATCAAATTTTGGTATTGGTAAATCATAGATCTAGATAATATATTTGCCTTTATTAACTAACACCAACTTGTATTTGAGGAGGAGGAACATAGCTCTTTCATTATCTCATTTGACATATTTAGATGATAGTGATTGGATTTTATAATGTCTCTAAAAGTGTTAAATGAAATGGTGATAGTGTTGTGTTCCTCCTACTCAAACACTCACTTAGATAATGGAGCTAAAGCATTATTAAGATATCTCCAAATGGATAGTGAATATGAAATATATAATCAACAAACGAAACTATAGGCATCAATTATTAAGTAAAAACTAACATTTTAGGCTTCCTTTTTTATAATTAGGTTTTGATTGCATTGCCTAAGGAAACTTTATAAATGTCTTTACATATTAGTTAATAACAAAAGTAATAAGGAATATTTTCTTTTTCTCATATAACTTTTTTTCCTTTTTTTTAGAAGCAATAGACCAGCGATCTAGATTAAAGAACGGAAGGTTCCTGCATGTCATCTAACATGAAACGTAAGCATTCCTTCAACTAGCAATAGTTCCCTCTAATCAAGCTTTCTTTATAGCATTCATATTAGCTAAATAATCCACAGTCTCATTCTTCTCTCTATAAGCAAAAGAAAGCTCTACACACCAATCCATTGCTAGTATGTCTATTATTTTCTCCACTAACTCATAACAAGGATGACACCTTACATAACCATGCCCAATGAGAGCCAAAGCTTATACACTATACAATTTCATCACTAGATGGCCTATCTTCACCTCCTTCACCTATCTCAAACCAGCATGGATGGCTAGTAGTTTAGCTCTTAAAACACTTCTTTCACTAGCATATCTTTTAATACACTTCCACATGCAATATTATGTCCATCATTGATACCTGCTCCATCAATGTTGAGCTTTAGCCAACTAATATTTGGAGCCTACCATTTACTAGCATTATAACCATATTTGGGTGGCTAGATACCAACTGTTGTATAATTGTACCACATTTGACCACTCCTTGCACTATAAAGTTTTTTTTATTGGAATACTTTAGCATTTCTTCTCCTTTATATAACCCAAAGCTATGCTAAAAACTAACTTCTAGTTGTCACACCTATCTTTAAAAAAAATTCTTTTAAAATTATGCTCTGGTTATTCCTTTATATTACTTTGGAAAAATATTATCCACAGAGAAGGTTGAAGGTTTGATTAATCTAAGCCATATATCTGAGACCTTTAGACAATCTATAATATCATGCATATTCATTTCTACTACCTAACCAAGTCTTTCATATAAATTAGAATTAGTCATACCTCTCCTTACTCTATAATCATTAGTTAAGAACCTTCCATGTGATAAGAGCCTTCCATGTGATAAAAGCCATAGAAATATTTTAATCCCTTTTGGCCTTCTCCATTTCCATACCTTTCTCCACCAATATTTGTTTGTTAGATCATTATCATTGGTAATCAAGTTCTAAGCAAACTTTACCAAAAACTTCCTATCACTAGAATAACTCCATATAACCCATTCTTTTTTACCATTATTACTAAAGTCCACCTCTTGAATCACTCTATACCATATTTTATTAACTCCTCCCCAAATATTAAAAGCCACTTTTTTATTTTGAATGACTAGGATAATGTTCTCCCCACAACCATATTTGTTTCGAATGACTCTAGCCTATAATGAATCACGTTCATTCATCATATTAAAGGCGACCTTTATAAGGAGTGCTTTATTATTCTTTTTCATTTTACAAATACTAAGTTTTCTTCTTCTTTTCTTTTACATATTTGATCCTATGCAATACAATAGGTCTTTATCTTCCTAAAATGAAACCCCTATAAAAAATCTCTAATGATTTAATCAAATTTTTGACACACTTGAACTTGGAACAAAGTAGTTTGTATCCCATAAAATGGTATACTGGATAAGACAACTTTTGATAGTGTAATTCTTCTAGCAAAAGATAAAGTTTTTACACTCTATAATGAAATTCTCTTTTTGTATTTTACCTGTTACATCCTTGAAAGCATTCTTAGATACTCTATTATGATGCAAAAGAACCCCTAAGTGTTTCCCTAGGTCTATTATTAGTTGGACTCCTAGTCTTTAGCTTAGTTCTTAACTTTTAACATGATTCATGTTTCTAAAGAAGTAAACTCTAGTATTTTAAACATTGCCCTTTATCCAAAGTAACTATAAATAATTTCCACATAGGCCATAAAGGATTCTATAAATAACACCAAATCATCATAAAAAAATAATTAAGATATGGGAGGTCCTTATTTACACAATTTCATAGGCTTTCATTTACCCATCCAAACAAACATAGTTTATGCAATGGGCTAATCTTTCAATACATATGACAAATAAGTACAATAATAAATGATCACCTTATCCTATGCCACGAGTTAGAGCAAAACTCTCTAACTATACCTTATTCTAAATAACTCTTATATTACAAGTAGACACACACTCCATGATAAATGAGGAGATATTACTTGGAATCCCAATATCAATAAGAGTATTATCTAAAAAAATGCCTATACACTCAATCATATGCCTTTTCCAAATCTACTTTAATTGAAATCCACCTTTTCTTTCTTTTCTTTATTCTCATCGTACAGATAATTTCTTGTGCCACTAATGATATTAGTCAAAGCTATATCTTCCTGGGATAAAGTTACACTAATTAGGGGATATTAAATGCCCCAAGTAAGGCTTTAGTTTATTGGCCACCATTTTTATGACAATCTTATACATAACATTGCAAAAGTTAATCAATCTGAAGTGTTTCAAAGTTTCTAGGCTATTCACCTTCGAGATTAGCATAAGTAATGTTTCATTTAAATTTCAAACCAAATATGGCCTTTCAAAGATTTCTATGATGATATCATAAATAAACTAGCCCACTATTTCCTATTGACTTTAAAAAAATATTGCATGAAGGCCATTAGGACTTGGAGCTTTTAAAGGAGCCATACTAAATAACGCTACTTTAATTTCTTCTCTTGAAAATGGAGCACCTATTTCCATGATAACATCATCTAAAAGCCAAGGAAAATAATTTTGTAAAAGGAATCCATTAAAAAGAAAGTTATCTACAAAAAACATGTTCTTATAGTATTTTAAAGCCATGCTTTTTAATAACTCTTCATCTTTCACCCAGTCACCATTATCATTTTTTAGTTTTACCACGGAATTCTTCATGTTTTGAACAATTATTAAAGTATAGCTCCAAGCAAGGAAGATATTTAAAATTTGCTAGAACTAACATTATTCGTGTTTAATTACATTCAAATTGGAAACAAGGGACCTAGTTTGTTTTATTCCAATTTCTAATTCCAAAATGTCTACACCTATTGTTTTATCATAAATTAGTGTTTAGATGAATCATACCTCTAACATTTACTAAGCTCCTTGCATGCATTTATTGATTCACTTCCCCTAATAACGAGAATTTGAATTCTATTATATGGCTACATAGTATCAATTTACAATTTATCAAAGGAATTTATGGCATCTAGTGATGTGCTTCTTAGTAATAAATTGCCAATTTGCCTTTTTTGTAGAAGGATCAATCATTTTCAATAAAAAAAGGCTTATGCTCAAATTTAAATAGTGAAAGATGTGAAATTGTGGCTTCTGTATGCTTCAAATTCCATTATAAATTACATAAGCACCAATCTAGACATTCCTTAACAATTTTTTTCCTATGTGTACATGGGCATTTTGTATCCTATATTAATGAATCCATAATTCGCGATGCAGTTATTAAAATTATTCATAGAAAGCTAGTTTGGTTTACTACCTTCCTATTTTTCATTAACACAAGTATAGGCATTGAAGTCACCTATAACAAGCCATAGATCAGCCATAGTGGAAGTAGTATCTTCTAACTCCTTCCAAAGCATATGATTTTCATTTATTCTAGGACTAGCATAAATAAAAGACATAAATGTAGCATAATCTTCATTTATTGATTCAACAAAGCAATGGATAACTTAATCTATATATCTTTCCACAAATAGCTTCACTCAGGTTGGATTCTAAAGAACCCAAATTCCCCCTAAATAACCATTGGAGTTAACTTGAATAAATGACTTAAACCTTATTTTTTTAATTCTTTTTTTAGCCTTATTACCACTAACCCTTGATCTTAAAATTGTAAAAAAATACTAACATCATGCTTCTTAATCAAGTCCTTAACTAAGTTTGGCAAAGCTTTTGAATCAGATCCTTGGTAATTTCAAGAAATACAATTCATGAGAATAATAGTAAAAGGATAATGAAAGGCTTTCTTCAAAGCTTGTCCATCTATACTTAAAAGGAAACAAGATCCTCCTAGATATTCTCCTTGTAAACTTAGTATCTTCTATTTTTTTTTCTTTGCTCATCATTTGCAATATAAACTTATGTCCATCTTATGACTTTTCTTTAACACAACCACTTCCTAAATTATTAGACCTTTGTGTCAACCTTGATCCTTGCTAGCTAGAAGCTTTGGATTTGAACACTATCTACAATAAGGCTAGGTTTCTTAAACTCATAAGACATTGAAATTTAGGCTTACAGACTTATTTTTATTAGGAGTCCTTAAAAGTACACGTCCTATTTGTTTTTGTTGCACCATGTATCTTATTAGCACTCTTTATTGGTTTCAATAAGCCAAACACATTTCTACTATTTTTTTGTAGCCTACTATTTAACTCCAATATCTTTTCCCGTTTTAAGTTTGATTGCTTGGTTCTATTAGAATTGCTTTCTCTCAAACTACCTTGATTTAAAATGGCCTCTTTCTTTTTCTTAGATAAAGTTGCATTAAATTTTGTTCCTTTAATTTCAACAACATTTAATTCTTTTTCAATAATTATGATATCTTAATCCTCACCCAAATTAGTAACATCATCTCCTTTATTCAAATCTTTAATATTCTTATATTATCCATTAATGATTCAAATATTAAGCCATTATTATGAATAATAACCCCTTTATTGCTAATTTTTAGAGATTTCATTTTGTTAGCCCTGATCATTACCTTTGAATTAACGGTTTACCTTTAATTCTTGTATTTATTTTCTAGGCCATGATCCATGGGCCAAAATTTTCTAGAGTAGCAACCATTGATGCTTCTCTAAGCTCAACTTCTCTAGTTTCGCCTTTGACTATCTTGTCACTCATAACTTTGGACTTAAGCATACTTCTTTTTTATGGCCATATTTGCTACAATGAAAATGAATAAATTGTAAGCCTTCATATTCCACCTAGTAAATGCAATTTAACAATTTAAACTTCGATAGAAACATTTTCTAAAGATTAATCTCAACATAAATGCATGCAAATTTAGGCTTTTTTACAAAATCTTCTACTCTATTCTCTTTTCTCCCCAAGATATTAGTGTTAAGCTTCATCATTCTTTCAATTTTATTTCCTAACCTCCATAGAAAGTGCTTATTATAAAATTCTATTAGCAATCCTAGTATGCAAACCCAGATAGTGGTTTTTCATAATTCATCCCCATACAGGTTAAAATTTGCTTTCTATCTTTGAATGATTATATAGTGATCTGCTATCATTCATGGACATTCTTGTATCTTGAAATTGTAATTTTTAATATTATTAAATCTTACCATATCTTAATCATCATCCATATAAATGAACTTGAATTCCCCTTGCCAGTTCCATATCTTTAGTAATCGTGCGTATAGGAATCCTATTTCTAATCTTTTCCTTAAAAGCTTGACAATTAATGACATCTTCCATGGTTTACATCATTCCACCACTTTATCTTTCTATACCTTAACCATCAAGCATGCTAGGTCTCCCTCCTCATTTGCTATCCCCTTTCCTTTTGGGACAATCATCTCTTCTTCACCTTCTCACCTTTTCTTATATTTTGGATAGCACATTGCTCTCATCCTCTATCTACTCCTTCCCTCTATTGAACCCCAATAATTTATCCTTATAGGATATAATTTTTCGTTAATCATTAAGATTCTTCTTCCTATTTCCTTTAGATTGTGTATTTATTATTAGGATGTACATTCTCCTTGTTATGTACACTTTCATATTGAGGATCTCCCTTACAATTATTTTCCTCCTTTTGAGTGCTACTTTTCTCCATTACGTCATCCATCAAAGACTTTTCTACCTCTGATCCTTTAGCCTTTTTGGTGCTATGCATTAGAAGATTTTTCTCTTCTAATTTTCTCTCTTCACTTACTCTTAGCCATTTCACAATCTCTTCACTCACTTTACTTATACTTCTTGCATAATCTTTTAAATACTTTTTGGAAAATGATTTCCTAACTTAACCTTAGTTATAAGTTTCCATTTAAATTTAAAAAATGCCACCAATTAACTATAAATGTTAGTTTATTTTAAAACCACCATCTTATTTATTTCAATAATTTTAAAATTTAACCAGACATTGATTTGTCCATTGACTAACATAGAATTACAATTCCATATAATGTAAGGAGTAGATTTTTATCAAATCCTTTTGACAAGCAAGATGAGATCATTATAGTAACTAGATTCTTCATAGTTTTTTTAAGATTTAAAGGAATTTAGGTAATTGATTAAAAAAGCGGAAATTGAACTTTAATAAGATATCTTTAGAATTTTGATGATTAGGGCTAAAGGATATGTCAAGACTTATCTTATGACTATCATGATAGGTATAACGAACTTAATTAGTGTGACTAAAAGATATTCTAATTCAAGCTCTGAAATGAAATCTTTTCTCTATTGTACCCTTCTCCTCTCTTCTTCTCTTCATGTATATGAACTGCCAGCCCTATCTTAAATAGACAAATGGGAACAAGCTAAAGAAAGGCATAAGAAAGTTAATACTTACCTCCCCTCTTCCACAATTATGTGACGATATAGGGGCCAAAAACCCTAATAGGAAACCTTTCACTACACCACACAATTCTTTTGATATCTTTATAAGCCTATACAATATTTTAGCATCTTTATTATATTAGTGTTATTAAAAGATGTAGACATCAAAACCTAGAATATAAAGTATATACTAAAAGCTTTGAAGTTAAATATACATATATATCTATGACCAAAATTTGTCACATAAAATATAATTTACATAATACATCAGATATTACTAACCTCAGTTAGAACCATCAGCGTTCCATTCTTTCGAATTTGTCTCTATGGATGAAGAAACAACCTCATTACTGGTGGTGGTGGGGGAACTCAATAAAAAAGATGTATTATAATAAAGTTAGACTTAAAGTCTATTCTCCTAAGAATTACTTCATAGTCTACTTGTATATTTACAAGTGTAGATTGAATTCATTAACGAAAAAGTATCTTAAAAGTGTTATGGGGAGACTAGAATGTTCCTAAATAAGTATTAATATGTGCCCCTAGTTCTAAGATTGGTACCTATAATTTAGTTTAACAAAAGAGTGAATATAAAATATACTCAGTTAATAACTACTTATCACTTTATTCAAAGGACTTTTCATTATGAAAGATTATCCTTTCATTTAAGTGTAAATACTAATCAGTATCTTATAAAGAAATTTTCTTATATATATCATTAATGTATGTTATTATAGGAAATGACAATGGTAGATATATAAGTTTCACCTTATATCTTGGGTTTAGAACTCGCCCACCTAATAAGCCTGGCCTATAAAAATACAGGATTTGGACTCTTTTTTATAGCTTGATAGGCTCTGAGGGCTCTAATCTACAATTTAATCCCCAAACCCTTAGTTTCTCTCATTTCTCTTCATCTTTCAATTTCTCCCAATTCTCTTTACACTCTTTTCCACCTTTCCACCAATTAAGCAAAGAAAGCTTTAATTCTTTTTTATTTTTTCATCCATTAAGATAAGAACATTGCTTTTAATAGGAGTCCTTTATATTTCTTCTTGAGTGATGCAAAAAATTTAAGGCTATTTAATTTTGTTGGGAATTCTGAATCCTAACTTTAGAACTTATGAATTTTAATATGATTAGGGTTAAAATATTTTCAAACTAACTTCCTAACACCTTCTTTCATACAAGATGAGTAGATAATCTAGTTAAATTTATGAATTTGTGATTAGGTGATGGTATTAATCAAATATTATTTTTTATTATTTTTCTTAAAATATTTTTAATTAGATACAATAGGTGTAATAAATAATGAAAAAGGGTGATAAAAGATGACATATAGGTATATTAATGATTATATTAAGGTTTAGTATGTAACAAATATGTTTAGAGAGCATTTTTATATCAGATAAGTGTAATAAATATGTTTAAAGAGCATTCATGATCAATTGAATAGTGAATTTTTCATAGAAAAATTATAATTTTTCATGTATGAATCAAGTGTGTAATCAATTTTTATGGTCCAAAGGAAAATCTAAACATAAGAATTGAGTGGATAATCATTTCTCCTTATGTAGACACAAGTTTAAATAGGTGAATTGATTATGTAATTAATTCACCATCCTTAAAATTTTACATCAATTTTAAAGGAACATAACTCTTTTATCTTATACTCATTTTAAGCAAATCATGTATTATTAGAAAAGTAATTGAGTCTATTTTAATATGTAATTAGTTTCAAATCGATATCTTATGTAGATTTTGAGATATCACTAAAATAGTAGGGCATAAGGTTAAAAACTCAAGATTTTGAAAAAAATGAATTTTTGTATTTATTTTCTAAAAGGCATAACACCTTCAAATCTTAACCAATTTAAGTGAATGACCATTCTATAAAAGTGCTAATTGAGTTTACTTTAATATAAAATAAGTTTTATAAATAATATATTTATAAATTTTGAATTACCCATAAAACATCATTTAAAGGTCACAATTATAATGAACATATAATATACCATACCTAACCTATGTTATGTTTTCATTATTTATAATGCTCCAACATAAGGTATTTGGTCTTTAAACATCAAAATAAAATAGTTTATGATATTTATAAGATAAGTACATAATAAGGTAACCACAAAATGAAAAATTAGATGTTATATAATATAATATGTGTTGTAATAAACTTATTGTATTAATTATGGAATGGAATAAGTTATATAATCATGTATATAAACCTAATGTTGTATAATGATAGCAATAAATATGGCTTATAGCCATTTATGACCTTGAATTACTTTTAGTTATCGTCAATTGTGAAGAACAAGAAAAAAAGAGTGAGTTGAATAATAAATGCTTAATTATCGATAACATACTTATGAAAGATATAAGGTAAACCCAGAAGGAATAATGGTAGAAAGCTTGTAGAAGGCATGAGGTTGACCTAAGATTCCAAAGGTGGATAAATATATTTTATCTATTACTTATTTTTTCAAATGAGATATGACCTTCAATGTAATTATTCATAAGTATTCTTATATGACATATTGGAAATGAAATAGGTATGTTTTAATCTCAATATGATTAGCTTTTAATTACTAGTATGCTTAAATGTGGTGAATTATCAAAAAAGGTAGTCTGATGAGTAAGTTATTATAAATTGTTGTTGTTTTTGTAAATTATTCACTCATTGAGTCCTAAATTCACTCCTCCATGATTTATTTTTTAGATCCTTAAATTAAGCCTCCACTTCTAACTCTTTAGAGCTAGATTTCATGAAAGCTTACTAATAATTGTATGATAGCATAGGATCTTGTACATAGTATATTTTAAGCCTTATATATTATAAACTTAGGTAGATATTTAAATTAATTCCTTATAAGTTAATCAAATTAGTTTATCCTCATTCTAAAAAAACTATAAGCAAATCTAACTTTCTCATCTTTTGTAGAACAGTTAATGATTTCCAATAGATATTCTTTTTCTAAATTGCTATCTTCTTCTATATATGGTTCCCACTTGTTAATTAGGAATGATCTAGATAATTAGGATTAGGTTAGTGGAAACTAGAAGGTAACTTCCATGTCAGTAATAATCAAGCTAGGCTTGTGATAAAGAGTAAGCTCACTTGTAAAATTTTAGCACAAAGGTACACATAGGGATAATTGGATTAGTTTTGCATGTTAATTCATTGATGCAATTTATATTTAAATTTCCAAATACTGCATACTCTTTAGAAGTATAGCATTACTTTATATGAAGCATTGCATTATGCATAATTAAGAAAAGTAGGTAGGTTATTAGCCGTAATGAGTTACCTATATTGGTTACATACCTTAAGGATAGGATGGTGACATTCTTCCACTACAATGATGATCACATGCTCATCAAAAGTATATTTAAAGGGGGATTATCTCTTTTTAGTCAGTTGTCTTAATTATGGCATTTTAAAGGTTTTAGTTTAGTTGAGTTGGTTTCCAACTAGATTAGCTCTTCTAAGTCTCCCACTTGATGACACTACAATGGGGGAAGAAATAAGATCATCATTAACTACACCATTTATTAAGACTTCCTTTAAATCATAATGTCTTATAAAAGTTGGACAAGAATTGAAATGAATGACCCTAGTTTAGGGTTCTCTAACTGTTTAATATCTTTAATAGTCTAGTCTTCAAACAATACTATGTCTTAACTTTTAACATTCTTCTTATTAATTAGATCTCATAATCAATAGCTAAATTCATCTTTTAATGAGCCAAAATAGATACACTATTTAGTCTTTGTATTAATTTTAGCTTACTCATCGTTAGGAATGTGAATAGGTTCTCGACATTCAAAAACTTCTAAATGCTTATATGAAATCTTTTTCCTAAACTAAACCTCATTTAGGGTATCTCTATCTAAAGGAAATGATAGTAAAAAGTTAATGATGTCAACAATAATCATCACAGCCTCATCTCAAAATGACTCAGCATACATTAAATTCTTTCCTCAATAGTTTTGTTCATTCTTTTGGTAACTCTATTCAATTGTGGTGTCTTGGTGGTATTTTGTCATGACCTAACCTGATCATTACCAATATAGATCCTATTACCAATTTTCACAAGCTTCAACTAATTTTCATTCTTTTTATCTAATGGAATTTTCAAATTCTAGGAGGACTTGAAATTTTATTTTAAATTCTTGTGAAAAACAAATAAAGTCTCCCTTATTTTTGAACACTTCCTAAAGGCCATACACCCTAAAATACAACACTTATATTAATTCTAGTTATGACAGTATCAAACATACACAATGCTTTATAGTTTTATACTTATACACTACACATTTAGTTCAATACATCATGTAATTCAATCGACTCTGTATTAGAAAGTTGATTCTGATTCCAAATGGAACCTAACTATCAAATTCTTTTATAAGGTGATCTTTGATCTCCATGCATGAGACATAGTTTAAATAGCTTTCTTAACTTAGAAATAGTGAAAATAATCGAAAGTGAGTTATAGAAACTCAGTAAGTATATGACTACCACTACTTTATAGGTGATTAGTTTAATATGTAATAATCATAAATTTTTTCAGAAACTAAACTAGAGAACATCAGCAAGCCCATTTTTCTTGATATTACTAAAATATATGAAGCTATGCCCTGGGAGTTCATTTGCATATAGTTTAAATTCTATTTCTCATAACACAATCATAGGAATCTCAAATTTTTTTTAGAACTCAACATCATGTACTACCGATTTCAGATAGGCATCACACTCACAAATAACCATTAAGGCTCAAAGGTAAATAGATGATCACAATAGTGATATTCAACCATAAACAATTTCCTAACATCACGTTATATCACACATTCAATGATAGTAACATACATATAGTTATTTTTTTATTTTTAAGGCAATACAATGATTTTTCTCATTTGTCCACTAGGAATTTCCTAACTATTTTGCTAGGAATTTTTATTCGGCTTTCTCATTATAATTCCATCTCCGTTCACAATTTTCATTATCATTTCTCTAGCATAGTTCACTATTTCTAATGCCATTCTTAGCAGGATTCACAAACACAAACTCATGAAAGCTTAATTCTCATATTACAACTATTTGTAAATTCATCAGTACAAGATGACTATTTCATTATTAGATAGAACCATCATTACCATGCTTCTGCTGCATACACTAATCGATTACAATTCCCTTAACCATTTATTTGTACTTATACTAAAAAAATATTGAACTTATGCATGAGTACATATATGAATGCATGAATATAAAATTTAAAGTATTAATAAGATGATA
The DNA here is from genome assembly GCA_020226215.1 of Sindora glabra. Taxonomy (NCBI): domain Eukaryota; kingdom Viridiplantae; phylum Streptophyta; class Magnoliopsida; order Fabales; family Fabaceae; genus Sindora; species Sindora glabra. Next base: position 62,432,841 of record CM035227.1, read on the forward strand.
TAATTCATAATATTTAAATCATCCTTTATTAAGATAAAAACATGTGGTAAGATATATACTTATCTACTCAAATCCACCTATCTTGTTACTCTGAAGCAATCCAGTTCTAAGTTTCACTTTCTTTCATTTTCCTATTCATAGTTTACAAGAATAATCTTATAACCATAAATATTAATATTACCTATTTTCTTTCCAAGCTTACTACATAAAATTCTAACCATTGTATAATAGCACTTTATCTTACTCGTTTCTTATATTTCTCAATATCAACTGATGATCTAACCATACTATTTAATTATTCTAGATTCTTACTTTCATGAAATCAAACACCCACTCCTTAATATTCCTAACTATGCCATAATAGTGTTCTAATTTAAATCATTCAATAATTCCATATACTTACTTACATTCTCCACCCTATTTAAGTAAAACTATTAAACCTCACATTTAGATTTTTTAATCCAATAAGACCGCATTATTTCATATAGCTACATACTGATTTATTGGGCTAATTACAAAGAACCAAGAACACATCATAAAATGAGGATTTTTAAAATAAACCTTATAAATAAAATGTTATAATATGCATATGACAAAAGTATTTATTTATACTATTTCATTATCCATTTATCCAATATCATCATCTTTTTATATTTTATAATACTAGCTAGTAGAATTGAAATATATTATCTTATAGAAACTCTTGAATCAACCTCGCACAAGTAGAATGGTTAATACCTAATAATCTTCGAAAATCTAATCATATCACTATAAATATATTACCCTTAACTTTGATTCAAAAGAATTGAAATTTCATTTTATATATTTAGGTGCTTTCTTACACCATTAATAGTCTATTCAAAATATTAAAATATAATATTCCATGTGTCCTAAACACTTTCCTTTAACAATTTACAACATAGGAAAATTGTGTTCACAAGCTTCATCAAGAGCTTTGAATTATATATAAATATGAAGATTTTTTGGATTAACCCCTAATTTTTTCAAAATTTATTCTAACTTAGCATTAGTCATATCATACTAATATTTTACAACTCAGATCCCATATATATATATATATATATATATATATATACATATGTATATATATATGTATATATATACATATGTATATATATATGTATATATATATATGTATATATATATATACATATATATATATACATATGTATATATACATATATATCAAGAGCTTTGAATTATATATAAATATGAAGATTTTTTGGATTAACCCCTAATTTTTTCAAAATTTATTCTAACTTAGCATTAGTCATATCATACTAATATTTTACAACTCAAATCCCATATATATATATATATATATATATATATAATATGATTGTGCATCCATAGTATTTTTAAATAGTGTATAAAGTTTCATACATTATTATGGTAGTTTGTTTTGAGCTAAAAATAGCAAAATATAGGAGCTTCAAAATAAAACCAACTTACTATGCTAAGGATAGCTCGCGTGGAGCTCCACTAGCAGTGAAAACTTACTAGATCACTAGTGGAAGAGAAGAAATGTAGCTTTCCCTTGCTGTTGTTCTTGTTCAAGGCTAGCTACGATTACAGCTTAAGCTTTATCTTGCCATAAATGGGGGTAAGATAGATAGCTATGTGTGATAGTGCCAAGGCTAGAGCAGAAAGGGAGGTCATTGGAAGGGAAGAAGCCATGCTCGCTACTATTATAGCTCGCTAGTCCTTACACGAGACCATTATGCAGATTATCAAAAGATCATCCACTCACAGTAGCAACTTATGTCGTTGACAAGGAAATCGCCAAAAATAACAGTAGTAAAAATTAACATCTTAAAATATAAGTTAGCATAGCCTCTAATGCATGGCTAAATAAAAAAAATAGGCTTTAGGCTTAATTGAATTCTAATTACATTGTTGCCTAGTAAAAGTTATGAAAGAAAAAGTTATAACTAACTTCATAGTTAGGGCATAGGGAATGACCAATTAACTTTGTAAATATAAATTAATTAAAATCATATTTTAATAATTCATATCATAAGAATGGTGTCAGTGTTAGTTTATTTATTGTAACATCATAGAATAAGTTAGTCAGATTCTTATTTTCATTAGATGCAAAGTACTCAAATAACAAAGTTAAGTATAAAGCATTAATCATTGGCTTGAAACTATTTCTAGAACAAGGAGCATGTCTCATTAAATTTTACTAGGATCCATAGTTAATTTTTAAATAAAATTTAAGGGAATGTAAATGTGTGAATCCTAGTATGGAAAAATACTTGGCTATTTGGGCTAAATTATTATATAAGTTTGATGATATAATTATAAAACATATACCCAAAGTCAAAAATGAAAATGCTAACATCTTGGCTTAGATTTCCTTAAGGTACAAGGTTCACTAGTCAAAATTAATCAAATTTATTAGAAATATGATGCATTTCAAGCTAGTAGAATCAAGGGAGATATTATGTTCAAATCCTAATGGCATTTCAACTAATTAGAAAACACATTTAATTAATTATCTAAACAATCCTTTTAATAATACAACATGAATGATTAGAACTAGAGCTTTAAAATTTGTGTTTGTAGATGAAGATTGTATAAGAAGGGTTTTAAAAGTTAGTTGCTTAAATGTTTGAATGAAACCAAAGTTTGTTTCAACCATAGCTAAAGTTCATGAAGGCATTTGCAATGCTTATTAGGCCAAAATAAAATAAAGTAGGTATTAATTAGAAAAGACTTTTATTAACCTAAGATGGTTGGAGATTGCATAAACTATGCTAAAGCATGCAAGAATGCTAGAAGCATGGCCTAATCTAAAGAGTCTTAGCCACTAAGTTAAAATATATTATTGAGCTTTAGTTATTTAAAGGGTAAATTATAGGTATAATTGACAAGATATACCCCCTATTAACTAAAGGTCGCCATTTCATTTTAGTGGCTATATATTACTTCACTAAGTATTTTGAAGTAGCTCTGTTTAAAAAGATCAAGCAAATGGATGTCATTGATTTCATAGAAAAAATTAGTGTGCAAGTTCGACTTACTTGAAACAATAACAACTAATTGTGGAACTATACTCACAAGTCAAAAGGTCAAAGAATATGCCAAATGAAAAGGTATCAAAATGCTCACAACCATTCCTAATTTTGCACAACCTAATGGCCAAGTTAGAGTTACTAACAAATAATTATTGATTTGATCAAAAAGTAAGTTAGCCAATATCATAGGAAGTAACATCGAATGTTAGAGAATGTGTTATAGGTAATTCAAAGTTCACCTAGAAGGTCAATTAAAGTCATTCCTTATAAGATAGTCTTTGTCCATGACATACTATCACTAGTGGAAGTGATAATGCAAGCTCTAAAGGTAGAAAAGAAAATTGAATTATTGCAAAGTGATTATCATGAATTAATGCTCTATAAATAGGAAGACTTAATGAATTATGGTGGAGAGCTTTTGATTCATTAGTGCACAATAAAGAAAAAATAGCTTAATAATATAATAAATGTGTGAAAGATAAGAAATTTACACAAAGCTAATTAATTTAGAAGGTCACCCTACCAATACAAACTAAGATAAGTTATGGAAAATTGTCACCTTATTGGGAAGAATTTTTTTTATTATTGATTGTTTTAATAGAAATAGTTATAAGGTATGTAATATTGAAGATAGCAAAGTCAAAACTATAAATGATAAATACTTGAAGTTATACAAGCTACATATACATGAAATTAACATGTAAAACACATAGTGAAATTTTCTTCATTCATTTATTTAAAAAAGGCCTAAAACATAGCTTTTAATATTCAATATTATACAAACCAAATTAGCTAAAGATTATACAAAATTTATTACGAAATAGATGATTTCAACCTATGACTTCCTTTTAAATGTTCGAAAGAAGACTTAAAGGCTTTGCCATTTAGCTATAATAATATCTCATTGTTTCCACATAGCTCGATGTTCACCTTTATCCCAAAAATCTTGTTATTTGTGGCCTTGAATTCTTTCACTGTTGTTTTGGCTTAGTAGAAAAGGTTCTACTCTTCTTTGAAAGCTACTATACTCAGCTTCAAGTTTGGTTCAAGCATTTCTTGCTAACTCAACCTACTTTGAAAGATTTAAGATTTACTATTACAAGTTACAAATATCTTAAGCATTTTTTTCCATCTTCTCCAAGTAAGTCCAATGCTTGTTTGCAAGGTTAACTTTTTGTTATTCACCAATTTTACAAAATTCAATTAGCTCATCATTGCACTACAGTAAAAACTAGTAAGCCTCTTTTATAGTCAACACCTTATTAATATTTTCAATTATCTTTAAAAGCACCTTAACCAAAGATAATAATATAAGATGTTTGAGGCCTATAGTTATATGTTTATTTGAAGTCGTTGTCCCTTGTAATACATGTAAAGTTAAGTTCAACTTCTTTTGGGTTTCAATATTTCAGACAACCATCTTTAACTCTTGAAGAGTGTAAGCCAACCATTATCTTTTGGATTTCCTTTTCTATTTGGTTCTAAGTAGCTAGATTCTCAGTAATAATTGATACTAACCTAAAAGTACTAGATTTATTAGCCTCCTTTTCAATTATTTCTTCTTCTTTAGTTTCTTTTCCAGCTTCTACTTTAGCTTCCTTCAATTTACTCTAGTGTGCTTGAGGTTAGCCATAATAAAATTGTTAGCTTTAATGCTAACACCTTCATTGACTCCTTGACCTTAATCCCATCAATCAATAAGGGAATCCATTTTGACTACCCTATCCTCTTAATGCTTCTTTTAACTTAGGATGGCATTTAACTTTGCTTACAAATGAGCCTTCTTAGCAATATCAGTTAACTTATTAAAGCCAATATAGCTTAATACTGATCCACTTGACCTTCTAACATTGATAGGAATCTAAGTGGTGGGATTAGTTTTTTTAAGGGTGGTAGAAGTATCGGAAGGAATAGGTATCAGAAGGAATAAACTAAGTCATAAAAAGGTGGGAATCAGAGTAAGTTCAAGGTATAACTTAAGAAAGTAGAAAAAGGAATATCAATATCATTTTAATATCTTAGGTAGCTAACTAATAAGTCAAAAATTAAAAAAATAAAGGAATGAACCTATTTGGGATTACATAATTTTCTTAATCATGCTTAAGTTAGGAACTAATGGTTGAGTGAGCAAGTTTATCGGTTGCAAATGAGTTTATGCATTCATGAAGGATAGTTTGACCGGTATGTTGAACTGAGTAATAGTAATAGTTTTCTTTCTACTTTTTGTCAGTAGTTTTTTAGTGAGTTAACTACTAGCTATCTTGGATTATCCTTTCTGGTTATGTTTTCTTTTCTTAATTCCCCATAGAGTGCCATCTTCATCCTTTGTAAAAATTTACTCAAGCTTCTCATAGAGTTTTCTTAGTTTAACCTTGTTTGCCATTTATTTGGCCAAATTTAGAGTGACCCAAAACTTAGTAGGAAGTATATTACGTATATAACAAAATGAGTTAAACATAATTTATTTATGATAATATACAAAAGGATTAAAAAACATTGAAGGTTTACCTATACAATTATAAGGTTTTTCAAACTTAGCTACTTGAGCAATAAGTAATGTCTTAACTAGTAAGTGGGTATCTAAGGGTTTATAAGGATAATGATGAGCTATTGTGACTTTTGGAATCGACTTTCCCTTCTCTTTTAGGTGTTAAAGGTAATATTTTGAAATACAAAAAGGTATCTTCGACAAAGGAATTAGTTTTAACCTAAAAAAGAAATGTATTCATAGGACCTATGTTAAAGTTTTGTTAGTATAATTTGAACCACTTTCACCCATAATAAATGTTACAGTTCTCTCTCTTATTCTTAAAGGTTTTCTTGGCATTAATAATAAGAGCCCTTAGAAGGGGGTAATCATACTCAATCTTGTACTATTTCTTAAATGCTAATATTTTGGTATAATGCATACCTACTTTTTTTCAGGATAGCTCTACCATTTGAATAAAAATAACATGGGTCAACTTTTCATCCATCGCCATGTCAAAATATTTATGTGTTTGAAAACCACTATTTTGAAAATGATTTAGTGATAGCATAACATAGTAAAGAGGGATAAATATTGATTGATAAGCAAATAGACTAGCTAGATCTTTCTATGGATATAAAATTAGATGCAATTAGTGTTCAACCTTGGAGCTTTTGGTTTAGAATGTCAATAGGTTAACTTTGAATTAAACTAATTTATTTGGCTACAATACTCGATAAATGCTTTTTAACTGCAGAGGTTGGTATACTTGTATAAAGATATTGAGGGCATAATAATTAGCTCTAGTCCTCTATAGTAGTAGGATTAATAGGGTTTAACTTAAAAGTAAAATAGTTATGCTCGATGACTTAAGGGTAAAAAGGAAAAAAAGTCATTCAATTGATTCTTTTCTCACTATAAGTGTAGAGAGTTGTGAAGAATAGGTTGAAGAGGTCAACTGGGTAATATTTTTGGTATTTAGGAAGAGGCAAGGGTTGAATAAATTTGAAACCAAAAATGGAAGAATCTTTTATATCTACAAAAGCCAAAGTGACTGTAAAATGTTCCTAGAAATAAGTCACAAGCTAAAGTTGAAAAATCCAAAACGAACCTTTTAAGTTAGCAAAATTTTTTGGCGTTTATAAAAGAAAAGCCTAGATTAATATTTTCATACAAAAATGCCAAAACAAAGAAGTTGAACATCACATATTAACCTTCATGCTCTATCATGGTTATAGGCAAAAAGGAAAAGGCTATTTTCAAATATGATATGTAAAATAAATGCTTACAGACCCAAAAAAGTAAGAGGACAACATATTAAATTGAAAAGATAAGAGTACAAGAGGCACCTATATGTTGTTTTAAAAAAGTTGAACAAGTAGAATTTTTAAGAGAAACCAAGTTTTTAAAATGCAAGTAGAAAGTTCAAAAGAGGAGAGAAAATCTCTCCAGTTATATTTAAATTAATCAATGCCAAAATATTAGACAAAGAAAAGCCAATCATACTATAACAAAGATGCATGCTAACACAGTGATACTAATTAATAGGGAAAAATACTTAACAAAAAAATTTGAAAGATGGATATTCCAAAAATTCCTAATTTTTTTCCAAAGTTACTTTTTGTCCTTTTGAATAATATCAAGCTATTCAAAATAATCTTTACTAGCATAATGGAAATTTCTATAAGTCTTAACCTTTATAGAAACCTAAGACAAGAAAGAATGGCATTAGAAGTAAAAACTAGCCTGAAAGTGAAAAAAATATCATTCTTCTTTTCTAAAATGTTTCAAGAAAGAAGACTAAGATAAAAAAAAGTAAGAGGGTGACCATTAGGGACATTAAAATAGGAAGAATGATGTAATAACTGTGATATAAAGATAGAAGACTCCAAAAACTTAGGATCTGTGATCCTCATAGCCCATATGACCTATAAAAAAGAAGTAAAAATAGTAGAATCAAATGCCATGGATGATTTACAAATAGAGAAAAAGAAGACAAATAAAGTCTAAGAGAGTTTACTAAAGTAGAAATAGAAAACAATAAAACACCAATGGCAAAAAAAGGCAATAAAAAAAGATAATGCAATAAAATAAGTTATTTAAAAGAAATAAGAGAAATGTATTTATGAAAAGTCATAATAAGTGATAGCTCACATCATGATGACCTCAAAAGGGTGTAAGTTAGCAATTTTGCAAATGATCATAATGGCTATCTTAGGGCAACATAATAGACCACATGTTTGTATACACTTCCTAACACACCATATGCCCCTAAGTAGATCCTAAAAGATATGCTTATTAAAAGTATATGAAAAGTTCTTCCTATTTAACTGATAACATTTTACAGTCTTCAAATGCTTAAAATTTTCTTAAGTCCTTTGTGAAACATGAATGATGCTAGTTTCGCTCCCCCTTGAACTTATACTTCAAGGAATCGAAAATCAAAAGGCCTTTATTAAATCACTTTGTAAAATTTTGGTAATAGATCATTTCAGATTAATTAAAGCACTCGTGATTAATATTTAAGGATTGATGAAGCTAGAAGACATGAAAAGGGGTAAGAGCTCAAATATGATTCTTCTTTACTCATTAGGAGAAGTTGAAAAAGACTATAGAGTTAAAGTGGCAAGAAATTAGGGATAATTTAAGGGTTTGCAAAAAGCTAGTTGATGATCCACTTTTTAGTTAATAAAGAGATTTCATGGACTAATAGTAGTTTTTAGAACTACACAACAATATATTTAGCTATGTCAAGAAGTTGTAACCACCTTCTACGCCAGTAAGTAATAACTACTTAGCTAGGGTCTATAAATACCCTCATTTATGCAAGTAAGAGGCTTTTTTTGCTAGAATCACTACTACATACACTCTACGTCAAACTCTAACACTTTGCTACCTAAACCTTTGCAACACTCTGCTACCATTTATGTATTTTTTTACTGCAATTCTCTATAATCTCAAACATTATTCTTTAAGTTTAAGCTAGGACTTCGAGTTCCTAATCATAACAATCTCATGTTATTGATATACTCTTACTCCTAAGTGAAGACTTTGCTAAAATTACAATAAAAGATTATATTTAAATTACTTTACTTTGTGCACTTTTATGCATTTATATATCTTTATATTTTGCATACTTGTACTTATTTATTTGCTACTTTGTAATTTTCATTTAATGCAAAGAGATTAGAACTCCAATAGTAAATTGTTGGCAAAAAAGAAAGCATTGATTCCCCTTCTTTATCTTACATCTATAGTATTTTTGCCCTGGTGGATCTTTTTCTCATTTAAAAAATGTCTGGAATCTTGGGTTACTAATTCGTGGAATACTAGGCAATCCAAAATTTTCTTGACTGATGATATTCACGAAAAAAGTATCCTACAAAAATTCATAGAATTGGAGGAATTGGTCCTCTTAGAAAAAAAGGCTCAAATTGCCTTTGCCATCTTTCTTACAAATTTTGACCGCAAATAGATGTAAATAAATTTTTATTTGATCAATTAAATTAAATTAGACAATTCACAAAATTCCAAAGGATAAAATTAATTTTGTGGGAAAAGATATGCAATTTTGATATTGTTTTGTTTTAAATTACATATATTATAATAATGATAATAGGGTTTAATTTAATTTATTATTAGAGTAAAATATTTTAGACTATCTATCGAATGAAAATAAAACACATTATTAAAAAAATAATAATAATTAAGAATTTTTAGCAATAATAAAAGAATTTAGTAATTTTTTATTGGTATGACAATATATGAATGGGTGACGGTTTAAAATTAATTTATACAAGGAATCAAATTTAATCTTTTTAATAATAATAATAATAAACTTGTGCTATTTTTGTGTAATAATACATTTTTAATTAATGATATTTTTTATTAAAGATGTAAGGGAGTCAGTATTTTGGAGGGTACAAAATATTTATATAAAAATATTTTTAAAATTTCATTCTAGAGTTATATGATTGAAGTATATAATTTAAAAAATTTTGGAAATTTCTCATCCTCTTACATGCCATGCTAATGTTAGTAATGTTAAAATTAAGTTAAAACAAATATATTAATTGAGCTATTATTATGAAATTTTTTCTTAAGGTCAAATGATAAAAAAAAAAAAATTTAGTGGACGGAGTCACACCTTATATTTAGGCATGAATATGCTTTCTTTTCTTTTCTTTTCTTTTTTTTTTTATATATAAAAAAATTTTAAACTTAAGAGAAAGTAATTGGGGGATTGAACACCCCCTTTCTATAGAACTTTAGCCGTTCAAAAAAAGGCTTGCACAATGGCCAGGGCCCCACCTTTCTTACTCCTTGCCATTGTCACCAATTCGCTAATCACAATATCCCATCACATTATTCACATTATTCGAGACAAATTTGCTTTCCATCAAATGAATGATATTGAACCAACACATTAGATTGAGTTATCCTGAAAATAGTAACAGTGATTAAATTGGGTTCTTCTCTAAAATGAAAAATATTTCGGTGCCTTAATCTTTTCTTGTCGCATCCTCTGGAATCTTTCAACATCTTCACATATTTTATTTATCCACATATTCAAACCAGAATTCTCGTTAACATCAAATTATTCTCTCTCTTATGGTGTTCCATGTTGGGCTGTGACTCGTGAGATCCTCCACTTTCTTATCGTGTACTTTGTTGACTGTCTCTCATCCATTTCACAAAATGCATTACGTCTAATTAGCATTAAAAAAACATTTTTTACCGTAAATTTATCATGTGGATCTCTTTGATTATCATTTATTTTTATTTTAATTTATTCGTATCTATTGGTATTATTTTTTAAATAAAGGTATATTGAATTATTATTAATCTTGTCTAATAAAAATAATATTAGATCAACATTTAAATAATTATTTCTTTATTTTTATTTATATTAAATATGTTGAGGGAAGAAATTTATTTTAAAAATACTGACAACAAAATGACAGTAATAAAGAAATAATATTAATAAAATAATAAATTTTTTTATAAAAAACTAACAAATTAATCATATATTATGAATCATGTGATTATCACCAATTTAAAATAATGAACCAACGATGACCATTCACTGACGTCGCAATCGAAATCTATCGCATCCTAGCCAATGAGAATGATAAACGAATTGGAATATGAAGCAAACCATCCGTGATCTAGCAGCTAATTTTTTTTTTTTAATGTTTTGTTTTTGGTCAAGGATCTAGCAGCGAAAATTGTGTGCGTCTATTAATTTTCCTAACTCTGACAAGGATACATTAGTAATTTTGTAACATACAGACACCATCCCCATGGGCATATTCCTGAAACTTCTTCGTCTTAAAATAGTTTATATCACAGCATTACTAAAATTTTAATATTATTTTTATTTTTATCTTGATAAATAAAATATTTTAATATTTTCATTAAATGAGTATTAAAATTTAGAAATAATAATATTATTTTTCAAAATATATATAAAGGTGGGGCTGAAATTTTGCAAAATTATTTTCCATTTCTAGAGATGCGAGACAATTCAGTATTCCAACCGCGCGCTCATCATTGTTGTCTTTTCTTGTCTCGGGAAGTGGGCGTAGATTTAAAGCTATTGTATTTTATTGTTACCAGGGAAATGAAAGAAAAAGGCTTCCAATTCCATAGCTTTCATTCATTTTCCCCAATTTCAAATTTTGATCAGGTAACTTACACTTAACTTTCCCATTACACGATTATCTTTAGATTTTGCATTTGATACTCGCTTTCCGTTTTGTTACTGATAAGATGGAGGAAATGCATGTTGGCTCTCATTTCTGCTTGTAGCTTTCTGATATCCTCAATTATGCTCAGTGCTCTGCGTTCTCTTGTGAAATATACAGTTATATACATGTTTACTTGTGTGGCTAACTGACGTCTGATTATTTTCTGGAGATGTTTCTAAGAACAATAGCTTAATTAAATTTCTTCAAGTATTCATTTGGAAGGAAAGTTCATCCACGAGATTTTGTTCATATAAAACCCGTTTAGTTATGTTTAGCTAGATGACTTGAAGATGGGAGTTAAGATTGATCTCTGAGGCTCGTATTTTGGCAGAAAATATCTTCTGCAGAAATATATAATAAGATGGTTGAATATGTTCCATATATTCAATACTAAATGTAAATAATTTAATAAATTTAAAGAGGGAATTGTCTTACTATATCTCTAGATATTTTTTTAATCACAAAATATGAAGTTAACATGCCACATTTTCATTTATATACAAGCAAATGAACTTTTTATATGAAAAATATCTTCCCACAAAACAAACAGCCTATCATATTTTCTGTCCCTCTTTCTGTTCTTTTCTAGTTTTGGGTAAACTGTGGTTGGTTTTTGACAAAAATTTTTCTGAGTGGTTAAGATTTTAGTTTCCTCCTTATGTCTTTTTTCCTTAGATGTTTCTTGGGGATTCATCTAATGAAGGTGCAAACTCGTCTTTTGAGACTCGGTCATTGGAGTGTCATATATTTTGAGTTTTAATTGGAACCAAGAAAATGAACAAATAAAAATGAAACTCTTGGCAACAAGTTATTCAAAATATAAACCCAGTGCCAGTATGCAAAGACATTGTGAGTTGCATTAATCCCTACCTTTATTTTTCCTTTGCACTGGGAGCCATTGTAAATATATAGATATATCAAGTTGTCAACTTAATCAATTGCCCCTGTCTTATTTGAAAGATTTGAACTTCAAACTTTAGATATCTTCTAGATTTAAGTATGTAAATGCGAACAAGATGGAACAAGAATTTTTTTCATTAGGATAGTATTCTACTTGGAGATTTCAACTCACAATTTCTACCTAGAAGACTGCTATTATTTGTTTCTTATTACTGAGTTTCGAACTTGTTAAGGATCTGGTTATTTGAAATCCTCCCTCCCAAAAGTGGAAGGCATGCCATTAAATTAGACTTACTGGCTACTGCTAACGTTAAATTGGATGGCCTACTATACGTCTCGCTAGCTTATGTGTATAGTGTCTACTTTGAGTTTGAGGCTCTTCCTAATACGTAGGAAAATGCTGAAGATTCCAGATCATCAAGTAGCTGGCCATCGAGCAGAAGACGGTCTTCTTGGTCCTCTAGTTGATGATTCTGGCAAATTCTACAAGCCTCTTCAAAATGATGCACGCGGTTCCAGAGAGGAAGCTTTCTACACATCTCTGTCTTCTGATGCCAGGATTCCTCATGTCATTCGCGATTACTTCCCTATGTTTTACGGTACTGAGATTGTAAATGCATCGGATGGCTCTGGCTTACATCCCCACCTTGTCTTGGAAGATCTTGTTTCCAGTTACAAAAATCCATCTATCACAGATATTAAGATTGGCTCCAGGACATGGTATCTGCAAGATCCCGAGGACTACATCCAGAGATGTCTCAAAAAGGATAGAGAAACCTCTAGCATATCACTGGGTTTTAGGATGTCAGGAATGAAGGTTTTCTGCTCCAAAGACTCGGGATTCTGGAACCCTGAGAGGAAGTTTCTTCAAGGCCTGGCTGCAGAGGATGTCAAAACAGTTCTGAGGAAGTTTGTTTCTTCTAACACACCTTCTGACCCCCCTGATTGTGCTTTTGCTTCTGAAGTTTTTGGAGGCCGTTCAGGAATCTTAGCACAGCTTTTGGAGCTTAAGGCATGGTTTGAGGTCCAAACTATTTTCCATTTTTATTCCTCTTCAGTTTTGATGGTGTACGAAAAGGAGTCTGCAATTAAAGGAAATAGTTCAAGGGCAACAGTTAAACTAGTTGATTTTGCACATGTCATGGAAGGAAGGGGTGTTATTGATCATAACTTCTTGGGTGGGCTTTGCTCTTTAATAAAGTTCATTTCGGAGATCATAGACAGTCCAGATGGGAACTGCATTCCCAATGGTCACCATACCATAGTTGAGCTGAATTGAGATGGCCCTTTCCTCTCTGTAAACATTTAGCTGTCTTCAAGGTAGATTTGGAATTATGCCAACTTGTTTGCTGATTTTATTTATGCTTTATTAACTTCCAAATTTAATATTTGGACTGATTAGTGCTTCTCTTATGAATAAAGGCACTGCTTCATGTTGCTTCTTCCTTTATTCTCTCCTCTTAGATGCCAATGGTATGGCCTTATTATTATTATTATTATTATCTTCTTGTCGAGTCTCATATTGTGAGAATCAACATTGATATTGGCATTGCTTTCTTTGCTTTGTCCTCTGTTGGGGATACATGTTTTATCTGAAGATCTTGCTGTCCACATGAACTGCTAGTTGCCAGTGATTTGAGAAATGAGAGCATGCTTATTTTTGTTCATGTCTTGAACTGTAGTGAGCTTTGTTACAAATAAAATATGTCTCATGTTTCAATTCATGTTGCAGATTCTCCACATGGAATCTGATTATTGTTCTTCATTTCAACTATTTATAATTATTTATATAATTATACATATAGTGAATAGACTACATTTCTTTTGGTCGGAGAATTCTTTGTTTACTGGTGTTCTTCTAATTTGTGAGTTTGCTGATAATGGTGATTTGTTTTTAGTTTCTATCCTCTAATTTTTTTTGACGCAATCTTCAAACATCATCCAGTTTTAACATTGTTGCTGCACTGCTGATTTTGTACCTTATACAGGTAGATTAGCAAAATAGTAGCATTTTCTTCCTTTGGTCCAACTTGATAACTGTTGTCAACTTGAAGATGAAAAATCTGAGTTTGCACAGAGAACACTAACAGGGCTTTAAACTAGCAATTAGTGAGAAGAAATCGAGTCGGACCTTCCTTACTATGTCAAGAGGGGGAAAAAAATCTATATTGGGTGACCTATCTAATGTGCACAAGCATCCTCAATTTAAGCGTCAGTATCATGTGACCCACAAATGGCCCTTTCACTATTGCCAACCTGCAATCTCATTGGAGATTTGTGTGTTAAGATTTTCATTTTTTAATTTGATAGAAATTACTATTAAATATTCAATTTGGTTCAATTTGTATATTAAAAGGACCAAAATAAAATATTACATTTAAGAGAGACCAAATAAGATGAACTAGTTGATAAATTGTCTCTTTTGGTGTTGGAGAGTTCTTTGTTTACTGTTGTTCCTCTAATCGGTAAGTTTGATGATAATGGTAATTTCTTGGCAGTTTCTCTACTCTGATTTCGTTCAATGCAATCTCAAACATCTAGTTTTAACGGTGCTTTTGCACAGCCAATTTTGTAACTCAAACCGGTAGATTAACAAAATAGTAGTATTCTCTTAATGTACAACCTGTACTTAATCAGGCTGCATAATTTTTCTGGCAGAGTTTCTGCATATTCTCAGCTAATAATGTAATTTTTCCTAATTTCTCTCAGAAACCTCTAGACTGCTCGAAGGTTTTCTTGGTCTCCAGAGCTGCTTAAATGTCTTTGAGGAGGAAATATTCTCAGTGAGGTCTCCCATCTCTGTAGGTTTTTCTACTTGCCTGTTTCTCTTTGGTTTTTATGATAATTCCAACTTCTCCAATATCAGGAGCTATTGAAGATTATCTTCAATTATCCTTCCCAAGAACATTTTTCACTTGTCTTCCCCCCCCCCCCTTGAAAGTTGCTACTTTCACTTCTTATTATACGTAAGAGCACTCACAACTGCACACATAACACAATCTAAATCACGTTGACTTTATTTATTTCAAAACAAAATAGTGGCAATTTAACATGTATCATGTTCCAGCTGCAGAAAATTGCAAATGGTAGAAGTAGGTTGAGCTTGGCTATATAAATTGGAAACTTGGCGGCATATTTGCATTGTAGTTATATTAATTGCACAAACACATTTCTCTCTCCTAGAGCACTTGCACATACAGTTAGAATTATCATTATTACAGGTTTTTGACCCAGATCTACCGGATAGAAAAAAGTGTGTGATGGAATTGTTGCACTGTTCATTTGCATCTAACTTCTAACGCCTGGCCACGCTCCATGCAAATGCTGCACCATCACACAACCCTCAATGGACCAGCTTAGTTCTTAATGAATTTTGCTATATGGATTGGAAGCTGGAATGAGAAGATAAGCTTATTTTTGTAATCCAAACTGGGAAAGCAAATCTGACTTTGAGGTTTGAGTTCAATTCTAAACATATATAAGAAACACTTTAAACATTAAAATTAATATACTTGATTAAGCCAATTTTGGAGAACTATTTATTCCCATTTAGATAGGCTACTGACATTAATTTTCCGGACTCCACATCGTCGCTCAAACATACCATAAAGCCGAATCGGACGGCTGCCAGATCTTCATCTATGTGAACACTTTATTGATATTCACACTTTTTGTCACTATATCCATATTCATAAATAGGTACTTTCTCATAGGTCTAAGTTTTCTAGTTTAACTGTCACTTTTAATTTCCCTTACCCTTTACTAATCGAGGCATTGTAACATACTTCATGATGCCTCTACCATCTTATGTAATTGATGTCCTTTATTTTGCAAAATATCCAATCATTCCAATCGGTAGCTGAGTGTGATTAAAATTTTTGGGGTCAAATTAGAAGTATTTTTAATATATAAAGACTTATAAGGCTATATGATTTTTAGGACTTTATTCATTAGTAAATACTTCAAATGTAGTTTTATTAATTAATCTTTTTTAAAAAATTGAAGAGAAAGTAAATAAGTTACTGAATTAGAACATATTAGAAATTGTTTGAAATGAAACTTTTTACCTTTTCAATTACTTGGAATCATTCATGATGGAATTAAGACTTAAACTTTTAATTATTTTTTGTTAAATATGGATTATCATATGATTAGCAGTAAATTTTCACTTAGGTTATTTTCCTTTGCATCACTATTTTTTTTTTGAAAATATATTAATTATTTTAGGGTAAATTACATATAACTTTCATAAAGTATGATTTTTTATCAAATAATTCTCCTAAACTTTCAAACGTAACAAATAATCTCCTTAAAGTTTGGAAAAAAAAGTAAAATTATTTAAAATTATTATTATCATATTTTATTTATTAGCAATTTTAAACTGTTGCAATTTTTTCACTTACTAGTGATTTGAAACCGTTGTTAAATTAATGACGATGGTTTAAAATCATTGATAAGTGATTGTAAAATTATCGTTAAATTATTTTTGCATATTTTTCTTTGCTTTTCATTTTTTTCCAATCTTTAAGGGGACTATTTGTTATATTTGAAAGCTTATGGGAATTATTTGAGAGAAGATTATACTTCAAAGGGTTTTTGTATAATTTTTATCATTATTTTATTCTTGATCATCTAAAAATTAATTAGTTGAATATAAATTAAGTTAGCTCATCTAAACCTTAAAACAAGAAGTAGTATAATAAGTTCATGCAAATGAAATGTTGAGAATGGCATTGAAATAGTTAAGCGTTTAAGAAAAAAAAATTGACACTGAGACACACACAAATTCAAAATTGATTATAAAGAAAAAGAATGAAAATATTTAGTGTATATTAATAATATGATATAAAAATTAAAAATAATGAACAATTTTAAAAAATTTAAATCATAATTTGAAGGAGTTGAGATGTGTTGTTCTATGTCTGTATTCGTAGATGCTACAGCTATTCATTTATCTAAAAAAGTTATATATTTTTTAAATTTAATTTCTCAAAGAATTTAACTTAAAATAAAAGGGTCCATATGGATATTATTTTTCAACTAATTAACTTGAACAAAGTAGCAAAATCATTTATATGTATCTTATTTAATATTATTTTCATTTCTTTTTTCCTTTTTATGTGCTTTAAATAAGTTCTAAAACAGTATTTTGAGCCTTGACTTTATAAAATTATTTTATATACTTCAAATTATATCATGTTGAGTAAAAAAAATATTATAGTTATGTGTTTTACACTTCACAAATTCTAAATGCACAAAAAGTAAAAATATTTTGGAGGGGCCAAATAATGCATGTAAAATTTTTTACACATTATTAAGCTATACTACTATAAAATTATAAAAAAATTTGTGCGGCACTAATCCCCGCCATTGATCCCAATCTCTATTTGCGGGAAGCTTCAGCTACTTCTTGTTCTTGGTTACAATGGCGGAGCTTGGCGTAGGCTAGGTGGTGGCCCCTAAAAATTTTTATAATTTTTTTTAGTAGTATAATTTTTTTACACATATAAAAGTTTTTTATTTTATGATTTTATAATTTTGGAGGGGCCAAGTAACCGATAAAAAAATTTTACGCATTATCCCACTATAATACTATCAAGTTATTAAAAATTGTGGCGCACTAAGCTCCCCGTTGATCCCAATCTCTATTTCAGGGAAGCTTCAGCTACTTGTTCTTGGTTACAATGGCGGAGCTTAGTGTAGGCGTCGTGGGAGGATAGCCTTCAAAAATTTTTATAATTTTATAGTAGTATAATGTAATTATGTGTAAAAAAATTTTCATATATATTATTTAGACTTACAAAATATTTTTGCTCTCTACATGTTTCAATTTTGTGAAGATTAGATATATAATTATAATATTTTATTAACTCAACATAATTTAGTTTGGAGAATATAAAATAATTTTACAAATTAAAGCTCAATACTATTTCAAAACTTATTTGAAGCACATAAAAAGGAAAAAGAAATGAAAAATAATATTAAATAAAATATAGATAAATAATTTTGCCACTTTACTCAAGTTAACTAATTGAAAAGCCATTTTACTTTGAGTAAACTTTTCTGAAAAGTTAAATTTAAAATATTTATTACTTCTTTAAATTTCTTATATAGAGACAAGATAACAATTAATAACTCCAATCTCTATGAATACAGATGTAGAGGAACCTATCTCAATTCTTTCAAATCGTGATTTAAATTTTTTAAAATTGCTTCATTATTTTAATTCTTATTAGGTATTTTTAATATATACTAAATATTTTCATTCTTTTTCTTTACAACTAGTTTTTGGATTTTGTGTATGTTTTAGTGTCCAAATTTTTTTAAATACTTAACTATCTCAATGTTTTTCTCATCATTTCATTTGCATGAACTTACTATATTATTACTTTTTATTTTAATGTTTATATGAGATAATTTAGTTTATATTTAACTAATTATTTGTTAGATCACCAAAAAGAAAATAATTGACAGATTTTTTTAAGAGGAAAATTGTGACATAAAAATAACCTAGTAAAAGTTTACTGCCAATCATATGATAATTCATATTTAACAAGAAATTTTTAAAAATTTTAGTTTTGATTTCGTTATTGATGACTTTAAATCCTTAAAAAAGTTTAAAAAAATCATTTAAATTGAGATAATTTCTAATATGTTCTAACTCAATAACTTACTCACTTTCTCTTAATTTTTTTTAGTAATGATAAAATATATTTAAAATATTTAGTAATAAATAAAATGCTAAAAATCATATAATATCATAAGTTTTTTTATATATTAAAAATATTTTTAATTTGACCCAAAAATTTTAATCGAGGTCTACCATTGCCATAGTTTTGCCTTGTAAATCCGACCTACTACTATTTACTTAAGCCGGAAGTATTTCTGTGCAGATATATTTTTCTTACTTTAGAAATTTTCTTTTCCTTAATTTATGATCCTTTGTATTTAATATTCTACGAGCAATTGTCTACTTATTTTGGAGCTAGGACAAGTCTATGTAAACAATTAAGAATTACCAAAATGGCAATTCACTGATGTGTTGTGCGTATTACAATAGAAATTCTAAAATTATCCAACTGTTCTTAATCTCATTTAATAAAAAATAATAATTATTAATTATAATATTCATTTATCAATTTTATAAGGTCTACATGCATTAAAATTTGATTTTTTTTAATTTTTAAAATATTGAAAATTACAAAAGTTAAGAATTATTTATTAAAAAAAATTAAACTATCATAATGTTTTTACATATGAAATGGTGATCATTCTTTTTAAAAAAATAAAATCTTATCATTCGTATCAATCTTATTTTAATAACAATATAAAAACTAAAATTAAGGATACTAGTTAAAAAATCATCACAGCTTTGGGCACGCGTGAGTTGAGACGGAATGGACTTTGAAGGATACTAGTTTTTCTTTTATTTAATAAAATCATTAAATTGGAAGACAAGGAAGTGGGTTCGTGAAGTAATGGAAGTAGTAAATTTAGATAAATAAGAGTAATGGTACACCGGTGCTTTTGTGTCGCTAGATATATAGATGTACAATGCTAATCACAGATATTTTTCTCACAAAAGCTCACACACGTATGAAGAAGGTATTTGACCCAGCGCTCATTTTACACTTGCGAAGGCAAGATGAGCCCGGCGAGGGAGCCAGTAAACTTTTCTTATTCGGTAATCTCATTAGCTGTCTTCTAATTTGGTTTCTTCCTTTAAATTAATGTTTTGTTTTGTGTCTATACAGAAAGGGCTACTTGCTTTATAGTTTTGAACACAAGATCTTCTCCCTTGAACTTTTGTTATCGTTGGATTAAAGTTCACGGAATAATTTAATAGTGAAATATGATCTTATAGGATTAAGTGCAAAGATCTGATTTGTGTATACTATTGCTTGTTCTAGATTACATTGCCCCTATAAATGCTAGATGCTGATACAAAAGTTGTAGCTCAATGATTCATTCATCTTGAGACACTTTGTTGATCAATAATGGAATCACTAGAGCTTAGATACCCCCCTCCCTTTTTTTAAATTCTTATAACATTTTTTTATTTCTAAATGAAAGGAATAATAAGTTATTTAACATGCATAATATTTTCAATTCGAATTCAAGAGACTAAAGTCTCAAAAATTAACATGTCTTACAACATTATTGAGGATGTTAATATCATTTGTTAATATATACAAAAAGCTAAAAAAATATTTTTAGTACCTTAATTATTATTGAAATTTCATTCTTGTATTCTAAATTTTATTTAAAGTAAATTTGTACTTTAACTTTTCAAAAATGCGGATATGATACTATTCATTAGCCTAAATTTATCAATTTTTTGACAAAAATATTTATGTGGTATCTAATTTTGTATCCTACATAAGTCATATTTTCATATTTTTATGATAAGAAGATATTTTGATCCCCTTATTTTAACTAGAGTTTCAATCTCATATTCTAAATTTTATTTGAAGAGAAATTTATATTCTGAGATTTTCGAAGGCAATCAAGTTGTTGAAGAAGAAGTGGATGAAAGAATCTTCAATTAGAAGATGAAGACGTGTACTTAAATGGTCTTGAAGAAATTGAATTATTCTTGGCATAAGTGCCAATTCGGACTTTCCAGCAATTTGGTGTAAGGATGAAGCTGTCTGAAAAAAATATTGCACAAAATAAATTAAATTAGAAACTTACAGGAAAAGTGATAATACAGAAGATAAAATGGAGTTAGAAGGTGGACTATGGAGACAAGAAATTGGACAATTATATATATAGCCATAGAGAAATTGAAACAATTAAAGAATAAATTTTTTTCAATTAAAATTTGAGAGATAATATTGAAATTTCAATGAAGATTAAAAGATTAAAAGTGCCTTGTTAGCATAAGAATATGGAAATGACTTACATGGATTACATAGAATACCAAGTTAAATGCTATATGGGGCATTTTGGTTAAAATATCTCATGATATTTGAATAATACCACATGTCTTTTTTAAATTAGAAAATGAATTTATTTTAAATAAAATTTAGGGGTCAAAATTAATATTTTTACAAAGGTGAGGGTTAAAAACGAAGAAATTTTTTGAAAAAAGTGTGCTTGGCTAATTTTAGGAAATTACCTCACATATTTCTCCAATAAACAACATTATATGTATAAAAAATAAAATTTAAAATTAGATTTTAAATGAAAATTAAGAATTGTTATTAAATATATGATAACAAAATAAATTTGTAAAATTTAATTTTAAATCTTATTTTGAATATTTATAATATTTTCTCATCCGGAATACACCCTCTGCCGTCATAATAGAAAATAGAAACCCGAGTTTGAACCCTACTCTAACACGAGAGCGTGTACACGAGGACGACGGAATTAGGTTACCAACAAGCAGTGCTTCCAATTTTTATAGAAAGTAAGGAGCGGGACGTAAAGTGGATCAATTTGTAGCCAAACATAGAAGTGAGTCCACGGTCTAAAGGTGTAGTCATTATCATGGAATCCTCGTTCAGAAAGTATAAAAGAGCAAAAACAAAAGCAGCAACAAGGCAGCAAGTCAAGTTGGATGTTAATTGGAGGTGCTTTTAGACATTAGAGGGCCCAGGCCTTATATTGTTCTTCAAGAGTTGTTATTCATAATGCATTTCTACTTTATTTTTTTCATTTTTTTTAAACCATTAGTTATTGCCCCGGTCACGGTGAACAATAAGAAAATTTTTGAAACAACTGAAATATAATCTATTAAAATTTTTTATAAGAGTATTTTAAAATTAGAAAAAATTATTCTTTATCCATATGTAATTTCTTATTTTTTTTTCATTTAATCCACTTGTAACTTTAAATGTTACAATTCATTACATGTATTTTTATTGCCTACCTAAATTATTTTTTATCCAAAATATGTGTATTTTATGCAATTTTTACTTTTCCTAATTTTAAGTCAATTTGATATCCATTTAGAATTAATTTACCTTTAAAAAATTCAGTTGACATATTCAATTCAACAATTACGAGCTAAATTATAAAAGATAAATCGTTAATACAATTAGAATCTTTTTTTTTTTTTGAGTAATAACATTAGATTGAGTCAAGTTTTGGAGAAGTAAAGTCAAATACAATGCATTTAAAATTTTTGTTAAATTTTTGGATGAAAATTAATTTAAATGGACAAAGTGTTAATAATTGAAAGTATATGTAGGTAATTTACAATATTAAAATCTACAAGTAAATTAAGTGAAAAAAGATGAAACTATATGTAAATAAAATGTAAATTTTCCTTATAATAATGGAAGGTTATATAAATTTTCTTAGAAACAACTTGAAGGGTTATAGAAATTTTGTTCTTTGATGGGTGCTATTTAGAATGTATTTCAAATCTTTTCATTCTCCTATAGTTACTTTCATGATGAACAAGAAGAATGAAATTAAAAAAAATTGAAAGAGTTGAGACTATAATCTATTAAAAATTTTAATAAAATTATTTTAAAATTTGAAAAATTATATATAAATTTTCACATATATATATTGTTCTTCAAGAGACTTAGAATGCATTTTAACCCTTTTCTTTTCAACATAGTTATTGTTTCAATGGATAATAAAATTTATCAAAAATTTTAATAAAAATATTTTAAAATTTGAAGGTTATACACAAAGTTTCTTAAAAGCAACTTAAAATTATAGGAAAATTTTTTAAATTTTCTTAACTTTGGATGGCTAAAGTAAGTTCAACTCATAACATCCCTTCCTCCTTGATGAATGAAAATATATATTTTTTATAAGTCATGTTGGATGGAGAAAAAAGATTTTGCACCACACTACATATAAAAAATTCATATTTATCTCTTTCTAATATAATGGAAACATAATAAAAAGCAAAAAGAGGGATTAAAATAAATTATTCTTATTTCTGTAATGTTGTGGAAAGATATACAAATTTTTTTTATAAATACTATTTCACCCAAATAAAAGATGTTGAATATCACTACGTACAAAAATTCTATATTTATGAGGGAGTTATTTTCATTATAATATATCACTCTAGAAAAGTTTGTACAGTGTAATGAATAGTATTTTTAATCAAAACCAAAACTAAGCTGAGGAATAATTAGCTGTAGAAAAAGATATTTTACAAAGATTAGACAAGAAAGTAAATAGATCACATGAAATCTATCGAAATTAGGTTGCACCTAATAGGATTTCTTCCATGCCACTTGGTTCTAAACAAAGACCAATATCATATAAGGATTCCCTATTTGGACACATATCAAAAGCTTATCAAAGCATATTTTTTTAAGAAGAATCTTCAAGTATGGACATATTATTTAACAATAAAGATAGTAATGAACCATTACAAGATTATAAAATTAAAGTTACTTTTTGAAAGAGGCCAAAGCATAGATTTGGTAAAAGTGGAAAATATGGCAAATTATTGAAGTTTTTAACAAAATAGTTGGTTTTAATTATCTAAATTGGGAGTTAAAATCAATGTGGAAATTAGTTGGTTCACTAAATATAATTTATCTAGGTCTTAGCTATTGTATGGCTCGTTTTGGTTTCGAGGAAGATTTGCAAAGTGCTATTACAGGTAGACCTTGGATTGTAGCTGGGCATTTTTTTAACCATTTGAAGATAAAGTCGAGATTTTTTTAATCTCTAAAAATGCCCTTCAATTAATAATAACTTGGGTAAGATTGCTAATAGTTTCAATGGAATATTATGATCCTTTGGTGTTAAAGGAAATTGCTTCAAAAATTATTCCTATTTTAAGAATAAATGCTAATATAACAAGTGAAAAAGAGAGAGATATGCTAGATTTTGCATCCAATTAGATTTGGATAAGCCTTTCCCTAGAGAAGATAGGTTATTGCTCTTATATGTCTAGTGGAAAATAAAGACTATTAATGTAGTTAAGTTAAACCTTAGTAATGGCCAATCAAATGTTTCCCTTTCTAGTGCACCTTCAATTAATTATAATAAAAAGAAAGGTTGGTATATTGTTTCGGCTAAATGTGTTAAAACTAAGGGCAATAAATTGGTAAGTTAACATAAAGATGTAAATTTTTTTTAAAAAAAAGGAAGTTAATTGGAAAATTGGTTAAAACTTAGATGAGTTGGGCAATCAAATTAGGTATAAAAATCAAAACGCATGGATTCCCATAGCATTGAATATACTTCCCAAAGTCTAGTCAAATCAAAGTTAAAGAAGTAGAAGGATTTGAATGGAATACTAATCATGAGAATTTTGATCAGCATGAGACAAACAATTAAGATGTTGCTATTAGGAGTCATAACTCAATGTTAAATAGCAATGATGTTATGCTTTGTGAAATTAAGATTGAAAGCTATAAAAGCAAGGAATAATAAAAGAACAAACCTTATAATGGCCCTAAAAATTCCTAGAAAAGCAAATTATATTAATTTAACAATAAAACATGGGGAGAGGCTAAGCAAGGAAAAAAAGGAATGAAGATTGAGGAATACACACCATCAGTATCCAACTGTGAGTTCAGCAATGCAAAATATCAACATGCTAAAGGATTATCTTCTAATGGAAC